>JAXCHB010000071.1:12722500-13207989 GCA_036926305.1 Uropetala carovei | reverse complement strand
CTCCCCCCCTCTCTTCCCCTCTCTCTCCCCCTCTCTCTCCCCCCTCTCTCTCCCCCTCTCTCTCCCTCTCTCTCTCCCCTATCTCCCCTCTCCTCTCTTCCCCCCTCCCTCTCTCCCCTCTCTCTCCCCCTCTCTCTCTCTCTCCCTCTCTCTCTCCCTCTCTCTCTCCCTCTCTCTCTCTCCCTCTCTCTCTCTCTTCTCTCTCTCTCTCTCCCTCTCTCTCTCCCTCTCTCTCTCCCTCTCTCTCTCCCTCTCTCTCTCTCCCTCTCTCCCTCTCCCTCTCTCTCTCTCCCTCTCTCTCTCTCTCTCTCTCTCTCTCTCTCCTCTCTCTCCCCTCTCTCTCCCCTCTCTCTCCCCCTCTCCCTATAACCTTCCACTTCTCGCCTTTTCTTCTCTCTCTTGTTTGCTCCGCCGTCGCGCTTATCTCCTCCTTCCGCTATTCCTTTACTCCGAAAACCGCCTCTTTCATCTTACCTACTCCTCTCGCCCTACTTATTACTTCCTTCGTTCCTCATCTCCATCGCTCAAAAAAAACAAGAACCTCCCACCCCTCTCTTTCTCCGAACCGCACATATTCGCCGCTCCTTTTCCCCGTGGTAACCTTTCTCTCCATCTCCCGCGCCAAGGCGAACTCAATAATTCACGCTGTTTTATGACACCCTGCTTCTATCCGTCACCTGCACCTCCCTCTCCGCCTACCCATTCTTCTTTAGCGGGGTCCAGGGCTTCAACCAAAACTGTTTCGCTGTTAAGTTCGCTATCGTATGCAAGGCATAATACACCGTCGGTGGCGTTATATTATGGGCAAATTGGAAGGGAAGGAAAAAACGTGTATTCTCTCTCTCTCACTCTCTCTTGAGTCTCTCGTTATAGGCGATTTCAAAATGTGATAAAAAATAAGTATAAAATTAGTTTAGTGTCACTTCGAGTCTTATCTTACGTGTTCATGCAATTTAACGGGTGTTTCTTTTTTTTGGCATACCGTCAACTCGCAGGCTAAGACGTACCTAATAATATCCCGTCCGGGAAAAACATGTCGTTAACGCTTAATAAAATGATGAAAACCCTTCAATATGTTGACGTTATAATGCACGCAATAATACCTACTTCATAAACTACACGAAATAATCCCATCGACCTTTCAGTTTTATGTCATCGTTATTGAGATTTTATATATTTAATCCCACAATTTTATTGACTTTTTCAAGCTTAATTTTATTTAATAATGTGTTACGCAAAAGTAAAAATATATATTGAATAAATAATAATTTGACATAGATAGTAGTTATTTCTGAGCCAGTGAATGCTTCCCCCCCTCTCTCCCCCCCCCTCTCTCTCTCTCTCTCTCTCTCTCTCTCTCTCCCTCTCCCTCTCTCTCTCATTCTCTCTCTCTCTCCCCCCCCCCCTCTCCCCCCCCCCCTCTCTCTCTCCTTCTCTCTCTCATTCTCTCTATCTCCCCCCCTCTCTCTCCCTCTCTCTCTCCACCTCTCTCTCTCTCTCTCTCTCTCTCTCTCTCTCTCTCTCTCTCTCTCTCTCTCTCTCTCTCTCTCTCTCTCTCTCTCTCTCTCTCTCTCTCTCTCTCCCTCTCTCTCAAGTTCCCTATTCATCCTCATCTATTTCTTTAATAACGGCCAATTCCACCATTTATCCGCTCCATTTCTATAGGAATTTCTTATAAAAAACCCAGAGGAAAAAAATATCACTTCTAAGTTTTTGAGTGGTCCTAAACCTATCATTTCCCAAATTTTTTCAGCTATGAAAAAATCGATTCCGTTCTTTTTTCTTGGCCTCTACAATTATCTCAGGGATTCCCTTCCTAATTCTTCTTAGCCTCTTCCTCTTTCCTCTCCCCCTCTCGTCCTTTTCGTCCTTTTAAAGATTTGACTTACTTCCAGCATCGAAATTTGCCCGTAGTGCAATCTTCCAAGGAAGTCGAGCGTATCTTTTTCTTCTTGGTATTTCCTCCGCTCGTCCGAGTAGGTGATGGGAGAGTTAAGAGGAGGAGAAGCATAGTTCTTTTTTTTTCTTTCTAATGGTATGGGAGAGGAGGAGGAGGAGGATAGAGGGAAAAGAACGTTCTCTCTCTCTCTCTTTCCTCCCTCGTTATGTTCTCGCATTTCTCGTATCTCCAAATTGGCCTCTCAAAAAAAAAAAAAAAGAAGGGGATTGTGATTGACCCTATCCTTTTTTTTTTTCTCCGATCCCAAAATCGATCCTTGGCCGAAATGGTTATTATCCCGCTGAGTTTGAGTGAAAGTTAGAGAGAAAATAAGGGACTAAATCTTTTTAAAATAGCTCGGATCGGTAAAAAGTGTCCTTCTGCTATGATGCTAAACTATTGGCGAATTTTATTTTGAGTGAGTGGGCTTGACATGGCATGGATAGATATCGAGTTCGCCATAAAGCAGAATTTCTTTAACGAAAGTTCGTTGCTTTGATAGACGTTTCTTACGAATAATTATGCACTAGGATGATGTAGTTTCATAAGTATGCAGTGATTAAACATCCTCCTCAAGGTGGTTGAATTTTTAAATCTTATGTTATTTAAAATTTAAAAATTTCTATTTCCATTTTTATAATGTCTTCATGGATGTTTTTCTTTCACGAATGGAATGGTAGTATTAGGAGTAATTATTGAGGAAAACATCGTTTATATAAACTACACTCGAATTAATTAAAGAAGTCTTGAGTGTTTTTACTGTAATATGCGGCTGCAGGTTTGATCCTCGTAATTCTAAAATCTTTATGTGTGAAGATAATGAATTTATACGAAGTTGCTAGAACCGATCGTAGACTGATGTGAGTAGAGTATTTTTCCTTTTTAATTTACTAACATGTAAAACATCGCTCTCTTAGCAGCAGGGCGACAGCAGAAACGGTAACATGTACACATCCCTTCCTCTCGCTCCCATCCCCACATTATAACGCAAAAAAACCTAATGCGACCCCGCTTCCATTTTTCTCCGGAAATGGGTTTTTGATCCTCCGCCCAGTCTGATGGACTCTCCCTTGTTTCGCCAATCAATCCAGTCTCCATTTTCATTTGCTCAATCAATCTTTCTCCTACCCGTTGCTCTACAAGAACCTGAGATAACCTGCCTCTCCAACCCCCTTTCTCCCTTTCCCACACAAAAAAGTACCTTTCCTTCCTCCCTTCCCCCCTCCTCCTATCTCTCTGTTTATCACCCATCTCCCCTTTACTCGCCCACGCCCATTTTCCCGTACCTGATGCTTCCTTTTTCAAACCGTAGCCGCAGTGTCTCCCTGGGAAACCAGCATCGGATGTGGGAAGGCTGGTGATCCATCAACTCAACGGGTATTCCGCCAGCTTCTACAACGAACACCCCCCCTCTCCCTCTCTCAATCCTCCCCTCCACCCAAGATAAACCCGCCTGTTTCTCCTTTCAACCCAACCGAACACATCTCAGCTACTCTTTGTGGGGTATCTTCTTACAGTAAGGCGTTCCCACAACTCCCTCCCCGCCATGGCGTACCTCTTTTCAACTTTTCGTTCGCGACTCACTCAAAACGAGTCAACCAATCACAATGGATTCTCTTCTCTCTCCCTCCCCCCCCCCCCCCTCTCTCCCTCTCTCTCCCTCTCTCTCTCCCTCTCTCTCTCCTCTCTCTCTCCCCTTCTCTCTCCCCCTCTCTCTCTCTCCCTATCCCTCTCTCTCTCCCGCTCTCTCTCCCACTCTCGCTCCCCCCCTCTCTCTCCCTCTCTCTCTCCCCCCTCTCTCTCCCTCTCCCTCTCTCTCTCTCCCTCTCTCTCTCCCTCTCTCTCTCCCCCTCTCTCTCCCCCTCTCTCTCTCCCCCTCTCTCTCTCCCCCTCTCTCTCTCCCCCTCTCTCTCTCTCCTCTCTCTCCCCCTCTCTCATCTCTCTCTTATAATGATTCCTCGGAAGGCTCGGAAATCTCTCATCCACTCATTAAGCACATAATACGATACGCAAGCTGGTGCGATATCGTTCTTGGATATTAATCTTTGCACGCGGAAGTTATTTATAAGTCCTTTGATAGCAGCTTGACAAGCTTTTTTTCTTCGAGTTTAAAATGCTCTCACGATATATACACCCTCTTTTTTCCCCATTCTGCTTTCATTTTCTACCTCAATCCTTACTCTACTTCCCCCAGCTGTTCCACATCAGTGTGTTACGGTACAATAATATCACCATTAATTTTACATTGTCTGTCGCTACACCTTAGCTAAACAACGTCTCGGTCTAACCAAATTCCCCAATCTTTTCTTTCTCAGTTTACCAGTTTTTCTCATACCCCACTATGTGTCACAACGTCATAAACTTTCTTCGCTTTTGTCTTCTCCGTCGATGGAGGAGGGTCACGTGACCGAAATGCTTTCATTTAATCTCTCAATCCTATCAACAACGGCACTTCTGCACTCTGGATCTGATGTGAATGTAAGGGCAAAGACTTTAACTGCTGAGTCCTCAATTGAGGGGCAATGGTCGCGAAGTAGCTCGAGTGCTTAATCCAAGCGGAGACTAGTCTTTCTCGCCTCAACTTGTGTGTTGTATGGAGGACACGTGAAAAACACTCCATCTTTGGAATGGGCGTTAAGCAGTGCGCACCCATGGCGGTTTTTCGAAAGAGTAGGCTAATGCCGGCACAGAGTTTCCCTTCTTTATTGTTTGCATATAGTGTTATCCACCTGGAAAGACGTTCATGCGATAGGCTATTAATACACGTCCGTGTAGAAACAGGATAAGTGGAGCTGAAGTGCCATGGAATATGATGATATAATCCTCCATTGACGATAGTATTCTGTCTTTTGATGAATTAGAATATCTGAAAACCATTATAAAAACAATCGGCCAATGCAGAGGTTTTCAAACTTGTTGAAGCCACGGAACCCTTGCATTAAAATAGTTTTTCTCGTTGAACCCTAACTAAGACGTGGTAAGCCTAATCGCAATAAAGTTAACCCTAAATCATTATAATGTTTATTTACATAGCTCATGCGTCTTGAAATATATCTTACAAGTGAGGCTCACGTTTCTTGCTATTAATAAGAGAAGGCAGAGAGCGTATCCGGTCTCTTTCTCTGTCTATCGTGGAACCCCTATTAGCCTCTGCGGAACGCTTGGGTTCCGCGGAACACAGTTTGGGAAACCCTGCGCTAATGTATCAAACTTTGTATTTTAGAGTTATAAAACATTATTTCGGACTGATTGAATATAATTTATCTTTAAAATGCACATCAATGTTAATATATTTTCATTTATATTGAACAGAACACAGCAGCAACGATTCCTTTTAAATATACATTTTTAATTAATTAAAATTAAAATTCACTCTCAAAACGACTCATATGACTGAATACAACCGTGCTCGTTAATTTTATTATTCGTCGTGAAGAGTTTCCTTTGGGATTAATATCAGTAATGTCACATTTAAATGAACGAGTGAAAATTTTAATTTTATTCGTTCGTTGTTGCTCTTGTTATTTGCGATAGTATAGCTCATTCAATCAAAAATTAAATGGAAAATGTTTTCCTAATATCCTATTTCTACTATTTAACTTCTCCTTTAACGTACATTTTATTAACTGTATTAATACAAAAATGAGTTTTTGGATTCGGAGTAGAATATCAAAATGTCATCATTATGTTATCCAAATTTCCATTTTTTAAAGGTAGATATTTATGGAAATATACTATATAACGCCCTTCTCCTCATTTATGACGCTGCAATGTATGGAAATTATTTACGAAACCTTTAAAACGCCAGCAAATGAAAACGCAATTTATATCATTTTTTCATAATGCATGCATTAAAATTTTTCATTTTCGCAAATGTTTTGCGGCTTAAATCAGCAAATACAATGTATAATTTGATATAAATTAAAAATTTTATCGTTTAATTTTTTTTGCGGGAATGCGAAACAAGCGTTAAATTAAATATGCACGATAACCCCATTAACGTTTGTAAGTCTTCACTTGATTGCAAATTTGTTCTGCCGCCGTATTCATAAACAAGGAAACCTCTCATTGAGTTTCAAATATCAGCAATATTGCAAAACTGCCCGCTCCCTCTGCCCCGCATACTGCGGAGAACATACGAAGTTTTGGAAGCTTCAGCAGTTGCACATTTGTTTTAATTTTAAAGTTGCCGGACATCATTTCCATCTGCCTCGTCCTTTGGCCTCCGCTCGCTGTCATCTTTGAATCTTCTTTCTAAGCTTTGGTTTCCATTGTTCCGTCCGTTTCGAAACAGCCAAACATTCAAAGGTTTAACGAGATTTCCTGGCCGGCATAATTATATTTTAATGAGGTCGAATGAAACGCAAGTGCGGGTATATATATGATAACGTTTGTGTTTTTTGTGTGCGACTCTTTTCTTCTCTCTCTCTCTCTTCGTCGCATCCCATCCTTGACATTGTATGGGAGTTATTTTTTAAATATATATTCTCTTGAGCCCAAACGAGCATCCGCAGCTTCCATCATCAGTCAACAGGCGACGACGGAACTACAAGCTTCCTCCGTTGTCATCGCTGAGGGATGCTCTCCAGGCAAAAATTTTAATTGGTTTAGCGACGTTGCAGGAGGCACCGATAGTGCCGTTTTATCGGAGGTGCGGTGAAACATTGCATATTCCTTTACCCGTAAAAACACAAAAGTGATAGCAAAAGCAGATCCTTCGATAACTGACAAAATATTGAATAGTGGACAACCAGCAGGATAACAGAGGGTATGCGAAAAAATCTTCAATGGAAAAAACTGATGCGGTTTATTTTATTTTTTTCTTAGTAGAAATTCGTTACGTGGCTTAAAATTATCATCGCCATCGTATTTAGACGTAGATGAAATTATGCTAACTTTTATGTTATTTAATTACGGAAAATAATACTATTCTGTTACCTTATTACAATACTTATTTGAATGAATTACCAAGTTCGTCTTATGGCTAACAATAAGATCAAATTGTTAAGTCAGATTCATCCACTTTTCGTGAACTTTTATCGGCCTTTGGAGAATTCTGATTTATCAGTACAATGCTTGAGTTAAAAAGTCACACAAACTTTTATTTATTGAATAAATAAAGGCATTCGGTAAATCCTTTCCAAAAGCCGATCCTTAAAATCCGCACGGCGTTATTCAAATATATTTCTGGTCGAAATTTTGGGGAAGGAGAAATTAATCCCCGTAACGTGCCACTCCGCGTTATTTCGAAAATGCCCCCGAAAATAAAGAAATACTTTCTTTTGAATGAATTTCCGTTTTTTTATTCTCGTCATCAATTCTAAGCTTTTATCCGCATCTCGGTCGACGCGATGGCTTTTTTTATTCCGATTACCCGCGCGAAATGACAATGGAACCAAAATGCAGCATATAACTCGCGACGAAAATCCATTATAAAAACATGAAATACAGCGATTTAAAAAAAAAAGAATAGACTCGAGCCGCCTTCATTTTTCACATCGCCGATTATACGAAAGATTTATCCATTACGTGCGAAAACAAACCGGTGCATTAAATAACCAAACGTTTTCAGTCGCATTTCCAGGGAGACGGCTTTATTTATTATTTTGCCTCGCGGCGCTTCAAGAGTAGCACTCTTGGTTTTGATCGTTGAAATCCATAGGTGGATGGAAGGGAGAAGGGGGAGAGCGCCTGAGTGCCATATTACAAGGATTGTGAGGATTTTTTTTAACGTTTCCGACATGCAAAAAATGAATATTAAGAGTGATTTTCCAGAAGGGACAAAAGTGTTTATGCATCCGCGAAGTCGAACGTGTTGAGAGTGAAAATATTTTTCGTGCGTTTCACCACGACTCTCCAGAATGCATCGCCCATCTTTTTCATATCTTTCTCTCTTTTCGCCTTGCTTTCCCTTTCTATCTCACTCTCTCTCTCCATCTTTCTATCCTTCTCATTATCTCTCCTTTTCCCTCTCCATCTTTCCCATTTCTCTGTTGCTCTTTATGCGATATCGTTGATTCTAATGATCCCTCGTTCAAAGAAGCCATTCCTTTTCCCACTACCGCACAGAAAGTGATTTATCGTTGTGTCGATCAATGCATCGCGGTTGTTTTTCGACCAGGCCGCAGATTCTGGTGCACTTAGAAGTCTCTTCCGTAACTTCTTCTTCCTGTCTTGTTTTTGGTTGCTCTGGTAATTGAACTCTTTCTCGCGCTGTTGCTGTATCGTCCTATATAATAGCCAATTTCTGTTTTAGTGTGTGTACAGCTTTTGGAGCGTTTTCATTGGTTGGATGGCAAGCCAATCAGGGTTCGGGATATCATTATTGAGGATTATGTTTACCTTCGCTACATAAGCTGTTTAACGCGAGCTGATACCTTAAAAAGTAAGTGCACGAAATTTTATTCTTTTCCCTTATATTAGGAAAATTATCTACAGTCAGTTCCCTTTATGATGAAGTCACAGTAGTGAAACATTAACATTAAATCTTTAAATTACATTTATCGTCTTAATTTATTAAACAGATGTAATATCTATGTTATGTTTTGAAATGTGAATATTAATTTATAACGCTGCGACGTATCATTCATTGTTGAGAAATCACAAATCATATGTTTACCTTCGTTACGTGAAATTTAACTAACGTGAGCGGAAACATATATGTAAGTTTAAATCAGTTATAAAGTAAGTGTACGAAATTTGTTTTTTCCATTAGATTAAAAAAATTACATAAGGTAAGGTTAATTCTCTTTATGATTTTATTTTTTGGCATTGGTAAGATGAACGGAACAGAATTAGAAAAAAGCTCACTTCTTTCGTAAAAAATCACGACTGCTCGAACGCATTAAAACAATTTTTGAAACAGGTTCACTTTTGTGCTCCCATAACTTGCCAACAGCTAAAACTTTTCTTTATTCATTTGTTTTTTTATTATTTTGCTCGGTAATCCAGGATATTGGCGAGCCTTCGGCTCGCTTTATTTTTATGTTAGTTGTCGTCTCCGGGCGCTATCGCGCCCTTCACCTCGCTGGAACGACACTAACCCTCCCCGTTGCCCGGTGATCGGGTTGGTAAATGTCGCGACAGGCCTGATCAGTTTTGCGTGAAAGTTATTAAATCCAAGTAAGTGATTGTGTAGGTAAATGTCGCAACAGGCCGTAGTTCTCATTCTGCCCGATAGGCTAGCGCCACATGTACGTCAACAACCCATCGAGAGTGGGGAGCACAATAATGAACCTAAACCCAATTTTTTTTGCATTTTCAACTGCAGCTTAACAAATTTTCAGAAGCCAATTTTAAATGTAAATGTAATTTTAAATAGAAAAGTATCGGAACATTATTTGTGTAAAAATTGTGATGTGTTTGTATAATAAAGACTAAAATAAGATCTTAATTGAAATTAAATAAAGTAAAGACAAATTTTACTTTGAGAAAGTGATATTTGTTTTTAGAAGCTTTTTTATTTTGTTCCTGATAATATTTTCATCACATTTTAATGCTTTCGTGGCAGACTTTTTCGTATGCGAAATTTTGTTGATATGGTGAAAACAGTTCACAAGGCAATTTTTTTGGCAGTTTTGTTTTTAATTTTAAACATAACCTACGCATGCATTAAAAAAATTCCCCGTAATAGGACGGCCGGGTACGCTAGCATTAATATAATTGTGATCATAGGAATATGTAAGATTAGAGATTGACTACTTCTGGAAATTCTATCTCGATGCTAGTTTTCACTTTTACCTTTTAGTTTTGAGATATTTTATTGTTTTTTTTAAAGTGTATGAGCATAAAAAACCTCAATTATACTTTACATTAGTTTCCATCAGTCTTTTGTAACACTTTAAAATATAAGGAATGTAGTGGTAGTGACGAATGAGTAATAATTGTTGCAATGAAAATATCTGTAGATCCCGATTTAAAACAAGTATTTGGTACATCCGTCTATTGAAGGAATTTCTAATTTCAATTTGACTTAATTAATTAAAGCAAGTTATATATATATATATATATATATATATATATATATATATAATCGTAATATTTAAAAATACCCTTTGTTGATCGCCTAAATAATATTTAATTGAGATTTGCGAGGAACGATTTCGAATAGTTTTGTCATTTCACTTATCCAAACAAACAGCCAATTGATTTCTATTTCTCTGCGTCAATCGCTCATTTCAGCTAACAACATTTAATAATCCAAATTATCTCCGTTGTAATTTTGATACAAACGAACTAAATTTGTCCATTTTGGAAACGAAGGTTGGCAAACTTTCGACCAAAATTAGATTACTTTGAAGGATGGATTGGAGCGAATTGATGATAGCTGGAAATCGAGAGGTGGTACAAAAGAGCGGAAACACTAATTTGGAAAATCTGAATTTTGTTTTTGCTGGGAGATATTGTACTGTTTATCCATAACATTGGATTGTAAACTTCCGAGAACAACTCATAAACATGACTCAAAACTTCTTAAATTCTGTGTTTCACTAACTCAAATGGATATGAATACATCCAGTACAGAGATTTTTATCTTAATATCATTCTACAAGTTTACAAGCATCTATGATATTTAATTCCGGCATATTTTATAGATCAAATCTAATAAATCTACCTCGTGTAAAGGCAAATTAAAAACAAAATTTACATTTTAGAAATATCGCTTATACTTTTCACTAAAATGTAATATACTGGTTAAATTAATTCTTCGCTGATATCTAAATTTCCTTTTCCAAAAACAACATTCCATTCATAGAATACATAATGAATATTAAGATAGATTTATGCAATGAAAAAGAAATATTTGGATACTTAGTATTGGCATCGTTGTTACCCTAATTTTAGCGAATTCTATTATCTTAATTCCACGTTACAAATCCTTCTTTTCTTTGGCCAGCGAAAATATTATACTTTATAGTGTTATTTAACTTACCACCAGAAAAATGCTAGTGAATTATGCAGATTCTAAAGGGACATTCCTAATTAGAAAAAATGATGAATGAGTTGGCCTTAATTTTTTTCTGAGTCTTAATCTTTTCCATCGAAAATTAACCTATGAACGTTGAGGCTAACAATAAGAGGCATCCCCGCGCGATATTTCCCACCTCCCCTTTTTGATAGAAGTGAGACGAACCTACTGAAGGTTCGATCCACCGAGGTTTTATTTATTAATGTGTCGGATCTGCACAACAGCGATATTTCCACGTCAATCAATTCAGATTCTTTCCGTCATTCCCTGGCAAAGGTTAATATTAAAACTCTCCGAAAAAGTTCTCTCCGAAGGTCGCACAAACTTTACAATCCTGACAGCATTTGCATGTATTTTCTCACGTAAATTTTTACATTTGGAAGTACACAGAAATGTGTTTTTATATTTTTTAGTTTAGCCTTTCAGAGGTTCATCAGACCCAAAATATTATGCACTGTTTAAAATCTGCTTGCTTATATTTTTGGAGAATATTTGTTTGTTAAAATTTTGAGGGTGAATTTCCTACAATTTTTGTTATGTTACCGATAAGTATATGAAAAAAGCATAGGTGTTTAGGTGAAAAAGAATAAATACGTTCATCAACAAAAGTAATTTTCTCGAAGCAAAGTTGTCTCCAATTCATCGCAAAAATAAAATCGTAGGTGAGAATTCTTCGGAATTTTCGATAAATAATAAAAGGCTAGGACGCTGCTCAGTTCCTTATTGCAGAATATATAAAACCGTTTGAAATGAATTACCCATTTATTAAATACACTTTTAATTTCACTCACATGTAAAAAAAATAGAACATCTAACGTGAACTTGTTGAAATGCTGATGGCTTGTTACATTTTGAAAGCACGGGTCTGACATTTTCTTCTTTCGGTATAAGTACAGTGCAATATAGTCATTTGTAAATACTAATGGAACATGAAACATTTTAATGCGACATCCTCTATTAAAAATTATGACCTGATACAAAAATAAACCTTGGAGTATTTCTTATTTTATGGAAACTGGCACCTTTGTCTGTCTTAAAAGAATTGCACTGAAAACATCATTTCAACGACTGGTGACTTGATTGCATTTAGATGATAAAAATCAACCAATATTTTCAGTTTCAGCTGTATGAATTACAATTTTTGACCAAGAAAATATTCCGGATAAATTTAATTATATACAATATATTCTGAAATATAAATTAGCTCATGTTTTATGCGTAAAACGACACCTTGACCTGCACTGCGCTACCAATTTTCCAACTGAACGTAAACTTTTCCAAAAACAACACTAATAATGAAATAAGCACGTAGATCTTATGACGTAGGATTGATTAGGAAGAAAATGTTTCTCGCGAAAACAAAATAAAAAGACCTTCCGAAAAGTTTCACGCCTGAAACGAAATTACATTTTCCTGCGCAGAAACGTGAAAAGCGGAGAGTCCTTTTTTTCCTGAATACATTTCGTCAACTATTGAGTTTGCCATAGGGCACCATTTGGCCGACTCGGAGGAAGGCGCTGCAGGGATATAAAATAAAATACAAAAACGCCCCCTTTTCCTACCGCCAAAAAAATAATAATAATGTTTGCCCTCTGACATGCTTCCATCTCCACTTCTCCCTCGCACCGAGTGTTCTTCTCTTCCACTTCCACTCCTCTCCTTTCTCCATCTCTCCACACACACCTCTACATACCCATCCTTCTATACTCCTCTTCATCCAACAGCGCCAACCCATCCGCTAGCGGGAGAATTTGCATAACATACAGATGCACAAACCGCACTAAACACCCTTTCAGCCATTTTTTTTGTCGCTTCGCGTTAAATCGAAACCAACTTATTCCCCCTTCCAATACTTCCCTCCCGACGGAATACGAAAATTATTTGAACAATTTTAAATTCCGAATGAAAAATTGGCCGGTAATAGCACGTCTCCTTTAAAAACGACTGGCGAGCGTCGTGCGCCTAGCAACGGGTGAGGTTACAAAGGGATTACAGCATATCGAAAATCGGAATACAATTAATAGTAAGGCTTCTAGTCAATTCCGAAGGAAGGATCATTGTATGTATTTCGCCCCTGCGATCGAATGTAGTTTACTTGTTAGCTTTAGTCGTAAACGAGCCAACGTGTCAAACTTTGAAACAATTATTTTCGTTAAAACATTTCGATATTTTTATATAACCTTCGGCATTTAAAAAAAATCGCAAAGCGAGTATCCAACTGGCCAATAAAGTGATTTGGGCCGAGAAATCGAGCGTGACGCAAGGGATTGCTCGGTCTCTACGTTGCGGCATAGTGTTCTTGGAGACACGCTCGATGTTAGTGACCACGGAATTCGGACAAGAATAGAGATGAAAACATCGGAGATGGCGCTGGCCTCCGCGGGAACCGTGACTGCGACCGCTCCTTTTTAAGCGGTCGATGCTCTCTCTCTCTTACACACACTATCCCTTAAGCTACGTAAGCGAGCGAAAGGATTCATATGAGACAACGCATAGCAAAGACGGAAACGGGGTTAATGAGAAAGAGAAAGAGCGAGGGAGAAGGAGAGAGAGAGAGAGAGAGAGAGAGAGAGAGAGAGAGAGAGAGAGAGAGAGAGAGAGAGAGAAAGGAGAGAAGCGCGGAGAATTAAAAGTTTTATATGGAACCGCGAAGTATGAGAAGGTGGAATAAAGGAGAAAGCGGAATGTCAGAACGAAAGAGACGGTTAATAATAATATAGAAAATGAAATAGAAAATGAAAAGGAATGTAGAATAATAAGTAATATAATGAGTAAAATCAGAAATAGAATATAGAAATGAAAGGATTCGAAATCATTTTTTAAAAGCTAAGTAATTTTGTAAAATAATGTTAATGTTTTAGAAAAAATCGCACGATAATGAAGCCTCATATCTGGTTTTGACAAATATTAACTATAATAATAGGGTCAGTAAAATACAAATGTTTTTTAATATGAAAATGGAATTGTATAATAAATGTATGTTTGTACGTCTATCTACGTTACAGTTAGAAAATTTTAATCACTAGCGTACATTTTTTAAATTTAAGGAATAAACATTAAAATTATACACTCTCATTATCCAAATTATATTGCTCCAGGATATTAGTTGACGTTTTTATTTTACGGAAAAAAAGGTTAGGCGGTTTTAAATGCTTTCTTTGATCATTAAGAATGTGCTAACAACACGTTAAATCGCCAAAAACTAAAAAAATTATTGTTAACACGTTTTATTTTATAAACCCTCTGAATTATTAAACTTTGGATTGATGTTAATATGCAAAAGCTCTCAACCCTCCATCATGATATTAATATCTTTTATTATACCTCATGTCAGTAGCAAACATGATTTAAGGTTGATAAATATTGGTTCATTTTGCTTTTGTAATTGAGTTATATTGATTTAGATTTCAATAATTAAAGTATATTTTATCAGCAGATATCTTACAAAAACAACATTTTCTTTTCGGTTCATTCATACACATTTTAGACATATTAAATAAATTATCAAAATCATCCATCTTGATACCGATATTCAAAGCAACTCTTGACGGAGTAAATTTATGGAGATTGGACGCTGTAGGCGTTGACGACGGAATATATTTTTGCTTGTAATTATGTGTCGTCATTAATGCTCTGTCGGCAGACTGCTTCGTGATTATTTGTTGAAACGGGTTCATCATATTTTCCAATTCTCCGCAACCCTCTCAAATTCTTGATAAATGTCTTCCTATTTCAAGTCATGTATGAACTGAAACCTTTTCCTTCCTCGTTTGATTTCAAATTTTCCTTCGATTCCTTTCATTATTGAGTTATTTCTAAAGAAATACTCGATTCAGTTCGCCTTACTCTTTCTAATCATTCGTACGATTAATCTCTTCTCTCCTAACTTCTTATTAATACCTCATTTTTGTTAGAGATTTTCTTACGTCGCTTTTTTTTTCACTTTGTTCGATTGTGGGGAAATTTTTGAAGCAACTAGAGGGGTAACTAACAATACGATTTTCAGGATAGGTTAAACTGTTTACAGACGTACACTCCATTGATTTTGGGGTGCGTCCGTCTCTCCGTTTGCCTTGTAACAGAATTAACAAAAACCTTATGCACTACATATACCTTATGCACTATATATACGGGTCCTTTACTATGATAAAGTTTTGTTTATTTTAGCGTAAATAGGTTAAATTTACATTCTAAAATGACTAAAGATCATGCTAAAAGTGCTTAACTGCGGTGAAGTACGTTAAAAATTACATGGAGGGAGAGGAGGTGGAGGATTCCGAAAATCTGCGTGAACGCTCAAAAAAAAGGCGATTTTGGAAACTGCTTTTGCAGTTCTTTTTAAAACTTCTTATTGTATCCACCCACTTTATTTGGAACGGTCTCCTCTATGTGCATATTTCGAAACTTTCCTAATAATGAGTGTGTATCCTATATATGCATATATGAGGTTGGTAGAACGAAGTAAACTAACGAAATAGTGCTATGTGAAAAGGATCCTGAGAAATGAAGATTTCCTCCCTCTCTCTCTCTCTCTTTCTTTCCTCAATTCCAGCAAAAAATCGAGAGAATTAGAAGCGCATAAGCGTGTAGAGGTCAGGAGAGTAGTAGAAAAATCGAGTAAAAGAGGTCTGTTGTTGATGGAAGTGGAGGATGAAGAATGTAGTAGAGAGAAAGAAATGAAAGGGTTTTGCAAGAGAGAGAGAGGGAGAGAGAGGGAATCGGGAGAAAATATGGAGAGAAATGGAAGAAAGGGGAGAGATACTCGTAATAGGATGTCTGAGGGCGTGGCTGGAGGTCACGTCTGCGGTGAGCGGGCGGAGTTGGATGAGAGGGAGGAGTAAGGAAGGATGGCGAGCGAGGAGGGAGACGTGGTTACGCTGGCTGCCGTTAAGAGAAGAGGAGTTTAAATAGCAGATGGCGGGGCACGAAAAGTGGAAGAGAAAGAGAGAGAGACGAGGTGAAAGAGACTTATAGGATACGTAGAAATGAGACTTAAGGATAAGGAGAGAGAGAGAGAAAGAGCCGGTTGAAGCGGAGAGGAGGAGAGGAAAAGAGGGGGCGAGGCGAAGAGTAGAGAAAGTGGGAGGAGTGGAAGAGAGAGAGAGAGGTATGTTTCTGAGTCAAGCTTCCGCGAGACTTAATTTGAGAGAGTGTTCTTGCTGTGAGCGCGGAATAAGGGTACTGGGCTCCAGCGTGGAAAAGGGAGTGTCGGAGGGAAGTAAAAGAGGAGGGCGAGAGTTATAGAGAGGGGACTGTGAAGGAGTTAGTCGAAGAGAGAGAGAGAGAGGAAGAGTGGGACGGAAGGGAGGGAGAGGAGGAGGGTGGAGAGAGAGAGAGGGAGGAAGGAGGGATAGACTAAAGGGGCGAATTTATATGTTCGTTCGGTAATTACTTGCTTAACATCTGCATCGACTCAATTAAATGTGGCAAGAAAAATGTATATAAACGCAAACAAGGCGTCTTAAAGAGTTTCGCCGGCGATATGATTCCGGATTCCGTTCCTCTGCATTCGAGTCAGAAAAGAAAAGATTTGCTAGTCCTTTTTTTTAAAAAAAAGAGAGGGATTCGGGTTTTCAAGACTCGTTGTGGAACACGTTTTTTATGGGTGGGTAGGAAGATACGAAACATTCAATGATTCTATTAATTAATTTTTCGTTATTAAGATATGCTTGATGGATGAATAATGACATTTAAAACGGTAAATGTATATTGAAAATGCAATCTTTAGAAATGTAATATTGAACTATTTCAAATACGCCTTCATTAAAACATATTTCTGATAACCCGTTCGCATCAATCTCATTTTATAAGTACAGTTAAATTTTAGCACAAATTGTTTTCTTCTGTTTATATACGATAACATTCAAATTATCATTTAAATCATTTGGGCATGAATTTCAAAATGGTTTTTATGATGTATCAGTCTGTATATTTATTTTAAATATATATCGATTGTAGTTATTTCATTCTCGTCATAAAGTAATTTTCATGTTTGTGGTTGCGTGAAAATATATTATTGAAATATTTTACTGTAACGAGGACCAGGCAGGAACTAGATAGGTGGTTACGAAAAATATTTCAAGGGTTTTCCAAGGGAAAATGGTAAAATATGGAGGAACCCCTATTTCAGAATAACTTGTATAGTAATTTTAAAAGTGTTTCCGATCTGCAGCTTTAACTTCAGTACATTATATGACGGATTGCTATGGCAAGAAATAGAAATGGCATAAAGAGTGATATATAAAGTGAAGAGGAGGTGACAATTGGATAATATAATCTTAGCTTAGTTAAAGGATGGACAGAGTTATTTATATCGATTTTACTATGGCGGTGAACCATACAGGGAAGATTGAATTATACACCTTGGAGTCGAGTTCATTTTCTCGTCATAAAGAAAGGAAGAGGTCTCCTTTTTATATGAAAGCCATTTAAGGAGGAAAAGGCAGCAAAAGACGTGCTCAACTATTTTGAGATAGGAAGATATAAAAGACAAAATTTTAGCGTCGAAACTCAAGGAAATCCCATATAAAGTCAGTTTATTGCAATTCTAACGGGAGATTCTAGTGCCAATCCCAGCTTTTATTATATTTCAACGCGGCTTTTGCGTAGTATAAGCCGTTTCATACTCTCAAGCAGCGAGATGTTTTTTTTTATGTTACCTTGACGTTGGAAACGTAAAAGTAATTTTAATTCCGTTCTCTCTAAACATTTGAACCTTCTTTTTTTTGTTTACAGTTTTGCTGTCTTCTCAAGCGTCTACTTAAAATGAATAATAAATGTTGAATTTTAAAAAGGCAGACTGTAAACACTTCGTTTATTTTAAGCATCCCATTTTAACTAGAGGAAACAAAGCAACAGTCATACGGCTTTGTATAGTACATTTACATTAATTTGGTAATCCATTTTCCAACCAGTATAACTTTAAACTCAACTTTCATAATAATATATTGCCAGCCGTATTGTATATGGGTGCATGATAGCCTCCTTAATATCCAATCGAAATTTTAACTCAGAAAAATAAACACCATATATAGAGCATGAATTTTTAGGAGAAAACTCTCTCTCTTTTGGGAAAATTCGCGGAAACGCTCGCGTCTTCCTCTTGCTTCGGAATTTTCGCTTTTTCATTTGAATTAAATATCGAACTCGATGGATCTTGAATATACTATATACACAAACACACACACACACTTTTCAAGTACCTACGTGGGAGGAAGAAATTTTTCGGAAAGTGGACATGCGTATTGAAACTGTAAAATGGAGAAATAGAGGGAAAGGAAAATAACGCAGACAGAGAGAGTGATTTTAATTCAAGTCGAAACGACTTTAAATACATTATGCATCGCGACAAATTGCTTCTCGGGACAACGGAGACGTGGTGAAGAAAGGTAGTAACGGGGGCGATTGGAAAGGGGTTTCAAAAGGGAGCGGAGGAGGAGTCGAAACAGGAAGGGACCCGGTTTATGCCCCCCTCTTTCTCTCTTCGCCTTATACTCTTTCTCCATCTCTCTTCTCGTATAAACCTATCTCTACCTCTTTGCCTGTATCCTTACCTGTGTTTCTTAACCCTGTCCTTTTCTCTTTTCCTGCCTCTCTTCCGTTCTCTCTGTTCTGCTATAAAGGAGAGAGAAAGAGAGAGACTGATAATGAGCAGTGTTCGGTGGTGAGGACAATCGCTAGGGAAGGAGAGAGAGAGAGAGTGGGAATGTGTGTGTGGAGAAAGGAAGTAACTTTTTCCAGAGGCCGCAAATGGGGAAGAAGGTTGCAGAAGAGGGAATGCGAGGGAGTGGGCAGAGAATATGGATGGGGTGGAGGAGGATGAGGAGGAAGGAGGAGGAGGGAGGGGTTTTCAAGGGGGAGAGATAGATGAGGTGGCCGGGAGTGAGGGAGGGAGAGAGAGTAGGGGGTGCACGATGAAAGTCGAAAGTTTCAGGACTGCTAAGAGTGAGCACAAGTTTTGATTACGCTCTTGTGTCTCTCCCTCCCTCTCTTTTCTCTCTGTCTACCTGTCTCTCTCTCTCGCTCTCTCCACCGTTCTCTGATTTGTAAAAGGGTTTCAAGAGATTGATGAAGGCATGAAGTTTTGAGTATGTCTCAGAGAGATAGGAAGAGAACAGATATTATCAAAATTCTGTTGTAAATGTTGCGGAAATATCTGCGTCGGAGGGAACCGGTGTGTTCGGATTTATATCTTTGGCGAGAACTGGAGGAGTTCTGGCGAGGAATTTTCACCTGTGCACAATAAGAAATTATTCTCGTTCGGTCGCCTATGATGATATTAGTTCTTTCTGCGTTATAATGCGTACCGGATTATTGTCACTGTTAATGGGGTTAGTTGATTTCATCGTCGAATTTTTATTATTTTCCCATAACCACTGCTTTCATCGAAAGTAATTATAAATGTATTAAAGCTGGCTTTAAATTAGTTAATTTTGTTCTGTATCATTCGTTCTAAAACAGTTATTTGTAGTAGATTATATAAACGGTTAAACATTCTCAACCTATGACGACGACATTTTTGGAAATTTTCAATGAACGAAGATCATTGACATTGTTTTGGAATCGATTTTTCTCAAACTCAAATTACGTCATTCAGTCTAACTTAGACAAATGACTACAATAGATAAATCATAATTTATTAAAAAATTTCCGCATGAATAATAAAATCGGCGATCGATGAACTTTGCCATTGCAGTTACAATCAAAGTTTTAGAGAATGAAATTTAAGCCAACTTTCCCTCATTAAGATGTACATAAAAAAGGCCAAGCTTCTTAATTTAGAGTTCGTTTGGTCAGTTTATGATGCTGCCTTTAATTGGAATCCAACTTTTCCCGAAAAAAATCTCCGCCATAAAAAAAATTAGTTCGCATTAAAAAAATAAGGTTGCTAATACTTCGAAATGTTTCCAATCCGCTATCGCGAATTAAAGTTATCTTCTTCTTTCTCTTACGTATAGAAGAGAGATAAACTTTCCCATTCCGCGGAGGGTTTCCGTCAGATAGCAGGAGATATCGGAGTTTTGATATTTCCGCCTGCGAGGGGAATAAGAGACCCTGGAATATCTGAAGGAGGGCCTTATAGCCGACGATATGCCTTCCTTAATGAGTGGGTTAACAGAAGCAAGAAGGGGAAACGCGCCCCCATGAATTGCTAAGGGGGGGGGGGGGGTAGGAGTGGGTAGGTTGATAACACGCAAAACGATAGCGTTCTCTCCTATCCCCTTCCTCTCTTTCCCTCACTATGAACTCTATCTCCGACCGTGGAGAGGGTGACGAGATAAACTTCGAATAGATAAGGGTGTCTCCCGGAGCGTGGAATCTTCGGGAAGACGTCTTCGCTTATCCAGCCGCCACACGCTTCCATGTGCAGACGCATGCAACGGATCTGAATCTCATTTGCTGAATAACGCCTTTCTTGCCTTAAGCGACCTTTTTTTTTATCTTCCCGCTTTACACGGCATCTCCTTCGAAGGCTTGATAACCTTCCATCGCTCTTCCGTTGCCTAAATCTTCTTTATGCAGACTGATAGATAATTCTTGCCTACGAAACTCTATTTGGCCTCTTTCTCTCTGAAAACCCGTCTCATTAGTAACCTTCCCCTTCTCGTTTTCGCCCATCTCTTTTCGTCGCCTTAATTTTACTCACTCGTTCGTCCATCTCTTGCTTTATTTTACTCATTGCTTTTGTTTCTCGACTTTTGCCGTACTCGCTTATACCCGTTAATTCGAATGCTGAACATATTCTTACTCAATTCACGTGTCTTCTCCGTGATTTGCTTATCCAAACATCCAATGAAATCTAAATTTAGTTTAATTTTTCTCATTATTAACTTATTTTGTGTAAAAATATTTATATAACAAGCTATGAGTGGAACTGGTTAATTTATTCTTCTAATTGTAAGAGCTATCTATTTTTTATAGATAAGTGAATACATTCTGAATTACGTACATTTGTCGTTTACGAGCGACCATTTAGATTTCTGGATATCACAAAATTGAGGGCTATCTTTAAACTTCTCAGGGAACTTTTACGAAGCAATCTTCTTATAACATTTGTGCCATTCGTGCTATGTTAAGATTGTGGGAATACATCCCACAAAGCAACTTTCTCAAAGAATATGTATATCTAATGTCATTTCGATTAGCATTATATTCTTTTAGAGGTTTTGCAACTTCCTCAAAGTTCTTGGTTTCATAATAACTGAGCCACGTAAGAGAGATACAAAAAATTCACAGAAAATCAAGATAAAACACTTAAAAAAAATATTTATATTGTTTATAAATGAAAATTTTTGCCTACGATTTGGTTTTTGACTGTGAAAAAATCATTAATTTTTGTCTCTGTTAATTTTCGATTTAAAATTGGAGTCACATTTTCCTCTTATCATCTTGAAAAATAATACAACTCCACTTATTCAGTAGGTGATATGCAGCATGTTATTTCAATGAACAGTTATCATTCCTCTCGCTGTATCCTCTCTCTCTAACGCATTCCTTTATTTCGTGGTTTTAGTCGCTGGCATACTCATTAAAATTGACCCACCGGCATTTTAACGTCGTTCCAATATTTTTTCTATATTTTAGCTATATTTCCTTGTGTCTACCATTCCTTCTATTCGGCTCTTCTTCACTCTGATTTACCTCTCTTTACTCTTCTTTACTTTCTCCTCTATCCCCACCATTCTCTGCCGTCCTTCATTCGCCTATCAAGATGCTCCCTCTATTCTCCTCCAAAACCTTTTTTATCCAACTTTGAAGGCATCCCTTGCCTTAGACCTCCATTTATCGCTTCCCGACCCCGCTCGTAAAATCCTTCAAACGACTCCGCTCTCCTTGCACTTATCGATGCAATTCGGCTCATGACCATAGCAATCATCCTCCAACACGCGCTTCGTCGGAAATGTGGCGAAAGTATGAGACCTTACTGGTATATCCCTGCTTTATTCATACGCCTATCTCTCTATCTAGGCGTTCGGTGCTTTCTCTTTTCATATATTATGCTATCTCTCATGCCAGAATGAGTATACATGTTTGCTCCGTCGCCATGGTGCGATGATGCAGACTGAGGGCAGCTGACTGAAAATGACAATTCTGGATCTATCCGTCCGCCGCTAAAGATTGCGCGGACTAATTTGCTTTCATGAATTGGTTTTCGAGTTCAGAAGCATTAAAGTCCATTTGCCGCCAAATCCCAGACTTGATTGTCAATTATCTTTTCATGAACGTCAGATTTTAATTCGTTTAAAAATGATACGAGAATTTAGTCCCTCTAATGGAATTTGTGGATTTTAAAGGTACGCTAAATGCGATAAATTCTTATAAACTTAAAGGGGCATGTATTCGACTAAAAACAATCTACGCAAAATTCATTATTGAATAAATAGTATATGTAAAAACATAAAAAATATGACGCAGTGGATAAGAGTTTTTACGTTAACAACTGATTAAAGTTCATATAATCGAGCGCATTATTATGAAGGCAAGGTGGTTCAAAAACTCGTTACCGAATGCAAATATTAATTATCTTTCGTGACATCAAGTGACAGCTCTGAATAATTTAAAACAACAGTGAAATCAGTCTATTTAGTGGAAATGGAAATTTCCTCGACACCTTATTCGACTTAAATGTTTATCAAGGCGTTAACGTTAAGGCCAAGTGGTGAACATCAAGTTAGGTTGCATCCTAGCCATTTAAATTATTTGAAAGCCGCTAATTATCCATACGTTACTGGAAATGTGACCTCAATTACAGTGCAGTAGGTGTTAAAGCAACAGTCACATGTCCTAAAGCACTTAATCCTCGATTGGCTCTGTGAATTGTTTCAGTTAGGCTTAAAAAGCCTAATCTGGAAATATTTGCAAATTTGGAATACATAGAAATATGTTTTCACTTATTCATAATTTGTTTATAAATTTTCACGTATACATGAAAAAACTGGACGAATGATGGAATGTTTTCGCCAAATGAATCGCAAAAAAAAGGAACTGATATTCACTCATATTTATCTCCAGACATACGTCAACGTTGTCTCCTTATCAACAAAAAGAAAATGAGAGGAATTATTTGAAATGGTTTTATAATGGGTGAATATTGCCTTAAGTAAATATCACATAATTGTCATTAAAAACCTATGACGGTCCCGATGTTTTTCCCCGATTGTGGTAATTTATAATTCGATTTCTTTAAGCAGTTTAAATTTATTCAAAGCTTTATTAATGATCAGCTCTATGGTAATGAGTTAAGTAATAACGACTATGGTGAAAGACACCTTTAGAAGAATTCGAACCTGCAACCTTAGTAATATGAGGCTGACATTATATTTACAAATGTCGGCATATATTTCTTATGGCCTTATACTTTTGAAAATATCATCGGGAATGTAAAAACTAACCACCTATACGTTTAAATTTTGGGGTGATTTCTTATTCTTTCAACAAAGATCGCTCTTTAATTTGCTTTTATTAGCGTTTCCGGCAAATTTACTTGTATTCAGTATTTTTTTTAAAAGAGCAACTCCGTGTAATTAAGTTAATTAAGCAGTTTGTAATTCTAATCACACACACACACACATATATATATATATATAAAATAGGCCTACTTTAAATGTACACAATGTTAAATATTTTATTTGGTTGCAATGAATTTTTAACTATTTTAGATTCTTAGGTTCTTTTTGAGTATTATGCAATAAGCGATACCTTAATGTGTAAATGTTGTATATATATTATTTTACTTCCTTACTTAATTAAAATCACATAATTAGAAGCCCAGAGGATATCCTCTACTAATTGAAGAACGGAATGAAAATTAAATGAAGAAGTGACTGTCTTTGAACCTAATTCTTTAATTAAACACATTTCCGTTGATTACACACTCATAATTTTTTCTCTACTTATATTTTAATATTCGGTTTTTATATATTAATCTTTAATTTTTAATGCATCGCACCTCTCCAGATATTTCATCGATTAAATACAGGACTAATCTGTCGAAGGCCATCACATCCGCAGCATCTCAAAAACACCAGATATACCCACATATCCTACCAAAGATACAGCAAAGCCGCGGAATTAAAAAAAATCCGCGTTCCAATTTTCCTTTTGCATTTCTCAGGAGGAAAAACTCATATTACTCGACCTGATAAATTGAAGCATACACTTGCGCAAACTCAGAAGTTCTAATCTTACCATCTTAAAACTCTTTTGGTATTGAATGCACGTTCTTTTGAATTAATGTTATTGATAGCCATAATTTTTTAAAAAGTTATATTACAACTCGATCTATAGGCTTAATCTTCGGTAGTACGTAGAATACGGAAAAATTTTCATTACGTTTCCTATCAATTCTGTATTTATTTCTTTCAGTAAAACGTTAGGATTTTTTGAATATTTAACATGTTTCATAAACTTGTGCATACTGAAATTTATTTCAGTAACAAAGTCATATCACGTGCACATGCCTTAGGATCTCGTATTTCACAAAGAAATAGAGGGTTTTTTTTTTAAAGAATACTCCGCAAACTTCATCGAGTAAAAAAATTGGCCGTAAAATATCTTTAACAAAAATGCTTCGATCCATACCTTCATCTTGTCCGCCGAAGACTCCCGTGAGACACACCGGCGAGCGATGGACCGTTCGTCGGAGACCCCGATCTCTAACCGCGGCCGCTCCAACAAGTGTCGCCCAACTCCGAACTTAATGCAGAAACGGCTACCCAAAAAAAAAAAACAGGTCCCTTCGCCCCTCGAAGGGAGGAAAAAAAACGTAACCAACCGCTAGCAATAGAGTACCATTTCGACCCTCTCGGAATCCACACCCGAAAGGAGGTAGGCCGACCCCGCGAGCCGATGGTCTTGCGGCGTCCCCATTGCGACCCCTTCCCAGGGGGAGGAGGACAGCAGAGATGTCGAGAGAGAGGGGTGGAGGTATATATGGGACAACCGGTGAGGAGGAACGGCGCCCAAAGACTGATTCCGACGCCTCGCGTCCACCGCGGACGCCTCGCTCGCACTGGCGGAAGACGCGGAGGCGGAGGGGCGGGGGTGTAAACCCTCTCGGCTCCCACGACGCAAGCGCGGCACCCACCCTCCACCCACCCCACCCGCCCACCCCGTCGTGTCGTCCTTCCCGTCCCAAAAACCCACGTACGGCCCACCCGTCCTGCCCCCATTCCTCCACCTCCTCCAGACGCCCAACACTCTCTATGCCCTCACTCCGTCCATGTCCCGCGCCCTCGCACCCGCCTTCCCTCCGTTCCACTCGCTTCTTTCCTCCTAGGCAGCCTCCACCTCAACCCTCCCTCCCCGAACCCTCGAGACGCCTCCATATACACGCCACGGTAGCCTAATCCACAAAGCGACCGCGATTCTCCTATGCCCAAAAGCCGGCGTCTACCTATCAGGAGCACCGTGTGTAATGTCCGAGCAGAGAGATTACCGAGAAGTCATGAGTGGTGGAAAGGGTCTTGTATTCTGATTTTCCGAATACTTTCGTACGTGTGAGTAGGAATTTTTTGCGCGAGTGTACTTTACTGTTTTCTTACGGCCGAAAGGATCGTGATCAGCGATTATCATCGAAAATTTTTCGGCAAAAAAATCCATGTGTTTGTATATCCTATTCATTTCAAAGACCATTCTGGAGGAAATGCCAATAATACTACTTACGGAAGAAGACGAATGGTTGTGTTTTCTTGGACGGTTGTTTCACTCACAATCAGATGTAAAGGAGAATCTTGCTATTTATACTGGCCGATTCATCGCATTTGAAAAGTGTAGTAAAACTGTCTAGTAGCCATTTTGTATTTAATAGTCGATGAATTAGTGTAATGGTAAGCTGCAAAAATAGCCATAATTGGTGCGGAATTAATTTTTCCAGTCTATATTTTTAGATAGTTTTTTTGGCACAATTATAACAATTGTAAAATCTGTAATGCCCTAATATAATATTACCCTAACATGCATTGGGATTAAACATCCTTTTACAATTCAAACGTTCTATTCGACCACATATTTAGTTTTATTATTTCTGTAGTATTGAGATTAAATTTGAAATTAAGCATAAAATTGTAAGATAATTTTATATTCTTTATCTTAAATGTTTTATGGTCCCTAAATAAAATGCTAAGAACCATTTACATTCAATTGGAGCGACAACGTCACTTGATAAATTAAGCTAATAATTACGCTATTATTTTATTTTGAAGCGAAAAACCTTTTTAATGGCCAAATCCACATATAGATACTTATTTTCAGTTTATAGAAGAAAAATGAATGCTGAAAAACTCTCCTTGTTACCGACCCTTACGCTTCGACCTCTGGATTCGTGAACGTGAAACTATAGATGGAGAAGAGAGAAAAAACTCATATTTCCTTCAAAAGTGTCAATAATGAACTCCAGAGCCATGTTATCCACCTCACCCTCTCTCTTGCCCTCTCCTTTCCTTTTTCATTCGATTGGATCGGTTCAGCTTCAAACGTGCTTAAAATCTTCCCGATACACCGACAAATACCCATTGCACGCTCGGGTGGCATTTTTCCCCATTTTTAATTTTTCTTTCCATGCCGTGATGGCCGGATGTATTTTGCCCTAAATCACGTTCCAGAGCTTACGGAGAATGGGCGAAACGGGCCAAATTCAACCGTTTTGTTCGAACAATAAAGGATCTGATCCGGATGGATTTCCTCGTACGCTTTGACGTTCTTCGGACACAAAAAAAATAGAAACCGCAATGTTGATCGAAAAGCACGATAAAGATTTTCTTTTCATCATTTCGCCAAAAAAGCATCACTTTATTCCTGCTTTAACTTAACTGTTTGGATTACAAAGTAGGCATGCATAAAAAAATTCTTTTTCGTGAAACAGGGCTAGAGATAAACGGAGACGATTGTAGAACATGTATATTATATGTAGATGCAGAAAATAATTTTATGCCAAGTACGGAAATACCGAACACGTTATGTAAAAAATTAATGCGAATCCAGGCTTCTGCTGTATCAAAATGAATTTCACCTCCTTTTTTTTATCGCCAAATGTCACGAACTTGAAATTGTTAGAAGCAGGAAACTAGAACATCGGAGAGCGAATTCAGAGGTATATTTTTTTAGCGAAATATAACCGAATATTTTTTACGTAAACAAAACGAGTTTCGCGTAGATTCGATATAAAAATTACCGGATTTTATTCGAATGAAAACTCTCGTTCTTTTTTCGCGTTTTTTATACGAAAAATCCGCGTTAGCGAGAGAAAGAGAGAGAGGGGGGGGGGGGAGTGGGGGGGAGTGGGGGGAGGAGCCGCATACAATTCGGTTCCCCTTTCTTTTTTTTTTTTTTTAGGCGAGAACGAAAACGATCGTTTTCGGCGAGACTTGAATCATTTTCACGCCAGAGAAATGATGAAAGCGTTCCTCGTTAATTCCACATTTCGACACTAATAATGCACTGCCATTCCAGGATTTTTTTTCTCTCTCTCTCTCTCTCTCCTTCCCACCCGAGGCCTTTTTAACTTCGGAGCCGGCGCGATCAAACAATGCATCGTTATATTTATCTTCCTTCCCTCCCGATGGCTGATCTCCAGAGAAACGCGTGAGTGCACATGCGTGCGCGCTCCCGGCGGGCGTCCCCTCTTAAGCATCTCTCTCCCTTTCCAACCCCCATTACTTGCTCGCCGCTTCCATTTCCAACCCTTTTTTTCTCAACCCCTTTTATCCGAGCTCGTATCCCTCGTCTCCTTTAGTCGTCAACAACCCCCTTAATGAACGGGTATATATATTTTTTATTTTCTTCCCTTCTCTACCTCTTTCTCCCCTTCACGTTTGCACCTCCTTCCCTCTCTCTCTCTCTCTCTCTCTGGCATCAGCGGGTAAAGGATTTGGCTTGTGAGAGAGAGAGAAGAGATGGAGGCAGGTTGGAAGGGAACTGAAAGGAGAGACTATTAACGGTTCTATTATGCCGTCATTGAGAATACCCGGATTATTTGCTCTTGGAGGAAGGGAATCGAGAGGAGGAAGGCAAAAGGGATGAGAGGGGGGGGGGGAGGTTGGTGTTTGCGCGAGCCAACAACGTATCCCTTCACTACTCCGACCCTAACCTCCGCTACCCCTCCTTTCTTCCACCCTCTCCTTTCCACCTTTTAATATGCCCTCTCCACACACAAAATCTATGGCGCCATCCTCCTTTTGGTCTTTAACCCCTTCCTATTCTTTTCTCCTGACCGATGTCTCTCCCTCTTTACTCTCCACACTCTCTCTCTCTCTCCTTCCTCCTCTCAAAATCCATGTTCATTCCTACATAGCTCTTTCCCTCGTTTTCCCCCTATCACTCTCTCTCCCTCGTCTTCTCAACTCCTCATTCACAACCCAGTTACTTCGATTTGGAACAAACCCCTTCTTTTTTCCGTTAACAGATATTTATCAAATCTAATTATTATTACTGTTTTCTTATTTTATATTTGAACTAATTCATCCTAATTGGCGGTGCAATAATGGGAAGAACTTTACGGCCGAAACTTTGTTCCAATAAGCTTCCGCCCTTTCCTCTCTTTCTCTCTCTCTCTCTCTCTTTCCCTCTCTACCTCCTCCCAACCTTCCTCCCTTTATTTCCCTCTCTTCCCTCACTTTTTTCTCTCTTAGTGTACGTTCCTCGCTCGCTTTAATATCCGCCCCATCTCCATCATCGTGTGCCAGAAGAAGGGATTGGGTGAGAGAGAGAGAGAGAGAGGTGTAGTGTGGAACTGCTCTGGGAGAGGAAGAATTGAGAGGAGAGGGAGAGAGGGATTTTGGGAAAACTCTCTCTGCTCATTCTCTTTCGCTTTCTTCCTGCTGCTCCATTCTCTCTCCCTTCCTTGATCTTCCCTCCTCCTCGCAATACGCCCGCCTCCTTCATCGTCCGCCTCTAATATCGGATTTTTTTCCTGGGACTACCCTTATAACACGCAGGTGACCGCTTAAAATTACTGGGCTCTAAAAAAAATATCAATAAGCGACGAGAAGCTAAAAAAAATTTCGTTTATTTTTATTTTATTTTTTCCGATCAAAGGTTTCTTCTTAAGCGTGATAGTCGTAGAGTTATACTATGGAAAATGTGATATATATCTATATAGAGTGGCGAATAAGTCGCTTTACCGATAACATTGAATTTAATAACTACCACTGATCACGCTAATTATGAATATGCATAAACATTTTGTGACAGATAAATATAAAAATTATTAATAATAAAATTGAACCATTAAAATCAGAAGTAACTGTGCCATGAAAGCATATATATATATATATATATATATATATATATATATATATATACACACACACATATCTATAAAGAAAAGTGTTTGTATTTATGTTTTTTTATAGCGCAGCAGTAGAAACAAGAGGAAGGAGTCAGTTTTAACCGGAATGAAGATTAAGGTGTAGGTCAGATTTTTAAACCGATTTTATTGACCTTTCTAATTTTAAAAAATATTTTCTTTTTTCATTTTCTCCATTTGAATAACATAGGGATAAGTTCAGCTTATTTTTCATTTGAATTTTAAATTACTTATTGTTAGATATATGGTACGAACCTGAGACTTACAATTAGATAGTTATATGCAGGAAAGAACAAAGTTTCTTTTTATGGAAGACAGAATCGGAATCATGATCGCATTGGCGTAAAAATGCGTTTAGAATTTAAAAAATACCTGATTTTATCAGTTTTATGACGATACCAATAATTATTATAAGCTACCTTGACAACTTCCATTGTCGCCGTAGTTTTGAGTCGAATGCATTTATATTTAACGTAGTATCGTTTTTCAATTGTTGTGTGCGATTTTCCTTTGTTTACATGGCAACAAAATATTTGTTGATTTTAATTGAAATAATATTAATAAATGGTTTTTAATGATATTTTCCTCTGGCGTAGAGTATTCCAAAGTAAACTGTTTTTAAAACTACGTAAGTAACTTAAATAATTAGACGTAGATTTTCCACAAATTCTGACTGGATAAATCGTTTCATCGTTTCCAAAGTATTATGGATGTAAACAATTTTCTCCTAACAGAATTCCAGGATGAGAGAATTGAGTTAATAGTCGGAGGATAACATTCACTCTGTATTTCTTAAACGTTCTCTATTTACTTTATTGTCTTTCATTAAATTAATTCAATTCGTTTGTTCCGTTGTTCATCCATTTTCTGTAGATTATTGTGTTCTTGCTTTTTTTACTTACAGTTTTCGTTTTGAAGATATCGTCACGAAACTTCGTATACGTATATAATTTTACCCTGTGGGTAACATAGGCTATATGGTGATTAAAAAATTTGGAGTGAGGGAGAGCTTAATTCAATAATTACCTATTTTCCCATAATTTTACACGTAATTTTCGATTTTTGCAGTGCAAGATTTTCTTCCTTCATTCATCTAAATAGGTAAATGCAGAGCGGTTTTCTTCAGTTTTGCTTTATTCGACTGTTAAAGCTGTGTACTATCTTATTACTGCGATGTTACATGGTCGAAGTTTTAGATTCATTAAATCCGTTGAAATTCAACGAGCACTTCTGATAGTGTTTGTGTATGTATGTATGTATGTATGTATGTATGTATGTATGTATGTATGTATGTATGTATGTATGTATGTATGTATGTATGTATGTATGTATGTATGTATGTATGTATGTATGTATGTATGTATGTATGTATGTATGTATGTATGTATGTATGTATGTATGTATGTATGTATGTATGTATGTATGTATGTATGTATGTATGTATGTATGTATGTATGTATGTATGTATGTATGTATGTATGTATGTATGTATGTATGTATGTATGTATGTATGTATGTATGTATGTATGTATGTATGTATGTATGTATGTATGTATGTATGTATGTATGTATGTATGTATGTATGTATGTATGTATAGGGCAACTAGGTGTTGAAGGAAAACTAGTGAGCACTTACCAGAATAGCCGCTTGTGCTGACGCAGGGATCATCCTGAAAGCTTCATCATCTACGTCTACAAATGTGTGTGTTTATGTGAACCCACACGAATGCATTTAGGGAGGAGGAGAAGAAGAATGGAGTTAGGAAGAGTCATGGCAGAGACCGGAAAAGGAAGAGAAAGCGTTGTTTTTCGTTTCGAAGATGGTTAGGTCACCCGGGGTTTTTGAGAATCGACCCCGCACATTTTTTTCTTACTGAGGTCGTTGACTTCCCTCTCTTTTCCTCTCCCGCCCTCGAAAATCGCCGAATTCAAAAGGCCATCGAAGAAACGATAGCCATTTCTTCGATAAAGCGTTGAGCGAAGCGACCGATTTTTGTACCTACTTTTACATTTATTATTATACGATAATGACGGAGGCTCCCTATGTCGGTATTTTTTTAACGTAACTTTCCGAAGGAAAGACGATTTTTTTATCCTTTTATCCTCTCAGTTATTGATCTATTCCGGCGTAAATCTTTGGCGACCATGAGAATGGTCCATATAATTATTTACGTTCGAAGGGGATGTGTGACTCTTACCGTGATGGTCGTCGTTAGGCGGGTGATAGTTTGAGCGATGAAATTTACTCTCTAGCCTCGAAAACTCTAAAAGTTTACGTTAAAACTTAATGATTGGACTTAATGATTGGACTTCATTTTCGGATATTTACATAGTCAGTATTAGATGAATTTCGTTGCAATTCGTTTACTTATTCAGTATTTATTTGGATGCGTGTAATAAAAGTGAGCTTATCTGATAGATATAAAGCAATGTTTTAATTTTTTTGGGGTCTGTCATTCTCACAAGACTTGATTTTCAATATGTATATATATATATATATATTTCGCCATTTTCTTCGTAGTTAAGAAACTTCTCCCAACTTTTTCCTGCCAAAATAACATTCGCTAACAAAGTTCTCGAACTCCAATGAGGTAAATATGTATGTATTCAAGAGCGAACTACAGTCGTGGTTCCTTTTTCGATCAACATACTTCAGTTGATGAGATAATGTCGCCTATAATTTACTTTTCGAAATTCCGCCGTAGCATCCAGATCTTGACACGATGGAAATCATCTTTTTTCCGAGTCCGAAATAACAACGCACAGCCAAGTTTTCAACCTTGCCAGGCGGGGTTCCGTCAAAGTAATTCTTCGTTCTCTCCCCCTCTCTATCTCTCATCGCCATGTTTATTTTAACGGCTTATCCGATTTCCCAGGTGAGGCTGCTTGCGGTCCAATTACATCATTACATCAATGATTAATGCTCGCCGCCGCCGAGTGATTTTTGACGTTCACTCCACAGAAGCCGTCGTCCATTTCCCCATTGCAACGGCCTGAGCTTCGACTCCGTCATAAACCGTAAAATATAGAAATGCTCTCGCTTCCATCGTATAAGTCACCGTCCCGGATTTATTAATGCAAAGTATTGATGAAAATTTCCTCGTTCTTTTATTCAGCTTCCCCTTAGTTCGTGGTGGGAGAGTCGTTTTTCTCGAATTTTTACCATTGTATGCGGTGAAATCTCGCCTAAGAACGAGATGGATGATGTTTTACGTATGTGTATGTATATTTTATTATTATTCTTACCTGCCGCCTAGCGTTGCTATGGATTTCATCGTAGATTCAAGTATTATAATGCGATTGCTTCTGCTGCTTAAATCGGTTTCAATTATGCGACCTACAAATCGATAACTTTTCAATTTCGCAATCGCTGAATTGGGGTTATTTGGAGCGTAAGTGATTTCAAGTAGGGACTTAATCCAACTTTCAATTACGAAAAAATATGTACGGGCGGAAGATTTTTCATTTCCCTCGCATAGGATTTTAATATCCGAGCCCTCGGGCTGGAAACCTCTGAGCGCATGAATAGCTTGAATGGATAATGAAATGTTTTTGTTGTAACTCATAGGAAAAGATTTAGCTATTTGGAATATATACAATGCGACGCTTCTATGAACATTTTATTGTAAATTCTGGTTTTGAAATATATTATATTTCAACTCATGAAACTTTCAAGTTATTAACTATAATAATTAGTCCTCTTAATATTGGCGTCGGAGACTCAACTCTAACAAGCGCGATGGAAGCGGGAGAGACGTAAAGTTGAAATATAATTTTTTTCGAAATTTCGAATTCGGCCGAGTTGTTGAAACTGCCGAGTCAAATTTAGATTAGAACTGATCACTATCGCTTCCAAATCGCTCGATTAATGCATTATATAAATCAATATGCAGATATTTTTCATTATAGTAGAATATGTTTACGTAATAATAGACGCGTTCACCTTTCATAATATCGAACGAAATTTTGCACAAAAAAATTTTCCTCTTTCTTTCCGACGATTTGTGGTACGTTCTTTATGCTACACGAATAACCAATTACTCGACGCATTCGTTCTGAAATATTTCCAGCGTTAATTGGAGACCATCGATCGTAAACCGTGCCTAGAGTTCTGTTTTATAACCGTAGATGAGAGACGCCGCGGCGGATGAGCAAATATTGATGTATGCCACGTCATTGGCGATCCACTTTCTGCAGAAGTGCACCATTGATCAGCGCTCCTGCGGACGATTCATCGATATTCCTCGTGCATATCCTCAAAGGATAACGAGGATCGGGCTCGTTTTCGAATTTGTCCGTGTTCTTTGGATTGTTTTTTTTTATATATTTGAATAAAAAAACGAACAGGAAACGTCGTTAATTTAAAACTTTCGTTAACGGCTATTGAAATCGACATTTATTAAACCGCATAAAACGCGTTGCTTGTCCTACTTTCCGCGCAATGTTTCAAATCTTCCGCGAGGAATATGGATATAGTGGCATATTTCATTTAACTTTTTATTTATTTTTTCTATAACTTGTTACATATGGCGAAGACGGTGGCTTTCTTCTGATATTTGCAGTAAAAGGTAAGGAATATGCTTCTTTCCTCTTTAAAGGAACAGGCAAGATTTTTAGCTCAATCTTATTTGAAAAAATCATCCATCGTTATCTTATAAAAATATTGCGTAAATGTTTACACCAAACGTTGTAATTTCAATTTTTTCTTAATTTTGCATATAGCTTGAGTGTAATGCTTTCCATAACTATATAATTCAATAAATAAGTTAATTAATCCTCTGGGAAAGATTAACGAAGAAGATAAAGTGCGAAACGTGAGCTGTGCACCCACTCGGGCCTTTCAACCTTATACCACATGAGCTCCGTTTGCAAGTAAGATTATTATATAACTTCTTAAAGCGTTTTGGTCTTATAAAAAGGTTTTTTATCAAATGTCTCATTTTGACAATTTTATTCTAAAACGAAATATGTACGTTACACGTAAGCCAAAAATATCAAGAACTTCAAGAAGTATTGGCTCGATTGTTTTCATTGGAAAATGTTTTACGCGAACCGCACATATTCTTCTCATCTTGCTTTTCGCTATTTAGTATGCAATTATTATTAAATTAAGAGCTACATCAAATCTTGGCAGATGATTCATCCTCCAAATGTATCTCGTAAAAAAAAATCATAGGGTGTTTATTAGTTTTGGACTAGATACCTGTCGTTAGCAACCTTAGAGAACCTATTGTAAAAACTCCTGAAGGGCAATTACTTAGCAATAAAGTATCTTTCTGTCGATGTAATGGCATCGTCCTTAATAAGTGCGATCGACGTTTCTTCCATCCACTTTTTCTCATTTTCAAAATCCATCCCTGGCATTATCGAGTTCCTAACTTTCAAAATTAGAAGAATTAAGGCGCAATTCGGAATACACGATGCAAACTTCCTTACTTTCTTTTCGAGAGAAGGAGAAGAAAAAGAGAGGTTGTTTTGAAAGAATCGATGCATAAAATAAGAATAAAAAAATAACTTGGCGTAAGACAAAACAACTTCGTGATTTCCGCACACCCCCTTGAACGCAGAGGGGGTAGTGGTTTTTGCTATCCAGCTCAGTTCGGCTCCTAAGCAGCTGCGCTGTAGTTTTTAATTACCCCTGGGTTGGGGTATAGTGGCCCACTTCGGTCTACGTCCTCCTGCGTTTTGGAGGAGGCAGATCTTCTTCCTCTCCCATGGAGGTTCTAAGGCGTCTATGTTTGTCCCAGGACACTGATGTTTTTCCCTTCTTCGCGGAGGAAGAATTGCTCGTGGAGATCTGCTGGAGATCTACTGGAGATCTGCATATGTTCATACAGATCGCTGTTACGCATTACTCTGGTGTTTCCCAGTTTATTCCGGAGGCAAGCTCGTTCAGTGACCTCCAAATGGTGTCGGCCGGCTGCGCTGACTCGTCCGCTCCATGCTGGAGATGCGTATGATATAGCAGGAAAGATTATCGCCTGGTACAAACGCAGCTTCCTTTCCCTGGTTATGTGCTTGCTTCTTAGTAGAGGAGCGAGGTTAATTCAGCATCCCAAGGTCCTATGGGCCATCTTCAGGGCGTGTTTGCGAAAGTTGAGTTCCCTGTCGAGGGTCACGCCTAGGTAGGTTACTTCTGGTTTCCAGGCAGTTTCTTTGGACCCAATTAGGAACCCATCCGGGTCGCACGTCCTGCTTTTGATAAACAGCACGGTTTGAGTTTTTCGGGAGTTGACCTGTAGTTTGCGCTCGTCGAACCAGGCTAGAAGGGTGTCGGTGGCCCATTGGAGAAATTCCGCTGCCTTCTTTTTCTAGAGCACCTGCAGAGTAAGACTGCATCATCTGCATACAACGCCAGAAGAGTGTTCCATATTAGGGTTCTCGGGACGTCTGGGGTGAATAAGTTGTAGAGCATCGGACCCAGGACTGAGCCTTGTGCGACATCTGCTGCTATGTTCTTTGGTCCTGAAAGGGTCTGGTGCCATGCCACCCGAAAAGTTCGCTGACGTAAATAGTCGGCGGTAAGTCGGGTGAGCTATCTCGGGAAGTTGAAGGGTTTCACCTTCTTAAGACAAAAACAAGAGTAAGAATTAGTACGAGGAAGAAGAGCTACACTTTTTCTTTTTGAGAGAAAAGGGAAGAATGGCGAAAGGGAGGTTGAAGAAAATTTCCTCGGCCCATGATGTTTAAGACCATAAAGGGCATAAAAGGATAACGCTTTCGGAGGAGGGTTTAAAAGGTTTCGGCTTCCTTTTCTTAAAAAAACCCTCTTTCCTCAGTAACTTTTAATCCTCATCTTCTTCTCGCGCCCTCTTTTAAGTGTTGGTTAACTAAGGATAAGATCATAAGGAGAAAAAGGGAGAGTGTGACAAAGGAGTTGCAGCGTAAATAATTTTGAGAGGAAAAGGAAAGTATTAAAAGAAAACCGACGGAAAATATATCAAAGGAACCTTATATGAAAAGGATATTCCGTTGTAGAATGAAAATGATTCAACTATCAAATAAAACATAATAAAAACTATAGGATGCATATTATTGCAATGTGCCTTAATATAAAGTCAGTTAAAATTAATTCACTGTATTTCATTTTGACCACGCAAATTACGCCCAGAATATGCTTTATTAGTGTTGATATTTTAAAATTATATCTCAATATGTGAAAAATCGGTGTACCACATGCGCAAAAATCTTCTCCCAAATCAACCCATACCTATAAATATTAATTTCATATTAAGGGCTTATTATTCAATCTTGAAAATATAATTCTGTTGTAGCAACTTTGGTAGTACATATATTAAATTGAGTACTCAATGATACAGTAATGTAAACAAGTTAGAAAAGTACTGCAAAATCAGATATTATAAGGCGATTTTTTTACAAAAAATAAACTCCTTCCATTGTTTGTTATTTATCATTAATGACATTATAATATAGCCCCCTGATTCCCACTAAAAACGTACCCATATAAAAGTATTGAGATCCTTGCCAGGGTAGTCGATTATTGAGAGCCAGAAAAACCCACTTTTTTCCGATAAAAACTAAAAATGTACGCTAAAGCTACAAGGATTTGAATTCCGTCTTCATAAATAAGAAACTACAATTCTAAACTTTCAAGTCCTAAGTTCAAATCTTGGCGAAAAATAATTTAAAAAAGCAAATACATATATTATATAAGAATAATACAATTTATTGAGATGATACAATGGTACAAGATATTCTGCCTATAATGAAAATAATAAAATGCTTTTGTATGAAAAAACTAAAATTGCAGCAGTTAAATTTTATTTAAAAAGCCTGATTAAAATGTAAAACAAAAGAATTTTTAAAAAGGTCAAAATATAAATTCATACAAGAAATGGATTAGGAAAAACCTATAAACAAGGCCTTCATACTTCCAAAAAACTTATTCATTTACGTTTGGATTTTTCCTCGTTAAGCATGCTCCTCAATGTTCGTAAAGCTGAACCAAGTTCATGAACCATAGATGTATAGAAATAAGTTTCAACTTTTCTTATTATTTCATCGAATTTAGCTAGGCGCAGAGAGGATTCTATGTTCAGCAAGACATGGAACAACCAATTCCACAAAGATTGATTCATATTCCTTGGAACCTTCTTCCACATTCCATACACCATCTTTACAACAGACATCCATGAAATCTGCAAAAACCAGAAGGTGAATTAAAGATGCAACAGCAAACAAGTCAACCTGGTATGTCCATGGTTTTTTAGTGCGCATTTCAATGCACTGGAAACAGGTTTTCTGAAAGATTACAGAGAAGCAAGCATTCTTAGGAAATAGGGTCATGTCAATGCAACGTCCCAGATCAATAAGTTGCAATGAAGGCTCAACAAATTGTGACTGGCCCAGTTTTGCAGCTGGTATTTCCCTCAGCAAGAAGTTGTCTGGTTTTATATCCCCATGTATTATGTGACAAGAATGAAGGCAGTCAACTATTTTCAAAACATCTAAGGGGAAATACACTGCCAAAACTTCTGGAAGTTTACTTCTCCTCACCTTGTACATGTTGACAGCATCCAAAAGAGTTCCGAACTCCATACAATCAGAGAGCAACATACTGCCATCAAGGAAAAATAGGCTTCTTTCACATCCATGAAACAGTTTTTCATTTTGGGCTCCTGCAGTCTTTCATGGATTTCTTTACTAATATAATATTCCCATTCACAAGGAGGTTTTTGTACTTTGATGGCAACCGGTCTATGCCATTTAGAACTAAGACCTTTGTACACCTTTGCATAAGCTCCCTGGCCAATTACTTTCAAAGATTCCAGTATATGACCAACGTCTCCCATATCTTGTCCAAGCTGAAGGTCCGAGTTGGACTTTAAATTGGGAATTGTGCGGGAAAATGAATGGAACCCTTTCCTTTTTGACAGAGGAATCTTCATAGATTTGAGAAGCTGATTTGTTGTACTAAGCTCAAAAGTATCATCACTGAGGACCAAATCATCAAATTGCTTGCATAAATCATCAGGCCCTACTACTACCTTTGCATTTTGATCAGGTTCACTGTCTTTCAAGTGGCTTATATTGTTAAAAGCAATCTCCTTAGATTGTACTCTACTAATTGAGAATGGAATACGTGTGTTTTTGGACCTTATGCACTCAACACTTCCACCTGCCATTACAGATGGGATCCGAGATATATTTTGTTGCACTGAGATAGGATTCGCACCATCTATCAAACTAGGATTTGATGGATGTTCACATTCTGCTGTTGATACTCCACTGCCACTGTTGGTCCCACTGCTGGCAGATACACACTCCTTAGACGACTCTTCAATGACACTCAGCTCCTTAATTACACTGACAGCTGGTTCCTGGACGACTGTGGTTTCAACAGAGACCTTGCCAAGCCCAATGAAATCTCTCCCATTTTCTTTATGAAGGCTGGTAGTTGTTTTTCGGTTGCCAATAAATGGTGTAGAACTTGACACAGGCAAATTAAATGCTTTTGTATAACTTGTGACATCTAAATCAAAATTGGCAGCTGATTTCACTATATTTTCAGTCTCTGATAAGTAATCCTGCTATTCTTTATTTTCATACTTTGTAAAGATTTGGCAAAGATTTTCTTTATTGTGTTTTAGAGATGCTCGATTGTTGCCATCTGCTTCAAGACATTTAGCTAAAGGATAATTTTCTTTGTCCTCGATGCAAGGAATTTTTATGCTAGGGGGATTCTTCTTAGAACGAGGAGATAGGTTTTTAAGAGAATTGTTCTCTGGCATGCCTTTCACCTCAAGAGCTGTTACTTTGGCACAGTTATTTGCATCTATCTTTTGGACATCACTATATAATTGAAATGTTGGTTCTTTATCTTTGGTTGAGGCTGGGCAGTTTGATATCCTTGAATATCGCCTCGCACATATCTCTTCAAGGCTGAATTCGATCCCTTCATCATAAACCTTATTTTTACAATACATGGAAATCTTACTCAGATCATATGGCTCCTGGATAAACATAGCCACCAGAAAATCCAAAGTCTATTGCACTAAGCAACCTACTACCATGCCTCAGTTTAATTTTAGTAAGTCTGTATATCCACTTCTCATAATATTTAACAAATCTCTTTCTGAAGGAATATTTCCTGCAGCTTTTAAAACCAGTTATGTTACACCCATTTACAAGAATGGTGACAAATGTAACATTAGCAATTATCGACCAGTGGTCATACAGTCTTCTCTTGCAAAAATTTTTGAAAGTTTAATTGTTGATGTTATTAGGCCACAGTTGAACTCTGTGATTGTTAAGGAGCAACATGGGTTTCATTCTGGTAGATCAACTACTTCAAATCTTATAATATACCAACATTTCTTAACCCTTAATGTTTTGGATAGTCATCTTCAAGTTGATGCTATTTATACTGATTTTTCTAAGGCCTTTGATAAAATAAATCATAAAATATTGTTGGCGAAACTGGAAGCATATGGTATCACTGGCTTAATGCTTAAATGGTTTCGCAGTTACTTACTTGATAGAGAGTTAGTTGTAAAATGTAATGGTTTTTATTCCTTTGTATTTAATGCTTCTTCTGGAGTTCCACAAGGGTCTCACCTTGGTCCATTGTTATTTAACTTATTTATTAATGATATTGTTCTTCATCTTGCATATTATATGCTGATGACCTGAAGATCTTTAATGTAATTTATTCGAAAAAATATTGTCTAGATTTACAAGAATGCTTAACTAGATTGAGCATGTGGTGTAGTGATAACCTAATGGTTTTAAATATAGACAAGTGCAATAAGATATCTTATTATAAGAATAAAAGTCCTATTCTGCATAGTTATAGTCTTAATGATGTTGTGCTATCAGAGGTTCACTCCATCAAAAACTTGGGAGTTGTTTTCATATTCTGATGATTTCAAGTGAAGCATTTAAAATGTTGGGTTTTGTTAGCAGAGTATCAAAAAATTTTACCAATATTAATACTTGTAAATTACTTTATTGTTCTTTGGTTAGACCAGAATTAGAATATTGTTCAATTGTCTGGTGTCTCTTTTATGAAGTACATAAGAATATGATTGAGAAGGTGCAGAAAAAGTTTCTACGTATCATGTCTTATAAATTTAATATTTATTCTCAAGATATTGATTATGATCTGATATTAACAAATCTATCTTTACTCCCTCTTGTTATAAGTAGACGCCATTCAGATTTAATATTTTTATATAAAGTATTACATAATAAAATAGATTGTAGTGATTTAGTGAGTTTATTAAATTTTCATGTTCCTTCTGTTAATACCAGAAACCAAATTGTTTCATATACCTAGCCTTAGTAGAAATTATACATACTTCCTGCCAATATACCGTATGATGAGAGAAGCCAATTATTTGTATAAGGATATTGATTTTTTTAATATTAGCTTTAATATTAGCTTAGAAAGTTTGAAGAGATGGATTAATTTGTATTTAGTTTGATTTTTATTTATTTGTTTTATTTGTCATATTTTGTATTTTAAATTTATATATGTATGTGTTTAATGTATTATATTCTGTAACTATTTCATGTTAATTTGTAATGCTAAAGGGAGATCCCCGTTAATAAAGAGTAATAATAATAATAATAATAGTAATAATAATAATATAAACCTTATCACCGATTTACGTGATTTTCTTATGGGGAAATAATGGGGCTACATTATCCCTCAGAAGCTGATCTCCGTTTATCAAATTCTTGTCACATGTAGCTCTCATATGTAGTAACTTATCCTAAAAATTTTGTTTCTCTAGATTGAACCGTTTTAGAGATATCATCTGCACAGTCGGACGCACGGATTGACAGACAAAGTGAAAAAAATCGCTAAACACAGTTAAACATCTGGATCTCATATTTTGTTTAATACTTAAAAGTAGCTATAGACATGAAATTAATGAATTTAGCTTCCATTTCTGCAGTACTCGGAGATATCTTCGTGGCAAGGTCTAACAATAAGATAGTACTTCAGATCTTCTAATATCAGTATGAAATGCAGAGAAATTCCCCTTTCGCTTAATTAATGAAACACAGCAATCCTCCAAATCCTTTTGGGTCGTGAAAGTTTAAGCGAAATGAAATCCTTCTCTTTACTGAAACGCGACTACCTTCGAAAGGTAACTCGATTCCTAGGATAAAAAAGGTATTTCGTGAATTTGTAAAGCAGGAGTAGAGATGCCCGAAGAATTTAATTACCTCGTTTCTAATTACCAAAATATTTAATCGAGGATGGTATACGTTTGAAAGGCGGCGTCATGAAACAATAAAGAATTTAAAAAATAGGTTAAATTTTATTCCAATCGTTATACTATATAGCAATAGTCCTGTTCCACCGATAAAATGCAAATTAGAGGTTTACGTAGAAATAATATCTGTACGTTTTCATTTGGAGTATTATTGTTTGGATGATTTTTAGGCGCGTGAGCACCTATTATCGTTGGTCGGTCCGTCCGTCCGTCCGTCCGTCCGCATGTTCGTTCTCGGCTTCTACTGAACGGATTTTCATGAAATTTAATATTAAGGACTTACAATCAAATATAAGAAGAAAATCGAAAAAATGAATCTCGTACGCCAATCAGAGGTACCACTTTACCGATAACAAAATATTAAATTTTCCTCATATCTCGTAACGTATTGCTCATATCAAAATATGTTTCAAATAAAAGTTGTAGAACTGGTAAAGAAGAGTATTTCCTTTCCTATACATTTTTATCGCAAAAGTAGCCGTTATCGAGAAAATCAAACAAAAACGTCTTAAATCGAGTTGAACAGAAAATTTCTTGCATGGTTACTTCTTCATTGTTGCTAACATAAACAATCTCACAAACAAACATTTAATTTACTTACGTGTGCATGAAATATTTTTAAATAGGAAGAAAACGGATTATTTATGATGAAGAAAAGAATTTTAAGACGCTATTTCCATTACGTACAGGTATATAATTTCTTTCTAATACTCCATTGCACGAAACGCGCCCATTTGTGATATGTTGTACGCTTTCCTAACTTGTTTTTATATTTTAAGGATATATATTCAATAATATATTTGATATTGTTAGTACTTTTTAATAAATTAACAAAAACTTTTAAAATAACACATTTATTCAAAAGAAGGATCCAAATTATTGACATTTCGATGAAAAAACTGGAACATACAAAATTACGAAACAAATGGATATAGGATTTGGAGTTGACAGGAATCGAATGTGGATACCTCGAATATCTCAACAACTTCTGAAAAAAGTCATCTTTTCAACTGAAGTGAAAACTTTTCTTTTTATTCTTCTATTGCAATATTGTATGTAAATCTCAAGAATACTATAAAAATTTCTTTTGATTGCTTTATTTAGCGCAATAAATTTTGGAAAAATAGCTTTCAAACTAATAATTTTAAGTTCTGTATTAAAAAAAAGTATTTTTGTAATTAATAATTTGAATATGTGCCCCAGCAGTTATGCTAGGATGTTATTTACAGTTACATACATGTAAAAATAACTTTAATAATTGGAATACAAAGAAACAATACTATACTCGAAGTCATGTACAGTGGAGGTTTCATGCACCCCGTTAAAATACAGTTACGTGAACCTCGGAGTTATTTACATTTCAAAGTAATGGGTTTTATTATGGTATTATTTTATCAAAATTATAAGGTGGATAGCAATGAAGATAGTAATTCAAATGAAATATATGGTAGCTATAACCGTAATAAAGTCTTTGGATTTTTTTGTTTTCCAGTTTTCAAAATATAGAAAAAAAACTATCATTTAAGTCAGTGGTACCCAACCTAGGGCCTGCGGGCCGGATGCGGCCCGCGAAGGGTTTTTGTGCGGCCCGCGAAGTCATGATGAAAAAGCAATCTGGAATTTTTAACTCAAAAATTCATACATTTTTATGAAAATATTGATAATAAAACTTTACATAGTGGAATTTTTACCACAAAAACCCCCTTTAGAATTGATTTTCACTAAAAGGGCACCTACGATTATATATATATAACATCCGATTTAAACTCTAATCTGACACGCAGAATAATTGGCAACATCCAATGCGGCTCTCCGAAGGATTCGCAACCAGCGATGAGCCCCCGATATAGAAAAGGTTGGGCGCCACTGTTGTAAGTCATTAATTTTACATTTAATCACTATTAAATTTGTCTATTTTAAGAGTATCGTTATTGCTTAAAGTACATTCGAATTTATATTGAATGCGCCTGCCAATTAGAGAATCAAGTGCAACAGCTACTCCTAATGTTTACTATCGCACATTTTATGACTCAGAGGCGTCGAATAGGCCCTTAATTTATTCAACAGTCGAAAATCAAGGGGGATGGGCGACGTTGGCGGGGTTCCTCGGCTATGGATGCAATGTCCTACACTCCGCAAAGTCCCATAGGAGGCGGTGTTGTTTCGGGAAGGGTGAGGTGCGGCGAGAGAGAGAGAGAGGGGAAGGTAAGAGCGGAAGATATATGTCCCCAGGAGCTCCGCCGTTACTTTGATTGATGCCGAGGCAGAACGAAAGAGTGGATGAGGCTTCGAGGGGAGTGGAAAAAGGGGAGAGGGCGGTGGTATCGGAGAGGAGGAGGAGGGAGCATGCATCCATGCGAAGAGGGAGTGATCCAAAGAGGAGAAAGGGAACGCGTAGGATTTGTAAAAGTAGGGAAAAAAGATGTTTGGATGAGAGATAACGGTTAAAGGAGGAAGAGGAGTAAAAGTTTGAGAGAGAGAGAGGGAGAGGGAAAAAGAGAAAAAGTAAGAGGAAAGTGAAACGCAAACAAAAATGACCGAATCGAAGTAGAATGCAAACTTCGGAGAAGTAGATTATGCCAAGTAGTACGCGTGGGTTGTTAAGTTGTTAAGGATAGCACTTCTGCAAGAAAAGCTTCACCGGAAAGCGGATCAGATAGGGCTTTAGTACAGTTAGCTAGCTGTAGTGTTGGTCGGGACGGGGAGGTTATATAGAGCCGTTAGTTTGAGTAGTCGGTGTAAGATGGGCCAGGACTAAGTGGTTAGTGACGGTTAAAGGGCTCCTAGAGAAGACCGGCCGCATTATCAGGTGCTTGTCGCGAGGAAATGAAATCGGATGGTCGTGAAGTAAGGGAATTGAGAATTCTGATTCAGTAGGGAAGAATCGAGAGAAGGAAGAAAAAAAAACTACAGGAGACGTTGGCGAGAGAGAAGAATCGAAGGAACAGAATAAAAGAAAGAGGCGTGACTTTGAGAGTGCGTGTCTCGCGTGTGCTTTTGTGTGTGCGTGATTAAGCGTATGTTTTTTGTGCGTGTGTTTTTGCGGGAAGAGAGAGAGAGAGAGAAAGAGAGAGGGCGACTGATCGGGTCGCAGTCAGCTCGGTTGGGCGTGTCTTAGGAAATAGGGGAGCATCAATCTGCGCTGCCGAATCGGGTCTTCGGCAAGAAAAAGGCGAGGCGGATGGAGGTTGGAGACGGGGTGGCGGAGGGGATAAGAAGTCAACAGTGCGGCGAGGGGAGAGGAAGTGAGAGCGGAAGGGGGCGGGATTTGAAAAGGGGGTTAAGTGAATGAATGGCGGAGGAGAGAGGCGAAGCAAAAAAATAATCCTCGGAATGCGGAGTAGGAGGGAGCAATCGGAGGAATAAGGGTGCGACAGAGAAAGAGAGAGAGAGAGATTGGCTGGGAAGCGGGAGAGCGGCAATCGAAAAATGAAAGATTGCTTACCGGATCGAAATTTAAAGTTTTTTTCTGTAAGATCCTTGTCTTATCTCAGTAAAACTTATGACCACATCTAAATATTTTAAGATGCTTTCCGTTTGTTAATACCGTCCTCGAAGTTTACGAGATTGGACTTATTTATTACGTAAAATAAGATTGAAAAAATAATTCCAGTACAATGTATATAACTTCGAACAATATTCATCAATAAAGTACAAAACAAAAGGGAATGTTTTATACGGAGTAAAAGAGATTTTCATGTAGTTTGATAAATTTAACCTCCTAGAAAATTAGTTTTTCAATAGAAAACCGATACTGATTCAAATAGAAGCTCCTGTTGGAGAAACAGAAACCGAAACAGTAGACTGCAGAAAATTAGGAAAAGGCAGGGAGGAGCAGAGAAAGAGGCAGGGGGTTGGGAGATGGAACAAAGGTGATGCAATGGGTTAAACCGTATGCAACAATTTTAACGCCAGAAATGCTACGAAATTGGCAATATATTTCGTTATGAAAACTAAGCTAAGCACTATGGAAGACAGTAGGGAAGTTGCAAATGAACTTTCGTATGTATAAAGTAACTGACCGTCGTAATTTTTCCGAATTTTTCTAGATATATTATTAGATTTTCAAAATTTAGAGGGATTTTTAAAATCCCAAAGATCTAATAAGACACCCAGAAAATTTAGGAAAAATCGCGCGGAAATATATCGTTAATACGATTAATATATATTATGTATATTGCTGAAATAAATTATGAATAAATACGTCAGTATAAAATGGACGTATATCAGTAGGTTATTGATATGGTAATTATCATGATGATGGCAGGCGAAATAAGTATTTATACAGAAAAGGGATAAGGAAAAGAAGTAAGCAGGGTTTAAGCCAAACGGTAAATTTGTAGTCAGTATGTAAAAGCTAAAGTAACTCAGTGGTTTTAATTCAGCGTAACGATTCTCTTTTGTGGGTATACTACTGAGAAATTTTTTAATTCGAAAGGAAAACGTATTAAAGAAGTCGCTGTTGAAAAGTAAGCACATAATAGTTATTTTCAAGTGTTTCATTTTATTCTTTTCCAACAGAATGGCAGTAGTTCTAGAAATTAATAAAAAAACAGAACTCTGCAATAAGTACCAGTAATACAAGGAGATGTCACAGTGTTCAGCTGCAAAATATTAATTTCGACGAAATGCGCTTACGTAAGAAATAACCGAGCTTATATTTTCATATTTTTCGAAAGTTACACAAATATTTCTTCGTTTGAATTTTAACCTAATGGTGTTATTTCGAAAAAACACCCGAAGCTGTAAAAACCATACGCAGGAAATAAACCGAAGTCCCCAATACGTATTGCTTTGGTAGAATCGAGGATTTCCTTGAAAAACCGCCGACAGAAAGATTGTCGTTCGAATAAATACAAACCAATGCGATCCGAAACGAACTCTCCCAAAACTTCTGCTACTGTGGCCACAAAGACGGGCGTATAACTGGTCGGACCTCTTGACCACCGCCATTACGAAAGTCTTTCCCTTCGAATCGCCGGATATCCTCTCGAACGGACGTGAGGTCGCGGCAAAGGGATTCCAGTCTCCATCCCTCGATCTTCCCTACTCCTCCCCCACACCTTTCCCTCCCTCTTTTGCCCACTACTCCCCATCAGACGAACCCTACGTTATTGGGATCGACCCCTCACACACACACACACTCACACGCCGTCAGCTCCATTCCCTCCGAAGGAAGCCTAGCAAATCTCCCCCAACCCATTCTCTTTCATCTTCCGTATTCATTTCCAGCACCATTCCTCGGAGCGAAGATAGATACAAAGAAGTCGGAAAGAGAGAGTGAGTTAGATTGTGAGTGTGTGCGCAAGAGCTCCAAACTAGAAGTGCCGGCATAGAAGTGAAGGGTATTAAGTTGCGCTCCAAAAAGTTTACCAATACATACTTTATATGTGCTTCACTGGAATGGAGGAGGGATACGGGAAAAAATATCGATTTTGTTTATGGTTAGTCGGTATGGTAACGGTTTTTCCTGCTGTTGCTTTGTCTCGGTTTATACTGGATGATATGTTTTGGTGTTTAAATTAACGGTTGATTAAAGAATATTCCCTCCTCTGCTAAAATAAAGGCAAACCGTTGATGAATGATCCAAATATACAAGTTAAAGTGTTTGCTTATCTGATCCCGATAATTCAACTGTCAATTGAATTGATATGTTTGTGTGGATGGTAGTTCTACAAAATTTCCAGGGTGACAGTTAAATCATGAATTTTTACCACGACTTGGGATATTATTTTCTTGCTTCACAGTCATAAAAGTTTATTATTGGGATCACTTTTACATAGGTTGGAACTAGAGCAGCGATATCATCCAGAAAGTTCCATAACAATCTTCCCTACAAAATAATTTCTCTAGTATTATCCAAGTGATAGGGTGAAAAACACACAAAACGAGATAATGGAACTAGTGAAAAATCGCAATTTTGAAACTTTAATTCGTTGATTTATATCGTTCACCGTCACGGTTTTGGAGCATTCATTTACGAGAACAGACACTATTTATTCACCCGAGGAAATATTGCGTATACATTGCTGCATATGAACGCATCCAATAACGTAATTTTAATTCAAATGTGAACGATCGAAATCACCTTGCGGCTGTTATCGAATTGATAAACTATTTAGCTTTAAAATGCTTTTGGTAATAAATTTTCAACGAATCCATTAAAATTCCCCCAATAGATGATTATAGCAAGGCATCAGCCAAATATAAGGTAGGTAACGGAGAAATCTGGTCCTAGAAATACTTTCATAGCTCACATATAAACCGAAAAATTATTTTCGATTTAAATTTAGGACGAAGAAATAGAATTTATGTAACCGATGACATTTATGAGATGAATATCAATTATCAACCTTCTGGAATCGATTTCTGTTTCCAACTTCAATTCTTTTAATCATACATCTTACAATTTTCTTTTAATTTAGTTGTCGTGTCACGTGTATGAGATGGAGTTATGATTTCACACTCCGCCTTTATTTGATCCTTTACTTATAAATTGAGAGAGATTTCTATTATTCTCGTTCAGGGAAAGATTTAAAAATGAACTAATAGAGTTTAATTAACCCCTCCCCTGCGGTGGAGGGGTTAATTAAAAATCACAAAAATAAAACATCATGATAAACAGATGAATAAGTAGTAATCATTACGTAGCGAAACCATTTTTTATAATAAATTTTCTCTGTTAAATTTACTTTAATCCCCGAAAAATCCTCGTGAATCGAAAAGCAAATAATTATGCAATAGCACTGACCCTCTCGCATCTTCTACTCAGATTTTTATCTTATTTCATTTATATTTAATGATAAATTTATCCTACCTAATTCATACGATGATGTTTGGTTAATATCGCACAATTAAATAATCACGTATACTGTTTTAATGAGCTTATACTCATCCATTTATTACATTATTTAATGAAACATTCATTATAATCTCGATCAGAAAAGTATTACGTTCTATATTAAATATGAAATAAACGGAATACGTAATAAAGAGATCAGGCAGATTGCAGAGAATGGCAATCAATAGTTAATTTTATAGCTTTTCCCTTTCATCCTTGAATAAAATGTTTTTCATATCCATCAATCCTTTTTTGCTAAACTTGTGAATAATAATAATAATAATAATATAAAATAAGATAAAAAGGCAAAATAATTTTCCAACAGGTTCAAACATAAAATCCTTGAAATCTGTAATAACTTGGCGGTTTTCGAGCGATAATTTTCATATATGGACAGGATTTCTATTGGACTATGGAGCTGCATTCAAGGGAAATCCAAATATGTAGCCGCTCCGCTCGTTCAAATACTTGGACCTCCATATCGAGGGAGGAATACGGATTCGAATACTTTTTCGACTTGGGTATTTTGAAGAGAAATCTGTCGAAGTTATTTTCGACCTTCGAGAGGGATCCAAGCCCGAAATTGCCGGATTTCCTTGTGGACTCAGTCGCCCTCGTAAAACTCGTGCGGTTTTCCGTAGAATCTGACTATATTGCCTTCGCACATGGACAGCGAATATATCTACTATCACTCCTCCAGACCATTCGGGGACAAATCCCTCATTTATTATCCACTGGGAATATAACTCAAAATCACGCCACCAAAGCCATTCCTGTTTTTCTTCATTATTCCAAGAAAACAAACATGAAGAGTAATATCGCTGGATAATATTAAACTGTTCCGTGAGTGCTTTTTTGGAATGTTATTTATTCAAATAAAATAGTCAGTCGTACACAAATGCTAAAATTTCAAAAATAATTTTTCACTTACCTTACCGTGTTACAACAGCATTTCTGATCGAGAGCGAAAGACATATATAATTTTATAATTAACTGCGGAAAGCATAAATCTGTTGAATTTTATTCATATTAAAACACAGATGCGACCGTCGCGAAGATGGTCGATTGTCACGTGCGTGACACACTGCAAACTACAATCCGCCGAACTAAAAAAGGAGTAATGCATAATAATCAACAGTGTAAGTTAAGTTAAAAACGACTCAAGAGAAAAACAAAAGTTCTGCTTAGCAAATATTATTTTAATTCGTACTTTCCTTTGTTAAAATTTTCGGCGAGACGAATTTTTCTCTCGCTCGCTCCTATTAGGGAAACACGAAAAATTGATGTTTCTTTATTTGATCTGTGCCCGCCGAGAAAAATTGCAGGCCAGACGTAGGTGTGCTTGACGGTTTGGCTTGAAGTCTTGAGATTCGCATTAACATGAGCTTGGGCTCTTCTTAATTAATCGGTTTCTGTTTGTGAAAATGTGTAGATAGATTTTATAACTCCGTTATATTCTCATGTAGGTCCTTACGGAACTTTCCGCTCTCATTCCCAGTTCTTTATATTTGGAGAGTCTGCTCACTAATACTTTTACTACTCCAAGAGGAATCGGGAGTGTCATGGGAAAACCTCTGTACGTAGGGAATTCTGAATATGTTGACTCGGTTAGCTACGTCAACCAGCCCTGAAGCTCATTCACTGTGCGGGAATGTAAGCATTACTATTTTCAGTCAGTGCTTCCCCTGAGCAATGCACAATCTGTTAATATCCCTTTCATAAGCTAGACGAGGGAAACTGGCCAACTGTAAGGTGTGCCATAAGCATCGGTACAAAAACTGGTTGACGACCAGACCCTTCCCCTGAGAGAGATTGGCCCTTCCCTAACCTCTCACTTCTCACTGACCCTTGCCTCACCCTCTTTTACAGGACCTTGAAGCTGTTATCAGTTGTCAGTCTATTATCGTTTCCCAGCCAGGCACCGAGAAAGTTGGAGCTATCATTTCCCCACGCACCTAAGAGTACGCCCTTCCTGTCATTCCAGTCCTTGGATTTTTCTGCATTCAACAAAGTGAGAGAACGATATTATCTTTGGAAAATCTTCCACCTTTTCGAAGAAGAATCACTCGTCTCCGCGCAGGAAGATACCGCCTCACACCCTAGACATGATATTCCATTTAATTTCCTTTGACGGATTCTTCTTCTTTACCATCGACGCAGCTCCGTTAGATTCTTGCCCACCGACGAACCACGCCCCGAAGCATTCGTATTCAGTGGAAGTTTGAGAAAAAGCATCTGTCTTGACACTTTCGATGGCCTCCCGCTGGTACATTGATAATACGCACTGGGCTCCGCCTTTGTCATTCTTCTCCTGTCTCCGTACTCCGTATATACACTTCTTTAAAGTAATAAGTATCATATAAAAAATCAAATTTTGCTGTAATCTTATTTTAACTTACCAGTATCAGCGGAAACAGTGACACCATTTCAATTAATTGTTTAATTCTACGCGTTTAGAGGTATTGCCCGGTATTTCTGATTTACCAAAATGATTTGCCTTCGTTTCTCTCCCCGTCTTTTCTACGGGGCATGTTGATGGAAATACAGGCTACATAAAGCATAAAATATACCACTTAGATTGAATTCAATCTTCTGCAGAACTAAAGAAAAGATGAATTTGGATCAGCGTCTCGAATTGAAATTTGTTCCTTTCAGATTTTAATCCAGTTTTCACAAAGCGAACAATTTTAATTCCGCCCCGATGGCTTTCTGGGTATTGTTCATAACGGTTTTACTACTACTTTCCTGCTAAAAAATCATTTCATGATAAAATACGTAGCGATATCTAAAAACCGCCTATATTTTCAACAAAATAATATTTTACTAAAAGAAATTATTTTGCGTTTAAGAATTGGATCTCATTTGTGATAGGTTACATAGCACAATAACATGTTTTATTGATTAATTTATTTTCCTTTTATAACGAAATGTAAAGTTAATTATATGCCTCTTCTTGCCCAATTTTCAAATAACACTCGATTTTATTTGAAGTTCCATTGGATGTTACTAAATGTCGAAAATTCCGATGTATCAATTATCGCAACAGCAATGGAAACGTTCTTTTACGGATCGAAAAATAACAAGAGCGATCGATTCAAATCAGGGGAAAAACCACCATTTATCTCTGATTTCATTTTTCGATTCAATTCTAGTTCGATGCGATGATTTGGGCATGTGATGTTTTTAAACAATTGAAACAACATTTTTCTTTACAGAGGATAAGTGAAAGTCTTGAACAGCAATTTTCTTTCTTTTGAGCACAGATCGAGAGGAAATGTGTCTTAGCATTTGAAACACCCCTCTTACAACAAGCGCAGTCAGATATCACGCATTCATGGCGAGGAGTTTACGAGCGTTAGGCACCTATGGGCGAGTCCACATAACGTGTAGAAGTTCCCAAAACTGTCGCTGGATATGGGGTAAGTAGATTCGACCAGTTCGAAACGTTGTTTTTATGACTCAAGTCAAATCTTCCATCGCGATTCGAAATCGAATCGAATATTGGAGCTTTACAAGTACCCTCTTGGATTCTGTGAGGGTTTTATCGTAAAACACCTCCTCTATACCCCAATTCAGTTTTCATACAGCACGGCCACCGCAGAGGAATTTTTAACTCGATCGTTAATTGTTGTTAAATCTTTTATGATATCGTCGGATGTTTCGAAGTAAGGAAATAATGAAATTTACGAACGACCAATGTTGCAGTCCGGATTCTCCTTCGCAAAAAGTGCTTTAGAGTCTGGCGTCAACTTTTGCCCTCCCTCCGCTGTTCCATTTCCTCCAAAAGTGCCTTCTCATCCTTTTGCTTCCGGTCTTACACCGCCTCTTTTACGCCATATTACAAGGAAACGACAACCTCCCTTCCCAGTCTCCCTCCAGCACTTAGGCCGCCTTTCCTTCCCGCATACATTTCCCGCTCTTCGGGCACTCCTCCCTATCCCCACTTCTTTCTACAGCTCTTCCACGCCCCGATTTACCTTTCTTTGTCTCTTTCTCTTAACTCCCTCGCCTATTCGTCTTCTCCCTTCTGCACTCGTCTTCTTTTCTTCATCCTTTCATCATATTACCGACTGAAATACTTTCTTTATACAATCTATCCCAATGTTATGACACGTACGTTGATTTCCCGTCGGGTTTTTTTTCATTCGAAATCATTTCACTTTTATTTTCCGGAAATTAAATTCATAGACAATTTTATTTGGTTTTTTCAAGATGAATTATTTTGCCCGTGTTGAAAAATTGGCAACAGAATATGTGCGCGCAGAATTTATTTTGTCGGCTATTTTAAAGTTTATGTGCGGTAGTTGGAATTTTTAATCCCTTATGCAGTAGTCCCTCCAATTAAAAATTTTTGACATTGTCATTATTATTGTTTGCTTCCTTTGTTTGGAATGAATTTTCATACGCGCTAAATCTCCTGCTCTTCCTCACGCGCGTCCTTTCTTTCTTCTTTCCGCCTCAGCCATTTCACCGATTCGCTAAATTATTTTCCTCCTTCAAATCCCGTGCCTTTCTCTCCGCTCGCGATGACTTACAGCGCAGCCGTTTCCTGCGTCCTCGAAGAGATACACGCTTCCTCCTCTAAAAACCCATTCCTTCTCCTATCCCTCTTAACGCTCATCCTCGCTCCTCCCCATTTCTTTCCTAATCCCCACCCTTTCTCCGATCCTTTCTACCTTTAGCTTAATCCCTTCCCGTCTCTATTTTAAGCTTTGCTTTTCCAATCCTCCTCCTCCTTCTTCTTCAATTCTTTCCTTCTCTTTTCTCTCTCCAAATCTCTTCATGTCTCTCACCCTCTCTACTGTCTCTCTCCACGTCATTCCGTGTATTTCCACCTTTCCCTCCGAACCTCTTTCTCTACCTCCTCCATCCTGTCTCCCACCCTCCATTCTGCATCACGTTGATAGCCTAAGGACCCGTCGCATGTTCCTCGCATATTGTCACCTTCATTACCAGCCGTCTCTCTCGCCTCTCTCTCTCTCCACCATGAGGCCTGAAGTTAAACTCAAACTGAAGACCCGTTATTTTTTGCGATGTTAATAAATTCCCACTCCTTAAAAAATAATAACAACGACCTGGAAGATATAGTGGATACGGTATTTTTTCTTTAAACAAATAAAAACAGATGGCGTATTTATGTACAGGACTCGATTTCAATTATTTTCTGGAATGTTTCTATTTAAAGAATAAAAAATGTGCCATATCAATAATTTATACTATCAAGGCGGCTGGACAGTTGCTTATAATCGGACGTGAACATTTTAAGCTCTTTCTATTTTTATATTTTCAGATTAACTATATCATTTAACAATTATAAGTGAAACTAGACAAATCGTTTCTTGAGTTTTTCCTCGCTTTGTAAAATCCTTAGAGAATGCTGGAATGCAAAGTTAAAACCAGAAAATTATATTTTCTTTACCAGTTGATGCAATCAGAACGTCACAAAAAAAATCAACTTTTCATCTTGGCATGGAAAGATAATTAGTTTATAGAGCAAAAAAAACGAGAAATTCTTCAGAAAAAAATAGAATGAAGCTTATTTATTTAGTTTCCCTGCTTTCGCTTGAGAGGAAAAGGTCGCATCATCTATTATTTAAACCGTCGGTTTTTTTCCGGTCGTAGTTCGAATGATTTATTATTCCGATTTTAATTTAAATAGGACGGAATATATTTTCGCTAAGCGGCTAGCGTAGTTATCTGATCCTCTCCTCTACATCACCCCGTTAGATGAAACTGTTACTGGATAATATTTATGAGATTTGGATTTATTTTTGGTTTTGAGAGTAGATCTATTTGAGAGTTATTTTCGTGTTTATTTTACATATTTACATTCCCCTCATATACTTATACTCGTTTTTCATATCTTTTACGTTATCTTTCGCTTAAGACTTTAACTTTTTAATTTTAAATATTTTACTCGTATAAAAAGTTTAGAAAAAATGTAATCTTGTTTGTTAGTGTGTTGGAAAATTCACTGATCTTAACATTTCCTTTTAAAAAAGAAGGGGCCACCTTTTGATAATTCATTATGAAATGGCTTATACGCCTGAATAAACTCAAAGTTAATTGGAAAATTTATCCATATTTTTCAAAAATTCGGTTATTGGCCATAATCTTGAATTATTTTTAGCTTATCTGAATCTGCCGGGTGTCATGCCCGTACGGAATATTATTTAATATACTGACAACTATAATGATACCCGTAGCAGCTCTCGTAATTTTATATCCGTTGAGAATCTTGGTAATTTTTTCCTAGAATGACTGTCTAGTTGTCCTATAATCAATAAATTAATAGCCAATGAGGTAAATAGAAACAAAATAGGTGAAAATAACGTAGGATATGAAAAACATTCTATAAAACCAAGCTTATTTTTTTGTTGAGGTTATGTTGAAAGCTACAGCCATTATTTTATCAATTAAAGGAAATGACATCCGAAAGCTCACCTTAAAACATCGAAGTTGTAGAAAATATACAACAAATAAAAAATAAAATAGTTCAACTTTTAGCGTGAACGCTGCTGATATGCTCAAATGTCGTAATATTAGGTTTCGTTTATAAGATACTCAAGGAACATATATATATATACACACCCTTCATGATTATACGAAGATGATATACTCCATAACAAACACGACGTGGGTCCATCGACTACAGTATCTCCATCATATAACCCAACCAACATCGTTTTCTTTTCCTCATACCCTACCATCCCAGCACCATCTGTTATAGTACCCGCAAAATAAATGGTAGGGTGTAACATCGCCCTCTTCCAAAAGGATATAGAGCACAACTTTATAAGTACGTGTACGGTCAATATCGCTTCGAAAATGAATCGATTCGATGTGTGTGTGTGTGCAATCCTTTCGAGACATAGCGGGCGATATGGAAATACTTTTGTTCGAAACCCTCGCCGTACCAATACGCCGCATGTAGGCACTTCTGCCCGTATCTCTTTTTCCCCTCCTCATCCTCGTATCCCTTATTTCTATCAAGCCGTCTCCAGGGAAACGGTGCGAGCGCGCACACACACACGCGATAGGGCTCACCGCCCCCTTTCCCCTTGGACGATTCAGCAATCTCATTCCATCTCGGGTCCAAGAAGCCCTCCTCCACACCTGCTACTCTTCCTCTGCCACCCTCCGTCTTCTTTTCTCCCTCTCTCCCTCTCTTTCTCTCCTATGTTCTCTCCTTCATCTTACCTTCCTTTACCTTCCCATCCTCCTTATTGCTTCCCAAAACCTCCTTCTCCCTATCTCTCTCTCTCTTTCTCTCTCTGCTCATCCGTTTCCCAATTCTAATGCTTCCCTTCCTCGCGATAAACCCATTTGTCATGCTCAATCCGGGGAATTTGTTCCAACCCGCCATTTCGTTTGTCTTCATACGATGCTGTTATCCTCGAAACGGTTGTTGTGGAGAGATGTGAAGCGAGCCATTGAACAAAATGCTTACCACTATTATTCCAGGTTTTTTGTTTTCTAAACGCACCAAAATATATTTTTTCGACTGCCGCTGTCAAAAAAATTACCATGCATTCGAACCTCGATAACTCGAACTTGTAGCATTTTAATTTCCTCTGGATATTTTTATCTTCGTGTTAATATACATTAATTTGATTCTCTATCACTCGAAACTTTCCATCCTTCCTGAGGATCGAGTTAACTAGAGACGATTATATTTCTGAAATCAGGAAACATACGTCTCTCTCCCTCTGAGTGAGTGAAAAATAATGCGTTAAAACATAATCCCCTATTCACCAGTACTACTAAAATTATTCAATTATTTAGCTATATCAAAATATTTCAGTATTGATGCTGAGTTAAAATTTACGTACATATGTATTTGCATTGCATTCGGAAGTATCTCATTCAGAAGTTTTAGAAAACAAAAGCTCTTACATACGTCCGCATGTGCATACCTTATATTCCTTTCATTTTTATATGCTTTAATTCATATCGTTAATGTAATAAAGTCGGTTGAAATTTTTTTTCGTACATCCTTGAAGAAAAGAAAATTTCTCCCCGGCATAGTTAATGAGTTTCAGATCTCCCATTTGATGCCTGACCACGCCGTGAGCATGGCTCTTGCTACGTGACCCGAAAGTTAAGGCGGAATTTAATTTGAAAAACCTAAATGAACGTTCCTCCGGCCTCGAGAATTAATTGGTTTGACCAAAAGTAGCTCGCTTCCACCTCGAGTCAATGGAGAAGTTTTTATTTTTTTGAATCTTCGTCACCGTGTACCCATGCATAAAAATATTATTTTTTCAATAAAGGTTTTTTCCAAGGTTTGGATGGTCCCGCCAGCAAGAGAAAATCTGTTAAACTTTTCACTTTTTTGAGATTTCATGAAAAAAAATCAGTAGCAATAAGTATATATTTATTAAAATCATCAACTCCTCCGTCAGTTGATTTTGAGATTTTATTATATTACTCGAATTTCGAAATTCGTTTGTTACTTTCAAAAATAAGCGACAGAATATTAATGAAATCAACTCCGAAACTTTAATTCGTCTGCGTCGACATTTACGTTTCACTTGAGATTAAAATCTTTTTTTAAAGTTTTATTTAAGAGTCGGTACGTTTTATTTTCGATAAGGAACCAAGTCCGTACTTAACCGTTGTCGCGTCTATATAACAAAAATAATCGGCCTATAAATTACGTCAATAACCCTCCTTCATAACACGAGATCATAAAAATCGCCCGAACTACGATATCAGCCGAGAAGCCCTTTTTTTCCTCCCTCTCCATTTGTCGCAGTCACCGTGGAGCGAGTTCCAGTTAAATTTATCGGTGTCACCTCTTTCTCTGCGGGCACGCCTACTTTCTTTTCCCTCTCCCCATTTCTTCCCCCCCACCTCTTCCTAGAGAACAAAACGTCATCAAAGCTCAAAACCACTTCTCCCAGACCTAATGCTCGACGTAATCTTGGAAGTTTTCGCGATATCGCTGAGAGGATGTCACCCTCTCTTCCGGTTCCACGAAAAAAAAACGTTAAAAAGTAAAACGGAATTTCCACGACTGCGCCGAAGTTTTTCGGGTTAATTTTTTTTTATGCTTTGCCGTAGGAAAGAGAATAAGGAACACCCTTTTGACCTTGAAACTCTTCGCGAAATACACACACACACACACAGTCAAGAAATGCATATAATAATAATAATAAAGTCTTTCAACTCCGGTTTCTTTTTTAAAGAGAGGGCCCGCTACTTCCTGGAGTAAAGTCTCGCTTTTTGCAGACAATAAAGCCCTCAGTCATTTTTACGGACGGTAACTCTAGCAACGTGACGCGGTGTGGGTGTGGACTCTCTTTTTCCTCCTTTTTGCGCCCCCCCGCGGAAAACTTTCCTCCCGGAGAAAATCCCGCCCTTTCAGGGGTGAGGTGTGTGTGTGGAAGGGAAAGAAACGGAGGATGAAGGGGAATGGGTTGGGAGAAGGAGGCGGAGGAGTATATGTGAAGGCGCGACGAAAGTTTGTCGGTCGTCCTAATTAATTCCTTGGGCCTCTTCTTCTCTCTCCTCCTCCTACGTCCCGTGCATTTCGCCCCGCCTCCCCACCCCACCCCCACCCTCTAATCCCCCTCTCCGACATCGTTCTCGGAAGAGAGTGTGTTTAAGGACACCCATTTTCTTGAAAGGATGAAGATGGAAGATAGAGAGACGCGGGCGAGGGGTGTGGCGACGCTAAAGGGGTTTTTTGGCGGCGGGGAAAGCCCCTTGACCCGGCAATCCGACGCCCTCGTCGAAAACTTGTATCCGTCCGTCGCCGCCTACCGTGTTGACGCGCCCGCCTCCCCGCGGAGGAAAATGGATCCGCTTCCTCTTCCTGGGTAAAATTGTACAGCGGAGTCTTTAATGAAACGTGCTTTGGCAAAGGGAGGAGGAGGAGGAGGAGTGGTTCGCACCCTCGAATTCGGGAAATGTTGCAGCGGCAAAGTATGCGTGTTGGGCGATTATAATGCGGCTGTTAGGGTAACTGCGTTGCGTCTTAAGTTACAGATACGCGAATAGGGTATTAAAGACGCCGGTATTATGATTGTTAAGCCCGTTTAATGACTCGTTTTATCATTTTTTTCTTGAAATTTCAGTTGTAACGTAAATTACTCATTTTCCTGTTTTTTTATACGACTACGGATTCATAGGAGATTGGAATAGACCTCGGATTAAGTAGATTCTTGAATATGATTCATTGTGCAAACTACAACATAGATCATTTCATTAACCCACTGTATTTCGTGTAAAAGTCCTAATTTATTACCCCAGTAATTTGATCTTAACATTTTGTACATATTATTATTATTTAATTTATTTTTCAATGAATATGAACATAACTTGATTCTAAACTCCATATAAACGATATTTTAATGGAATATTTAAAAGTCCTCACAGTTAGTAGACATGAAGCTGTAGTATAGCATCTCATTGGAAGAATTCCAATTTACTCTTTGGATACTGAAATAGTTAGGAAATTATTATGGCCGATCGAAAGCATTTTATCGTTTTTATGCTGCAGGTATCGTTTGCTTTAAGAATAAATCTACAGAAAGATAGAAGCTTAAAATGCGTCTTCTTTGTAGCTCCGGTTCCTTCTTCAAAGGCTTTCTTCTTTGGAGATGAATGCAGACGAGAACTCCAAAGAAAAAAAGGTTCTTACAACTTTCGGTAAGATCAAAAGTTTCTTGAAAAATCGATTCGTGTATTTCCATGATGACAATTGCCCGCCTGTGGCCGGTGAAATTTTCTTCCTCTTTCGTTCGTCTTCAAAGGCGAAATAAACGCGTAGATGAAGGAAAACACGCATTCGCTTTTGAGTTGGCTTTCTTTGGTGCTTTTAAAGAGCTTTCAACTTTGGCGTTAGATATTTTCAACGCTTCTTATTGGATTCAATGCTTTTTGCCGCTTTGTGAGGTCAGATAATTTTTTAGGGTCTCAATGCTCCATTGTATTTCTAAATCTACGTTGAGACTTTCAATTGAGAAAGGAATATCTTCAATTAAAATAAAGAGGCACTGTCGCTTCATTTTTCTGCTTTTAATTATAATTGTAGCAGTGACCAATAATCATTTTGTTTTATTTTATTTTTATTTATACATAATTTCACGTACGGCGTGTACGCCATTTTACAGTGAAATGTTAACAGTAGACAAAGACATAAATCAACATATATCACAGCATACATGCCTAAGTGGGATTCGAACCCGCGACCTTTGAGTTAGAACCAGTCTAAATGAAAATAATGTTGACGTAACTGAAGTAGGGGATGAATTAAAATTAGAGAATATGTAGGTATCAGTGGATAGGACTAAAATAGAATTTTAAATTTAAAGTTTTTTATTTATTTCCGTTTTTCATATTTTCAAATCTCGTCAGAACTACGCTTCAATTATTTTGCATGAATGATACTGTAACGTCTTCTTATTGATTTTTGCTGCTATTGCCTTTATCACGAGCGCTTTGTGTTCTCATCTGCAACGCTGAGTTTAAGAATCAAAAGCTTTGAGACGAGCGATATTCTTATCGGTGTGAATACAGAAAATATCTCATCCTCATTTCAGTTATCTTTTGAAATGACAAACAAAGAATCCTAAGAGAGTTTATAGAAAAAACTGCGCTTTTGTTATAACTGCGCGAAGTTTCACATTCTTAATCCTACACCGGTAGGCAAATAACTGGAAATTGCCACCACAAACAAAAATCAGATGTAAGCAATGCAATTTGCTGAGATTTTATGATTTTTATACCTGATTTCAGCTTAATTTTTTTACTTTTACTCTTGACATGCTCCAAATAAAAATGGCTCATTGAGCTCAACATAAATATCTTTAAATTCTACATTATTTTTACATCGCCACATAGGAGGTATTCCCCATCAAAATCTTTTTTTTTAATGAACAAATGAAATCTTTCAAAGGACTATAAATAACCGTTCATTAACCGTGGTAAAAATATACTATATTTAAATTAAAATCTGCTGTGCACCCAGAAGTAGTCGAAGTTTTAAGTTTTCGTGTTATTATCACCCAAGAGAAATATCTGGGTAAAAGTATGGCCGCAGTCCTGCACGTTCAAAAATTCCGAAAGCGCACTCTCGTTGATATCCGCACGACGAGTCGCCCGTCTACTTTCCATAAAGCGATTCCGCGGCTAGTTGTGTGCATTATTTAAGATATCCAAACCGGAGTTTGAAAATGCAATGCCTATATATATATATATATATATATATAGAGGCATATCCACCGGAGGACGTTCACCACTACGGGATTCCAACAGAAGTGACGCACATTTCATTGTCAAACATCCGACAGATATTGATCCGCTAAGTTTTGTGTAAAAAAAATTGGTACAACATACATTGTACAAACTTTTTCATGTACTAATGCGTCATTTAGTTATCTTTAGAAAATGAAAATCTTACGATCCTGTTTTTAGAAAATCCAATTTTTGTTAAAGTTGACCAAGAATAAACTAGTCTTATATTCATTTTTTGAGAAATATGAAGTATGTAGTATTATTGCAGATGTATATTCAAATAATGCTATGAAATTTGATCAAAATCGTTTGAGCCGTTTTCGAGAAAATCAAATTATTGTAAAAGTTGCCTAAAATAAACTAGCCTTATATTGATTTTTGAGAAATATGAACTATTTGGTATTATTTAAGACGTAAACTCAAGTAACTGTAAGAAATTTGATCAAAATCTTTATAGCCGTTTTCGAGAAAATCAAAGTGTTGTTTAAAATGTGTAGAATAAACTTCCTTAATTATTGAGCAATGTCAACCATTTCTTCATAGCTTCCACTCTGTATGATAAAATGCTTAATTGCCGTTTAGGCCCTAGAGCCAATAACAGACAGACAGACTGCATTGCGAAAACCACTTTTTCGAACTCAGCTACACCGTCAAAATCTCGATGTCGAATTTTTTCGCGATTACAGGACTTTCTCAATATACTTCGTATATGAGAAAGTAAAAAGTATTTATTTTTATTCAGAACTCGGAAAAAGGGCAGAAAAATAGGGAAAAACGAGACAAAAAGCGGAAGCCCTGGAACGTGGGCGATAGACGATAGAAATGGCCGTAGCCACAAATTCGCCGATAGCACCGAGAGTAGTGGATAGGAGAAGTGGGAGGGAGGAAGTGGGAGGGAGGAAGGGGGAGGGAGGAAGGGGGAGGGAGGAAGGGGGAGGGAGGAAGGGGGAGGGAGGAAGGGGGAGGGAGGAAGGGGGAGGGAGGAAGGGGGAGGGAGAGATATGAGTGACGATGGCAGGGAGGAGGCGGTGAAAGGAAAATGCCAGCGAGTTGGGAATCGGAACGGAGAGATTTAGAGGTAGATAGAGAGACAGATACAGTAGAGGTAGTGAAGGGAGGAAGAAAGAGAGAGAGAGAGAGCATGGCGAAGATTTGAAATCTCGAAAATAAAAGTAAACTAGTGACCCGAAACGGAGATTCCGGATAGTGTCAATATTTCCGTGTTTTCGACATTTTTCTCGCGCCACCGGAATTCCTCGGAACCGACAAAAGAAGTAAAGAAAAATTTTTTTTTATATCAGAGGGTATTTGTCATAAAGGTCGCCGCAGAACGATGGCAATTTTGTAAACGCCTTTTAAAGTGCAAAAAAAGAGTCAGAATTCGGGAGAAAATAATGCGTTCAAAAGGAAAACGCTACGATAAACCACGTAAAAAGAAATTTCCGTTATGTTTTAAAAATCGGTTCATGCATCACAAGTTCTAACGAATGTTTTTACATCGAAAAGGAAATCGTTTTTCGATAAATATCACTGTTAACGAAAACAAAAGCATTTCAAATGTTGGACAAGTTAGCGCCTTATCTATAAATTAAAATCTCTCCTTAAAAATTGTACTTACCAAAGTAATATGTTTTACGACAATTATTCGCATTAGTAAAAGTCCTTAAAAACTTTGCCGTTAAAAAAATATATCTCGAGACACATCCCATTCGCCGCATAAATTATTGTTAAATATCGCTAAAAAGAATCTTCCTATTCATCGATAAAATGATTCCATCAATCCAGACTGCTTCAAAGAGCTAACTTTTATCGGTTTCATCACCATGATTTATTCGTTTTAAATTCCTGGCTTTTTCCTAAAAGAATGGGAAAAATTCCCTCGTCCTCCGTCATGCGAACGGATCAAACCGAATTCCGCTTGCTTTTTGAGCCGTCTGAAATGGAAAGCCTTTTTTTCATTCCACGCAAGATCGTTCATTGGAAACTTTGGAATCGATGCTCAAAAGTGGTTAGCTCTCTCTTTCTTTCTCTCTCTCTCTCTCTCTATGTCTCCATATGAATTCCGAGTCCCGATATCAAAAGACGATCGTTCAGCGCACTCGGCGGTTGCAATTATTGGCCACCCGGAAGAGTTCCCCGGTGTGTTCTACTGTGTGTGTGCCCACGCATAGGTTTTTCCGATAGGGTTCTCAAAAATAATGGAAATAAAACGAAACGGAACTGTTTTCGCGGCGAGACGGAATTGATGAAAGGATCCATGCGAACGAAATTCGCCTCTAAAAAATGAAAAAGATAATAATACCGGGAATCGCGATTGTCAAAGTGGATCGAAAAAATGCCGTTTATTAAATCGAATCTCCCTTTTCGGTATTGAGATTGCATTTGTTGTCTTAACAATGTATTACGGTCCCATGACGTTTGACCTACAGATATTGCCGTAATGCATTTTCACCTACTTTTTATTATGCCTATGAAATTTGACCTACTTCCTTTTTATCATAATATAAATCATAACTACTGCAATTTTGCTTAATACCATGTATTAACTTCACCTAAAATGCCATTGGATTTTTCCATTCCATTGTTGGAAGAGAAGTGCAAATCCTCCAAGATATCATCCACAGCTTTGGAATCAGTATGGTTTTTGCTAATGAACCCAGGACGAATAATCTCACTGAAGCTTGGCACAATAGGTTTCAACTAATGGTAGGGAAAAATCATCCATCGCTTCTCCACCTCATACGCGAAATTAAGAAGGAACAGCAGGACACAGAAAACGTGATTGCTGAAGTCAGTGCGGGGCGCCAGATCCGAGAAACTCAAAAGGCTGAAGTACTGCCAATTGAATAGAATATTGCAAGATATTGCCCTTCAATACAATTAATACAAAAACAGTAACAGAATTCTTGAATATCTATCAACATGTTGATACAACTTTAATCTTTAAGTTGAAAATAAAAAGTATTATGATCTCTTGTTTATTTCCCAGGATCTAATTAAAAAAATAATTGGAAATACGGAAAAAAAATTATTAGATAGATTCATTTTTAAGACAAAATTTACTTTAGATTAAAACGTTAGTACGTGATCCTGTTTTTATATAAAATTTAATAGGCATAATAAAGTAAAATAAAAAAGTAGGTGAAAATGCATTAGGGCAATAGCTCTAGGTCAAACGTCCTGACACCATCTATTACATCTTTCGATATTTATACCGCAACCTTCCATAAGTAAAAAAAAATAACCTATATTCGAAAGAGTTCTTACCTAGTATAGGTGAATTTAATATTCCTTCATATCACGTAGCAAGAGTTATTAAATAAGATGTACCCCCTATATGGAAAATTAACCGCCTTCCCATTATATAATGCTCTAAATTATGCTGTAAATAACAATATGCAAGAAATAATCACCGAGTTTATTTTAAGGCTGATATTAAAATTGAAAAACTTAGTTTCTCCACTAGCCATATAAGCTACAGGAAAGCCAGCAATCATGAGTCATTGATAGTATATTCTCAAGTATAACATAATATCGGTGCTTCTCCATTGATGGTGGATGGTTTTCATTCTAAATATATAGGTTTTCTCTGCGTTTTTATGTTTAGAGGAGAAACATAATTTTTCGGCATAAATAAAAATAAACGTATTCAAGAATATAAATATTTTTGGAGTAATTATCGGTAAAAATAACGAAATTGTTTTAAAACTAGAGAGTAAATAATTCAACAGGCAATTAGCTTGTATTATTGCTGTAAAGTTAAAGAACAAGCCCTTTCAAAAATAATTGTTTCAGGTATCTCCAACAGGAACAATTTATTTATTTATTTTCATTAGCTCTTAAACAGCACATCTATGGCCTTTTACAAAGAGCTTTTAACAGTATCAAAGACAATCACAACATCCATGCCCGAAGCGGGATTCGAACCCGCGACCTTTGGGTTATAAAATAATTGTTTTTTATAACCTTGTTGTGACTACTGGAGGTACCTGAGAAAAGTATTTCTTAAATGCTTGTTCTTGAATATTTCAGATATTAAAGGTTTTAATGTTCAACTTTTTAGAGCACTACGGCAGTTAAAGTTATTGAAAAAATTGAGGGACTCGGCAGTGCCGCACAAAGCTATATTTCAACACTAATCCACTAGCCCAGTTTACAAACAGTAAAGGTTTTCTTACAGTTTTGTATGCGTCATTTACGATATGGCACTTGTGTCGATGCAGTCTCATTTTAAGGTGGACGTACTAATAATCCCTTCGTCAGTTACCTTACGTTTTTAAATTCTCTGTGTGATTATCCGATTTAGGATTTTTAGAAGTAAATCACATATTTTATCAAAAAACTTTACAATTATAATTTTATCTACATTCGAATATTTCGTCTGAAATAATTTTTATCATTTATTCGCGCTTTTTTATACTTATGAGTAAAATTATTTTGCACATATAGATTATCATTTGTGGACATAAAACAACAAAATTGATACGGTTCGACTCCAAGAATATTTATCATTTTTGTTTGTTTAACACCGGAGTTAATGTAGGCTATTTTGGATTATTATAATACGGTGTACAGGTTTATAAAATATTGTATGCGACAAGAGATAGAAACTGCGAAGCGATAAAACGGTACGTCTGAGATTGTTTAAAATTATTGTATGAAAGATTGAAAAATTACCGAAGGTTACCTCATTGTCGGTTTTTAATACCGTAAGCAGAGCACATTTTAATGGATTGACTCATTACTAAATTTAAGCACGTATTTAACGCAAAATAAATAAATCCGCCCTCCTCAGCTACTTCATGATCATTTGAATTCTTGTCACAAAAAATTACATTTAAATTTAAACATTTAAAATTTAGCAGATGAAAACAAATTCTTCGAACTCTCAGACAAGCCATCCCCGAATATTCAGTTTTTTCCTCGAGTACGTTCTCCGCACCTAAATCTTTTCTCTTTCCTTTCATTCCTTCTCCTCTCACAGCGTACTCCTCAAGAGTGCGTCTTACTTCGCATTTCAAATTCCGTTAGTGTTTTCTCTCTCACTTGCGGATGACACCTGCACCTCTACGTCATGCCACCAAGGGAAATGCCATTGTCGACATCCACTGGCGCAGGGGTGGGGAAACTTTGGACGCTGCGGTTGCTTAAGCGGGCCGCATTAACAGATGAAAATACTTCGGCGGGCCAGATTGGTGTTCACGTCGGAAGTTATTTGAGAAGGTTTCTATCAGTGAAAATCGATAATTAATGTTATTTTATCTTTTATTCTTCATAAGAAAAGGTTTTCCGGCCTTAATTTTAATCAAAAAATACGAATTGTCTGTGTCACATTTCATGGTTCGTTTTTGTAATGATATCGCGGGCCGTACAAAGTGCTTCCGCCGGCCTGATGTGGCCCGCGGGCCGTAGTTTCCCCACCTCTGCGCTAGCGGACTCCGCTTTGCCAACTCCGTCGCTCACAGCATATCCTTTTACCGCGCTTCCCTTACTTTTTTCTCGCACCCTCTCTTTCTCTCCTTCTGCTCCATTCCCGAAATAATTCTCTGTTTGCCGTCTCTCTTCATACAAATCAACTACAACCCACTCTCCAAGTGAGGCATACAATTCCGACGTAGCCCTCTTACCTTTTATCTGCTCTCCACAGCACACTCTTTAAAAAAACCTTTTTAAGTAAATAATCCAGCCATTAATTTATTGTCGAACATATCCTTCAGGAAAATATCTTTCGTGAAGTTTCACTAAAAAATTAATGCGCAAATAGGAATCGACGTATCGCTCCTTGACAATTTTTGCCTTTCTCTCAAAAAAATATGTGGTCCAGGAAGATTCAAATTCTCGTTCGTTCTTTGGGAATAAAATACGGTAATCGAGAAAGAAGGCTTTTTGACACATGCGAAAGACGGACGCCATTTTCTACGAAATTTCCCACCCCGTCGTTTATTTATTAAAGAGACAATGGCCATAAACAGAGGTTAATAAAGGAGATTCAAGCACCTACTTGCGGTAACATCCAACGGTGAGTTTGGAATCGCCGAAGAAAGCCATAAACATTTAAGAGACACAAGAGGACCGAGAAAACCCACCCATTTCCTCCCACTCTCTTCCTTCCTCCTCTCCTCCCCTCCCTCTCCCCTCCTCCTCCTCCCAAACAATCGCCTCGCGATCCCTGGATGGGAGTCCATATCTTAGCGCCCTTGATCGGGTGACTTGTGCTGCCGGTCGTAACTTCTTTATCCCTCTTAACGCTCTCCTCTCTTTCTTTCTCTCTCTCTCTGTCTCTCTCTCTCTCTCTCTCTCGCACATACAATCGACCTCTCCTTTCCTTATCGGCCATTACTTTTTCTCTACTCTGTCACTTCTCAGCAAGAGGCATCGTTCGCGCCTTTATTTATTTCTTTCTTTCTTTTTTACAGCTCTCTCTATTCCCTTTCCTGACGCATTCCTACATCTTGCCTGCGCCCGAATTCTTTATAATTTTCGTTTTCTTTTCCTCCGCAGTTCAAAAGTCTCTGGGTTTTTTCATTTCAGAATTTTGCTGAAAGATTAGTCGTTACGGATGTGATACAGATCGTTACCTAAATTTTATTGGTTGAAGCATCTCGGTGAACTATGTTATTATTGTAGCATTCTGATTTTTAATTCGCATATTTATGAATAAATTATCCGTTGGCATAATAACTACTGCTTACTTTTATTTTTACATATTAATATTCTGAACCTTACGGTTTTCTTTAATGTTTGCCCCTTCGAATTATATGTGCAATAAATTTTAACATGGCAGAATTTTTGATTTTACCGGTCGATATTTCCTCGCATTTGACGTAAAATATTATAAGTACGTGTAAAATAATAATAATTATTATCATTCCAAAAATACTGATTTCATTTATAAATCAACGGAAGCTCTCTCGTATTGATTTTTAAAACCAGTTCTCATTATTTTTCCAAAATTAGCAATGAAAAACTTTCATAATGAATAATTATTTTCGCTTTAATTGTCTTTAATTGCATGTTACATTGCAAAATTTCACATTCCGTTGTCCTCTTTGTATTGTGGCATATATGAACAAAAACCAAAAATGTTTCCGCAAAAAATATTTTTTTAATGAATCCAACGACATTTTTGAAACTTTCAACAGCGAAAACTAATTAAATTAGAAATAGTGTACGAAAATTGAATTTTAATGAAAGTAATCTCTTTACTCCCACTATAACTCCATTTTTCATGACAAAGCAAATCTTAATTAAGATACAAAAAAATATAATTCCCAAGCTTTAGGGAGATTATTAGATAAATGAGAAAGCTAGGTTGGCGCTTTTTAAAAATTTTATAACTTGGGATTGGATTCAAAAAGTGAGTTATATGGTTCAGCCTATAGCTTATTATAACCGAGGGTCGTTGAGTTAGAGATGAGGACGACTACGTAATTGCCGAAACATTTATTTGGTTTATTCGATCATTTTGTGGATCCATGAGTTTTCCATATCATTTATACAAATATTGTTGTGAAACCTGTCATTAATTATGAAGTACAAAAGATTGCAATAAATATTCACAAAAATGAACACGGTATAATGCTAAATATTTTTCTGATTTTCTTCCATTTTTTTCATCGTTTAGGCCAGTGGTGCCCAACTTACGGCCCGCGAAGGATTTTTATGCGGCCCGCCAAGCCATGATGTAAAAGGAAACCGAAAATTTTAACACACAAATCCATACATTTTTATGACATTTTTTATAATAAAACTTTTAACATTGAAATTTTTGTAATAAAATCCCATTTAGACTTCATGTTCACTAAAATGGCACCTTAGAATATATAAGTGACATCCGATTTAAACTCAAATCCGGCCCGCCGAATAATTGGCAAATTCCAATGTGGCCCGCCGAAGGATTCGCAACTACCGATGTGACCCGCCACGTAGAAAAGTTTGGGCACCACTGGCTTAGGTAATGGACATATTTCTAAATTTTCGCGGGGGAATCTTTCCAAATATTGTTAAATTATTTCATGAAAAATTAAACATCAGTAGTAGAAGATATTTTTATTCTTGGTGTCATCAACATTGACGTGTTGGGAAATTCGGTTTTTTGGAGTTTGCAATTGCGCGTTTTAAGAATATGTTATTACTAAGGCGTAAAATCAAAAATAGAATTAAAATTATCCATCTACTAGTTATTCATGGCTCATTGTGCGCTAAAAAGTTAGTAAAGTTATGATACCTCTTGTAAAAACTGCATCTTCTTGTATCAAAGCATCAGGATTTGAGGATTAACCTCTGAACACCCTTCACAAAGATAAGTAACCTCGCACACCTATTTCTATGAGTTATCTCCAATACCATAGTCATACATTAAAAAACCCGGAATTTTGACCTCCTGCTAAAGGAGATAAGATCTTTCCCTTTAGGGGGGGAGGGCATTCATCCCTAGCAGACCGTGGCTTCGAAAATGTTTCGTTCGTCGTTTTGCATCACTGTATTAGGAAGAGCAAAATGGTAAAATTGGGATAAAGAGAGGGAGAGAAATTTTATTTCCTTCCCACGGAACAAGAAGAAGAAAAACTAAAATACCCTTGGATGGAAATGAGGTCGCGAAGCAAAGAGTTCGGAGAAAGAAAGGAGAAGGATAGAGAATTGGAAGAGAAAGGAAAGAGTGGAAACGAGAGGGAAATGCCGATAAGGGGTAGGGGAGAGGGGGGAAAGATTTGCGATTTGCGATGTAAGAGAGATTCGGAGAAGTAGGTAGAATCGCTGAATGCAAAGGAAGCGGAATGGGAGTGAATTGCAAAACAGATGGCGATAGATTGAGTGGAAAGGGAAAAAGAGTGAGAGAGAGAGAGTGAGAGTTGAGAGGAGATGGGGAAAGGTATCGGGTAAGGGATGGGTAGGATAGGAGTAGGAGGGGAATAAAGGGATAGGTGGTAACAGATTGAAGTATGGGAAGGGCGTGCGCGAGGATAATGGTTTGGGACGGGGAAATTAGAGTGGGGAAAAAAGGATTGTAGGAGATGAGGGAAAGGCTCGAGGAGGGAGGATAAATGGAGGGAGGGAAGCGAAGAAAAGGAGGGAGTGGATGGTATCGGAAGGAAGGTGATTGGAGTGAACAGGGTATGGGCGTGGGTTTAAGAAGGCTGTGCAGGGGTTGTTTGGAGCGAGGGAGGGATAAAGGAGGTTTTCTGTTTCCAGACGAAGGCTCGGATTAGATTAAAGGCTGAATGGGACTTAACCGTGTTTCGAGCAATCCCCGTCCCTTCTCTCCATTTCTGCCCCTCTATCTTTTCTGTGTTTGTGTTATCTCTCTCTCCGCCTAACTCATCTTTTCCATCCTCTTCTCCCTCCGTTTTCACTTCCCTCTTTTCTTGCGCATTGCTTTTCCCTTTTCATCACTTCCCTTCTTCTGCACACACACTTCCACCCCCCCCCCTCTCTTTCTCTCTCACTCTTTTCACTAACCAGCATTTCATATGTAATTTTATCTCATCCTCCACATGATTTATAAGATTCTCGCCATTCTAACGATTTCTCCATAACGTACTGCACGAGTTGAACAAACGGATGCTATGACCGGTAATACTCGCGTTATCCAAGAGATCGGATTTCTCCGAAAAAATCGAATATTTTATGTCCGGAGCTTCAAAAGTATTCGCTCTTCCATACACGAATCCTTCAGACATCGGGGTTTTCTTTAGCGTTCTTCTTTTAAACGCCGGCGAGGAGTATCGCGATGATTACCCTGTCTGAAAAGAGGTAATTATTAGCATTCATCTTAAATTTGTATTGTTCTACAGGCCGACATGTCACATTTTACCATTCGTTTACTGAAGAGTTGAATAAGGAAATAGAATTTGGAAAAAGTGACTAGAAACCGAAAATTTATAACATTTTTCTAACGTAACGCAAAATTGCTCCTTTTCTGTCAAAGATCTTATTGTTTTTTAAATATTCAAACTCATAAATATATTTCAAATAGATTGATAACACAATAGTATAGCGTTTAAGATGAATTAAATAAAAAAAAGTTTTGTGTCACTAAGCTTCATATTAGAAATCACCTGAAATTTAAAAAATGTCAAACCGATTTCAATTGCACGAAACTCAAAAATGAGAAGATATTTTTCTTCACACAGGAGTTCAAATATTTTAATTGTTTCCAATCTCACAATCATAAAAATGAAACTCAATAAATAGTATTTCTTGACTTACAAATACAAATTTCGTGCATATTCCATATTTTCATTGACCTTCTGAAGGCAATTTAATTGTCTATCAAAAGACAAATGCTACGTAGAAATGTTAATAGAAGGATAATACGTGTTGCTTTGAATGCTTAATTTCTCTTTCATTGAAATAATTGAAATGACAAAACTAAACGTCACGAACAGCATAGAACTACGTTTCGATTAATTAAATGCGACACTAATTTCCCAATATCTCGTTATAATAAAAACTTGAACTTTCGTTCCGTATTTCGTCCCCAAGCGCGGTTCCATTTACAAACGTTATCTGCCTCTCTATCAATTATCATCCATCCCTCGAATTATCCCGCTAATCCTGCGGTTTAACCAATAAAAATCACTTGCTAGGACTTGGCTCTCAATTAATTATGATTTCTCCACCTTCTTTTCACCTTCACTTTTTTTATATAGCCTTTTGCGTTCACACCGACTTCAAAAGGATCGAGGCCCATCCATCTTGCCTCCGGAGGTCCTCCGCGCGCTAATTCCTCTCCTCTCATTAAAACTCATTAGGAAGTTTTAATTGCTAGATTTTTCTCGTTTTTTTATTATTTTGCCTCTCCCGAAATAAACCAACTGCCGACGACGACGACCTTGAAAAATTAACGTCTCCACCCAAGTGGCCGAGAGAGCTCACATATTTAAAAAGTGATTTTCGTCCCGCGTCTACGAAAAAAAAATTTTAACCGCCTTTTGTCATTTTGCCGAATGAATGTCTCCGGGATCTCAAGTTTTTTTTCCTGTCTTTCTTTTTTTTCGATCGCCTTTCTAATTTGTTCGCTCGCGGTGAGTTTTCCCCGAAGAGATTAAAAATTGAAGAGAAAGAGAGAGAGAGAGAGAGAGATAAGGTGAAAACCTTAAGCATGTAATTACTGCGGAAATGAGATAAATCTAGCGATTTTTCCTAAGCCAAAGCCAAAAAAAACGTGTGGTACGTTAAAAGACCATGTACCTCGATTTGGATAAATTCCTCGACTTGAGATTGTTTCTATTAAAACTAAAGAAACGCCAACATAACATGACGTCGTACAAGGATATATGCTGCCCTCTTAAGAGATGTTCCCAAAACGGTGCGACAGGTATATCCCCAAAAGTGCACTTCACTGCAACCCACCAAATACCCCGTCAACCAGGGTTTCATCCTCTTAGGCTAAAGGGTGGAATACATCCTCACTAAGCCCTGTGATGAACTGGAGAGTATTATGGACGAAATCCTTCGGCGCCTCCGTGAATCTCCAGAGACGAGTCTTTGGACACCTAAAGGAGGCTTAGATACTCCAGTGGACCGGGATTAACACAAAAATAGAACATCCATGCTGGCGTAAGACTAGAAGAAGTAGACTACCTCCAGGTTAGGTGTATAGAATTTGTGGAAAGTTGTGTTGCAAACTACAGAATACGGGCGCGTACATTTTGTAAAGGAAAATTACGAAAAGAGAATTTCTCTAAGCTATAATCGATCGTATGGCTTATATTTAGGTATACTAATACGATGGCAGTTAGGTTTGAAATATATTTATGGAAATGAACTTAATGACAAAATGCTTCAGTTTCCATCTCGTGATCATTTCATTCGAGAACCAAATATGTTAAGGGATTTTTGCTATAGTATTTAATGCAATGAGTCTTTAAATATAAAAAGTATAATAATAATTTATTCGATATAGATGTTCAAGAAGTCATAGATTGCAACCAGCGTTATTAGTTAAAAAGGCATTATTTCCGACCATTAATTTATATTTAGTTACAAATTTGACTGGAAATTTCTTAAATTATATCTTTATGATAGAAGTTATAATAAGAATAACTTAGATAATAATGGATGTTGTCACAAATATGATTCAGTTTACCATTAATTATTCTTGACTTGTTTTTTTGGTCGATATAGACCTAAAAAGGATATTTGCTTAAAGATAAAGAACTAAGATAAATTGATATGGTCAAGTTATAAGAAAATAAGATATAAAATGCTAACAAGCTTCTTATTTTTCAAAGTAAATCTCTAATCAAATAAACACATCTGTTTGCTGGCTTCAATAAACTTAAAATATATTTTAGAAAAAATGGATTTAACATCAAAATCTTTTAATTGCTCTTACCTGGAAGGAATTGACAAGAGATTTGTTATGTAATCCGAGCTGGCCCTGTAAATGAATTAGTGTTACCGTGCACGCTTGAAGACTCGGTCCACTCGGGCGTCGTCAATTTTCTGATTCTGACACTTTGTCTTGACCTCACCATAGCAATGAAATACCCTGGCATCAAAACGATCCCAAGGGCCCCGCCATCGCACTCAATCATCCGACTCCTCCCATTTGCGCCCCTCAAATTAACCCTCTCTCTCTCTCTCAACCACTCCGTCCTGCACCTCCGCCATTTCCTTCCGCGTCAGAATTACGTTTATGGTTGACCAGGACCAGTTAATCCTTGGGAAGCCAAAATCTCGGGTGACGTGCTTTAGGCCTCTTTGGGCTTTCTCTCTGGCCGATACTCCGTAAATTCTACGTCCTAGCCAACGGAGTAAAGCTGTCCCCTTCCGGTCTTTGATCGAGATTCGTCACGTTACCTCTACCTGGCACAAGTTTTTGTCCCCTAAATTTTACTTAAATGAATGGTAAAAAATTATTTAAACGCGTTTACCGTTTACGTACAGTACCGCACGTCTGTCTAAGTCCTCTGTAAATATTTAGATTAATTATTTTGACGACAAATTTTAAAGAATACTACATGAAAAAAGAATTTCATCGACTTGCGCAAAATTTCTTCATGTTGAAATATTGGTGATTCAGCTGAAACCAACCTTTCTCGAATAAGGTAATTGAACTTGAGCATATAGTTTTGATTTAAATATATATATTTTTTTGTATAAATTAATTCCGCCGTCAATTAAACAGCCGTTAACGATTATAACCGTAAAACGTTAAATTTACAGCTTCAATCATAATGAATTTAATATGCTTCCAAACTAATATTAGACGGGAAAAAATATCGAAGCTAAAAATTAAACAAAGAAAATAATAAAAAATGACCTAAATACTTAATGTCATTACTCTTATTAAATATGGGCACAAACTCAAAAGTAAATCTACGTCAACCTCCATTAAATTATAAAAATGATTCGGATGTGCTTATATACACTTTATCTACTTTGTATAAAAATTAAAATTAAAAGTCGATTTATTGTGGACAGTTATTCCAGAACACGATTGTGATAAAAAATATTTGTATTGCTCCTCTACTATCATAACTTCATGTTTCATAACAATATCACTCCTTAAATTTCTCTTTTTTAAATCTTATCTACGACAATTACAAATAAAATTGCAAAATAAATACTCGCTCAGGAGGGAATGAAAATTAGTTAGTTGTTAATAACTGCTTTCTTTCCCGATTTGACCAGCGTTTATTGAAACTCACTTTACAAAGAAATTAATTTTTAAAATCATAAAATTTTATTTAATCAAGCTTTATTTACAACTGAATACCTTCCGTAATTCATTTTCTCTTCACAAACATAGAAAACATTTTCAGTTTGAGAAAATTATGTATTCCATCAATTTCTCAAACTGACAAAAATACGCTTAAAATTCCGTGAAATCGCGTAATTCTCCGTGGCATTAATGTTCGTAAGAATTCCCGTCCAAGTGACAAAAAATTGCATTAATTTCTAAATAAGTTAAACATATAACTAAAAAAACTTCGATAAGAAGGCTTTTTATAAAAAAATTAATCCAGTAGGGAATTCAAATTTTTAAAAAGATGTAACGCAAATGTATCGGCTCGTTGCGAAGGATTGACGTTATCTTCACCGCGCAAAAATCCCGGAAATCCTGGACCTCACAATACCATCGTATGAACAGTGAGTTCGATCCCGCCAAATCATCCTTCGAACCCAAAATATCTTCCTTGCCCTTTCCCTGCCTTTCCCCCATTTCAGCACACCAACTTTCTACCAGCTATCCCTCCCCCCCTCTCTCTCTCTCTCCCTCTCTCTATAAATCAAGAAGAAACAAAACTAAACAGCTTCTAAGGAACGCCAAAAATAAGTTTGCTCATTCAATCTCAATGCAAGACAACCCTCTTCAACTGTTTGGAATAATCTACGGCAACTTGGCATTGGAAAACCTAAAGATATTCAAGTCCCATTATGTATTTCACTTGATATTCTAAACGTAAGCTTCTTATCAACGCCTACTGTTACTGATGATGTGCTGAAGCGTAATTTAATCCAGAAATTTTCTTAGATGTTGAAAAACAAAGCTCCTCAAATAACAATTTCAATTTCACTGCAGTTTCACAATTACAAGTCCTTAACGCCATACGAAAAATAACATCTAAGGCACAGGGTTCTGATGGAATCCCTCTCATAATGATAAGAAAATTGACCCCAGTAATTCTACCATATATTATGAATATATACAATACTTATCTTCAACAAGGAAAGTTCCTCTCACAGTGGAAGCATGCTTTAATGCGCCATATCCCCAAGAAAACAAAATCGCCCGACATCAAAGATTTCCGCCCGATTAGCTTCTTACCTATTCTATCCAAGTCTTTTGAAAGACTGGTATATGAGCAAATGATGTCATTTCTTGAGTATGAAGGCTTATTTGATCCCATGCAGTCAGGATTTCGTAAATCACATAGTACAACTACAACCTGAATGTCACGGACAACATTCGACACTCCGTGGACAAGAGGGAAGTGACTATTCTAGTCCTTGACTTTGCCAAAGCATTTGACTTTTTAGATAAGATATACCGCTAGCTAAGCTACGTTACTTAAGATTTTCACCGATGGTCATAAATGGGATCTCATCATATCAAACCGACAGATATCAGAAGATAATATCTGATAAACTTTTCTCTTCTTGGATTAAATTAGCCCGAGATGTTCCTCAAGGCTTAATTTTGGGTCAATTATTATTCTCTCTTTATATAAATGACTGCTCGCGCTTTCTTAAACACTGCAAATGTCACTTGTATGCCGACGATCTGCAAATTTATCTCAGCACCATCGCTCTTCACTTAGATAAATCATTAGAGAAAGTTAACAATGACCTATCAACGCTCGCTGACTGTCGCAATGATAACTTTATAAGCCTCAACCCGCAAAAAATCTCAGGCAGTATTAATAGGCTATCCTATACTCCTAGTTTCTAGCTCTCTCAATCTCTGTTACTATCGTCCCGTTCTCAAACACTGTTGGTGATTTTGGAATAATTGTAAATGAAACTCTTACTTGGAATCACCACGTTATTGAAATCTGTAACAAAGTTTACACCTCCCTTTACTCTCTTAAGCGTTTAAATAACAGAATTTCCTTTTCACTCAAAATGCAACTAGTCAACTGGCTCATTATTCTTCAGTTCGGCTACGGTGATATATTCTACCAAGATCTAACCCAAGAACTCTCTATAAAGCTTCAGAGAGCGAGGAATGTCTGCGTTAGATGCACAATTTAAAAAAAATCAGATCACATCTCGGAACCTCTATTTAAACTCTCATGGCTGAACCTAGAAACTAGAAGACGCCTGCCCTTACTTTTGTTATTATTTCAAATTCGTCAAAGTAACAAGCCTTCTTACCTCTCTTCGCAGTTCAATTGTATAAACACAGTTCACAATTTACATATAAGAGGGAACCACAAACTTCTCATTCCTCAACACAGAACCAAAATATATAATAAATCGTTCAGGTACCGGCTTGCAGATTATCGAACGAACTTCCAGATTTTCTTATAAACTCACCATCTTTAAATTCATTTAAACGAGCCTATTATAAACACCTACTTTCGTTACAAAGGAATAACAACACTGAAAGAACGGCCTATTAATTCTCTGTTTTTCTCCCAATACGTCCGAGTACACTGCCACACAAGAAAGTACAGAACAGCTCGCACTTACCAAAACGGATTTTTATTCTTACAGAAACTCACCACTAATTGTAAGGTGAAAAGTCAATGTAGATAAGCTTTTTTTCTTTTTGTATGTGTGTGTACATTTATTATTATTATTAACATATTTCTAGTTATTTTAAACGTTTATGCTTTCATTTAATTTTATTAATTTTCATGTTGATTTTTCAATACTTTAAAATATATTTTCTGATTCTTATATTTTAAAATTTGTACGTACTATTGTAATTCCACAATTGTTCTTTTATGTATGTAGGGGCTTTCGCAGGTTTTTTCCACCCCCTCCCCCCTTTCCCCTTTGTAGGTGTTTTCCTGCGTGGTTTTTTACTAGGTTAGCCATCTTAGGTCTTTCCTAAGTTTTTATCACAAATGCTTCCTCTTTTTTTTTTAAGTTTCCGAATCTGTAATTGGATCTCTTGTGTTTGTTTTCTTATGTTTAGTTTCAGGTTTTTGTTTTCTGCAAATCTGTTTGTATGTTTATATGTCATTATTTTTTATTCTCATTTGTAATTATTAACGTAGGGTTAAATGTAAGAAGGGAATATTCATGGGTCGGCAACCTTTCACAAGCGGCATGCCAAATTCACGCCAATGTATGGTCTCGCGTGCCAGTAATAAATTTTAATTTAATTAAATGATAATTGTTTTACTATTTGATCACCCCCGATTAACTTAGGATATCATTGTAAACGGTATGCATTTGTACCTATCGGTCTGAATATCCGTATTTTGTGTCCATTAGTCACAAAGGCGGCGAGAGAAAACACGAGAGGACATGAACTACGTGAGAACAGCGTCACAAAATTAGAATACATAATCAGACTTTAAGAGGTGAATAATTACTCTTACTATTAAATACAACCTACATTTTAAAATATCTTTAATTGTACCACATACTTGTATTAAATATATAAAATATTATTTTTTCTTTCGCGTTCCGTTCAAAACCACCTCGCGTGCCATAGGTTGCCGACCCCTGGACTATATAGTCTCAATTTCGCCCTCAATAAAGTCGTTCGTCTGTCTGTCTGTCTCCTCTCTCCTCCTTTCCAAACACGGACCAGACGATTCGATGCAGCAATTTCCAAACTGCTGTGCGGCGCGGAAAGAGCTGCTGGCTAGCGAAGTTGGAGTGAAAGCGACTGAGAGAAAGATAGGTAGAAAGAGAGAGAGAGAGAGAGCCTAAGGTATGCAGCCGTAGTCAGTGCGCGGAATGGGTTATGAGAGGAAAGTTATTCGCTTCGGTTCGGAGTGGGAGTATGGGTGAGCCGCGGGAAGTAATACCCGAGTCCGGTCACGACGAAATTCTATCGAGTTCTTCGCCCTGATCAACGGCAATAACGATCTCGTTGGGTTCTGGTCTCTTTCGGTCCGTTGCCACGGCGGCGATATTCAAATAAGCGAATCCGCCATACTGCTCGCGGTCGCAGATATAAACGTACTCTCGTGGTGATTCCAAGAGGGTAACTTCCTCGCGCATTCGCTAAAAAATAATTTAACCACAAAAATTTCCTAAATCCGTAGATGGCGTGATTGATTTTGAAAAAAATATGTAGTAACAAATACTAATTATATCGCGATGTTCTGAAAAAAAATGCGTTGCCAGTATTATGATCCGCGGTAACTGAACTCAAAAAGAAAAAATCACGAATTAAAGTAAAAGGTTATTATAACGCAAAATGATGAAACTAAGTGGCAACGTATGATTTCCGATTAAAATTACATCTATTTTCACCATACAAAATGATTTTGTACTAGGTTACATCCAGCGCTGTCACGCATTTCATTTATTTTTAATAGATTAGCTTGTCCATAAAAGTTAATTTTGAAGTTTGCGGAGAAGTTTTAAATGTGGAAAGGATTCCTGCATAACCATAAATTACGATATGTGGAGATTCCACGTCATCTACTGGTGATGACAGCTTATCTCTCGAAATGCTTAACGAGGGACCTTTGGTAACTAGAGATAGTGTGGGTAATACGTGATTGAGTGCGTGCATGTGTGTTGCTTTCTAGTGGGTCCCTGTCGAGATCGAAAGACAAACTAACTGCTATTTAGGAGTGTTTGTTTGACAACCAGGTCCCAGGTGATGAATAATTATACAGTAAGCCTCTTAAGTGGATTTTATTTACTGTTGTAATTTAAAAATGTCCATTTTCCCTTTGTGAATGTTTTTATTGTACTGCCTTTTACTATCTCTCTCTCTCTCTCTCTCTCTCTCTCTCTCTCTCTCTCTCTCTCTCTCTCTCTCTCTCTCTCTCTCTCTCTCTCTCTCTCTCTCTCTCTCTCTCTCTCTCTCTCTCTCTCTCTCTCTCTCTCTCTCTCTCTCTCTCTTTTCTAAAATTTCCCATATGTATATGTTGTATAAGTACTTTAAATAATGTATACTCCTTTTTTGTACTTTATTTAAAATTCTCTCGTATGTACTTGTTATATAAGAACTTGCTGTATCTGTATATTTTTGTATTTTTTATTTTATTTTTTTTATTTTCTCACATGTTCCATGTATGTCTATGTTTTTTCTTTCCTCTTATCTGTTGGTATTCAAATCCTCAGCTTTTATCTATTAATATTTTTTTTTCTTCTGTATCTGTCTAGGGATTTTTCGCGGTTTTTTTACACCTCCCTACTCTTCGTAGGTGTTTTTCCGCAGTGGGACATTTTTTCTGTGCTAAAAGATGTGATTACACAGTTTTTTTCCAACCCACAAAACTAACATGATTCTATGGTAACTCTCTTTGTCAACTAACAAAATTTGTAGTCAATATGTATGTTATAGTCTGTAATTTAAATTGTATATAATTCTCAATCCTGACGAAAGGGTTAAATGTAAGAAGGGACTTCACAGTCTCAATTTCTCCCTAAATAAAGTCGTTTGTCTGTCTGTCTGTCTGTCTCTCTCTCTCTCTCTCTCTCTCTCTCTCTCTCTCTCTCTCTCTCTCTCTCTCTCTCTCTCTCTCTCTCTCTCTCCTACAGTTTGAATATCTAAATAGTGTAATTTACGGTTAAGGAGGAATTATTTCTACGTTTAAGTCGTTCTTATAAAGGCGAACATATTTAGGAAATAATAAATCCAGATTTAACTTCTTACCACACGAAATTCTCTTGTGACGTCGCAGTAAAGGATTGATGAGATAACATAAACTTCAGAAACGGCAACTTTATTCACTCCGTGAAAACTGAATTATCATATGTTCTCAATTTCGCTGAATAGAAGGAAAAAGAAGAGATTTTTTTACAACTTCTCAACTTCACACTTCCGCCTCATAGAAGAAGGATTTTTATGGAGGCTCGGGCTACGAGCAACCGTCTGGTAGAGACACGCTCCGGTTGTATGTGTTCCGTGAGAGTGCGCGCGTAATATGAGGCTTCCGCGTTTGGCGGCGGTACATGATATGACATCAGAAGTCGACGAGAGTGTTTACCGGCAGAAGTTTCGATTTTTGAGTGGCGTCGATGACGGCGAGATGCGCCTAAGGTCACAGAAATGGATTTGAAGATCTGGCAGACTTAAGAGTGAGTAATTTGTTCCTTAATTTATTTTCTCCGTTGCCATCACTTTTTGATACCTAAGGTAAGGACTAGGCGTTTGGCGCCAATGTATTTACTTCGGCTTATTTTTCGCCTTTAGTTGAGATATAAAAATTTCTTAAAATTTTTGCAATTTTAACAATAAAATACCGAAAGTAACTGATAAGAATATACAAAACCAACTGCATACATCTATCCACATAGGTATTCTAAGATTTATTTATTTTTAAAAACTTTTGGCGCACATACTTTCTAAGTTTGAAGCAATACATTTCATTTGGTGATTTTTGTTTTAAAATGGAAACCTTAGATTTTAATTTCAATACCATTCGCGACACACAGTTTTCCAATGTATAACTATTGCATGTCTTATTTGATAATTTTACTTGTATAAGATTTTTCATATCATATGAAAAATTCGGTTGCCCACATTAGAATAGTCATCATTTTTAACACAGTTGTTTCGAAATTTATCTTCCTTTGCTCTCTTAATTATTATGAAAATGAGGAAAAGACAAAGAGAGAAGGATTAACATCTCTTCTCCCGACCCTCCCGCATACTCAAAATTACGTAGGAGTCCGAATGAAGCACGCTTCAAATAACCCAAATAGGTTCACAGCTGCGGGATCAACTTCCACTTGTTACCGCCGCTTTCGAAACTAACCCGAGACAGTCTGCAGTGACATCGCCTCCCTTTCTAACTGCTATATTTGTAGGTTCTCGCAAAACGTGATTCGGGTTTCCGATTCCGCTCTCCTGGCGGTCACCCCACGAACCATGGGTCTCCTTATCTCCTTCCCGCTTCGGCTGGCAGATCTCACCTCGCTGCCCAGCGGCGACCTCCACCCCTCCCTCTTCCCTTCTCTCTCTCTCTCTCTCTCTCTCCCGAGACCCCTTCCTCCCGACCCTTGCCTCGCGGCGCCAAGCGGCAATCCGGGTCTCGATGCCCCCCGATTGATTTCGCAGGTGGCTAACCATGCGGGGCTTTGCCCATATCTCCCATTGTTACAAGGTTTCCTTTTATCTCCGGAACTTCTGACGAGTTTACTCGATCCCGTTGCTGTCGCTTACGTTAACATTTGATTGCCTGCCCCCCTCTCTCTTTTAGCTGCCTGTCTAATAAACGTCCGAGATTTCGATGGATGAATATTTAATTTTTTCGCAAAACGTTTTACAAATTATTTGTGAAATAAATCATTTATACAAGAATCATACAAATTTCATAAAGTTTGGATATTCTCCCGAGTCTTATTAGATCAGAAACTTTCGATTAAGAGACTACTTTCGTGGAGCGTTAATTAATTTAATTGACGCATGTCCCACTTACTATAATTGATTGGCAAATTTTGATTTTTCCTAGAAACTACAAGAGCTACTTGACATTTATTTGGAAAAACGTATCTGCTGTTAATGACTCATAATCCATGCCTTTAGGCAATGATAACCTTAAAATTGCTATTTTGAGGTGTGTTCTCTTATACGAATACGAAAACATTGACGGACCATCATTATTACTTCTTTTTTAATGTTAACAGAATTAATAGACAACAATTATTATTCTTAATCTCAGTATATTATTAACTTTAAAATTAATTACAAAATTTAATCAAGACATAATTAACTATTCATTTCGAAGGCTGTCAAAATTTTGTATGTGGGAAGAGCCCCTTCTAAATCGTAATTTAAAGACACATTTTATATAGATCGAATTGTGTAATATGCTATTCAGTCCTCAAATAAATTCTAAAATATAATTCTCTTCAGATATTTTAATACACCTGTATACATACCGAGAGGAAACTAAGTTTCTATAATTTATAACTTTTAAAGCAATTTTTGTTGACATAAATGTTTAAACTGTCATTTTACTGTATGAATACCGATTTATTTTCCTGAATACTCTTTAACAGAATAGTCACCACATCAAAGGATACGTATAAGGAATCATATATTGAAATTAAATTTGAAATTTAAGTTATAACTTACATAAGTAATTTAGCCTTATTTTGTTCTATTGCCATTAATTAATATCAAAGAATAATTTTATTTTCACTTATATCTATATAGACATTAAAAGTATCTGAACTAAAATATGATGCGAAGTATAATTGATTCTGCTATTCAATATATAAGGGTTTTATTTACAGACCAATATATTTTAGTAAAAAAATACATAAATTTCAGCCTTGAGTCAGGTGGCCTTCCCATGTTTTATCGGTGTTAAACATCACCCTACTCATATTGGATATTAACGTCTGGCCCGCTTGGGGCTTTTGTTTCACCGGAGTCTATGTAGCGAACTCTTTGAGGACCTTTATAAGTTTTCCTGCCTCTTTCATCATTCCATAGCTTGAGGCAGATCCCATGGTTAGAAGGAAATATATCTGGTTGCCCTCTTTTGAGTCGAGCTTCCGAGATTTTCTTCCCTTATACTTGGACTCTATTATCATTTACGCCTTGGGGAAAGCAACCCGCGGCACAGTAAATAATGAGGGTTGCGTGACTGTCGGGCGTTGCTTGAGCAATGCAGTTGAATATTTTTAGTTAACTTAAAACAGGGAGCGGCAACCTTTTTCACCGTATGAGCTACTTTAAAAATAAACAACTTAAAAATAAACAACTTAAAAATAAACAACTTAAAAATAAACAATTTTTAACAAGTAAATCTCTATTTAAAATAAAATATATTGGTTTTAAAATTATTGACATTTTTACTATAGAAAAACACGAGAAAGGTATATTTAAACACGAAAACTAAAACAGGCAAATAGTTAATGAGATTTTTGGCATTGGTTTTCTTCGGAAAGTTTGTGAAGATCCGGTGTATAGTTTGTAAATGCTAATCTTATACAATTATATAAATTTTGGTCCGTGAGTTTTCTTCTGTATATATTCTTAATGAAATGCACAAATACGTTGATCCGAAACATGACGTTATCTTTAATGCTAAATCTCTTAACATTGGATATTGAGTTTCCGATATATTACTTCAAAAGATAGATTGATTTTTCGAAAATTCACAAGGTAATTGAATGTCATTCTGAAGTGATATGATTTCCATTTCAAGTTGAAGTTTAGTGATTTGGAACTGGTCACCAAGTATATCTTAAATGTATTTTCCACATCAATATTTCCAAACGGAAACGCAGTAAAGCGTACAACTTCCACAATTTTACGAAAGTCAGAGAACCGTACATTGAAGCATAATATCTCTCCAGATTCCTATATGTTCCCATAACACGTTTGCATTTTTAAAATTTGCTCAAAAAAATTCTATTAGTCTCCGCTCTCCAATTCTTTTTCCCAAACTGAAAATGTAATTTTTAATGGCGCGCCATCCAGATCGACTAAATTTAATCCATCTTGCAATCTCCTGTTTGAGTTTTCTTAGCATTCAGTGATTCGGTGTAAGAGGAAATCAAATATACGAGCGGAGCGAACTTTAGCGAAACGGTAAAAAAACATATTTAATTAACTTCGCCTCCAATAGAGATGGAAAGAGAGAGAATATGAGGAATAAGATAACAAAAACATGATGACCGATTTGATTTAATGAAACTGCAATTAATTCATTTGAATTCCAATTCGTGAAAGCATTGCTTACACCGCTTTTGGTAGTTACAATTTCTTACAATCACTATTAATATAATCAGATAGATATTGATGAACAAGAATTCGTGCGACTTCTCGAGCTCTAATCAAGAATAATTAAATTGTCATTCTCTTACATAAAGAAAAATAAACAAATACGACTTGTAAAACACGAGTTTATAATTTGTTTCCTTTTTGTTAACATTAACTTGTCGTTAATAGAGATATAGTTCTCTAATGCTCGCCAACACGCAAAAATTAGAATTCCTTTGCGACACTGAAGTGTTTCATTCTTTTTTCATATTATTTAAATGAAGCTTTCTATATCATCAATTATTTTGTAAAATCCATACTATAATTAATGTTTTAACTATTTCATTCAAAGCGAAAACAAGCATATATATATATATATATATATATATACATATACAGAGCCGTAGTGAGGGCGGGGCAACCGGGGCACGTGCCCAGGACGCAGCTTCGTAATGGGGCCCCAAATGGGTCTTATACACTAGATAAAATGTAGGTAGTTTTTTGTTTTTTTGAACTTTACGCAACTTATAAAGGCCAGCCCGAGGTTCATTTGAAGGGCAATGACTTTACCCAGCCATGGGTTAACATATGCAAACTTAATTGGCGGGATTTTGACTGCCTCTACTCTTTACGTAATTTCTTTTATTTAACCTTGATCCCAAAAATGTGTGCGCCTTATTGCATTGCATTAGTCGAGCAGAATTTTCATCCAAATCGTCGATTAATGCGGAGACCTTTATTGATTTTAATAGAAAAAGGGAGACGAAATCGCATCAGATATAACCCAAAAATTGGAACAGGATGGACTAGATTTACAAAACAAGAGTTCAATCTTATGAAAATGCTCCTAATATGACCGGTAAAATAAACGGCTGCAAGAAAATAATTTTAAAACTTAATCCTCCTGCACGTTTCATACCATGTACAGAGCAATCGCTTAATTTAGTTTTATCATTCCACCAAAAAAACTCTCCGCCAAAATAGGAAATTTTTTGCAAACCTCTTTTATTTCGCTTGTTCCACATCGAAATGGGTTGCACTCATGGAGGTCCTTAAGGTGACGTTGAAAAAATATGGCACAACACGATGGTCATCGAGAGCAAATGCTGTGAATTCATTGAGGTTACAATTGAAGCAAATTTATAGGGTGTTAATATAATTAATGAATGAAAATGAATGCCCAGATGCTGAAGGTTTGTTAAAACAAGTGGATGTGCAGTTTATATTTTGTTTGTTATTTTGGGACGATTACCTCCAAAAGGTCAACAGCGTCACTAAATCTCTTCAGGGTGCCGATCCGCAAAATGGTACTAAACAAAAATGTCACTACTGGAAGAGAATATGAAAGAAGCAAATGAATTTTGCGATGAAAATGGAATTCCTGCTGTGCTCTCGAAGCACAGCCCTCTCTCTCTCTCTCGAAAAAAGCAAATTTCATGATATGGTAAAAACTTAAACGCCCTCAATACCTGAAACAACTGAAAATACTGTCTACAATGCAGTACATCAGTCAATAAATTCTCTTCAAAGCCAACTTTACATCTCTACGAAATTGATAAAGATGTTAAATTTTTAAGTTGTGCTTTATATAAAATAATATATTATAGATGACTGAAGATGAAATGATAACTTCCTGTAAAAATTCTGCTAGTATGTATAAAAACGATATGGATGAAAGAGAGTTAATCAATGAAGTTAGGAGTTTGAAACACCACCCGCCTTTGATAAAAAGCGTAAAAATTACGCAGAAAGAAATTTTGGAATTTCTTCACCAATATGAACTTTTAAGTTCATTTCCCAATGTGGAAATTTTGCTGAGAGTTTTCTTGACATTCGTCACATTAATTTCAAATGGAGAGCGTTCTTTTAGTAAACTGAAATTCATCAAAAATTACCTACGGTCATCAGTGAACCAAGAGAAACTTTCTGGTCTAGCCATCTTATCTACTGAATATGACACTGCTAAAAATATAAATTTCAATAACATAATCAATGTTTCTGCTGTAAGTAAATCCAAAAATATAAATCTTTAGTTATATACCCCTTTAAAGGTATGCAGTTATCATTTTATTAGATCATTTTGGGGTGACAAAAAATCCTCTGCCAAGGCACCAAAAGTGTTCACTACAGCCCTGTGTATATATATATATTGTTTTTCGTGTTTTTCCTGTGTCCTCAGCACCTCCAGCGGCTCTTCAATCTAGGTAAGTGTCCACTGGGCTTCCTCCAACACCTTGTTGCCACCTTTATTATTACCTTTCCTTTTCCAGCCGTTATTCACATTCTCCGTTTTAAACCATTACTCTCGGTACGACTAATAACGTCGGCATTGTTTCGATCTGAACATGCTTAATATTTCCTGCGCCGTTATTTTTCATTTCTTCCGCTCTTGTTCTTATTTCTACGATCCAGGGGGACACTTTTTACCGACCGATCCACCCTCGCTGATTCACATAACGCGTTTTTCTTTCGAAATTTTATGATACCAAGTTTTCTATTCCCTAAAAGTCCTCTAGCTCAATGGTTCTCAACGGGGGCCATATGGCCCCCCAGGGGGCCACGCCGTATTTCTGAGGGGCCACGAGTAAAATACGTAAAGTTGGGGGGCCACTGAAACTTCTGATTGGGCCACGAAAAGTACAATGCTAGAATAAAATATTACTAAAATATATAAATAAAAATACGAAATTTGGAAGGCAGAATGGAATGAAAGAATTTTGGTTTGTTAGGTAGCAGTTTCTTATTTTAATATAATTTATTCTTTTCCATTTTGATACTGTTTTTTCCCATCCTACATTTTTCCGCTATATTTCCTTTACTACCGACAGTCACTATTACCAACATAAATGTGAAAATATTTCATTTACGTCGCGCTTTACTACACTTATTTGGCAGGACCTCTCTCCGAAATAATTTTCATTTCGTCACATTTAGCCGAAAAAAAACTACTTTTTTGCTCTCGAGTCAAGGCAAAAGATTTTCTGTGGCCTCAGTTAAGGATTTTGTGATTAAAAATATATGTGGTGACTTGTCAAATCTTATGTCAAAAGGGAGTAGACAGTTTTCGCACCGAGCCACCGGTGGCGGGAAACTGGTGACTATGTGCGAAAGCTGCATTAATTACGATGGTACCACATCTTACACGAGGGCTACCTTCCAAAGACGGCATCCGAAGCGAGAATTAATCTTAAGTTGACAATAAAGTACCTACATACCTTGGATACAGGGCCGTACTGATGAAAAGGCGCATGAGGCGCTAGCTGGGAGCCTTGCCGAAAAGGGGTCTTTCCCTCAAATTTTAATTTTTTTCAAAATTTTGAAATTTTTTCTGCCATAGGCGCTGAATAGAGAATGTGCCAAACGGTCGGTCGGATGACAAGGAACATTCGCGAAAATATATATATTTCCATCCTTACACTATCAACAGCGTTCATGGAATTCTGGACTCACAATGCAGGTCATCCTCGTCCTGCGGAGTTTTAGCGCCTATTTGAGAAAACTTCGCCTGATAACTTTTTGAAGTTATGATTTGCTGAATATAGTGATAGTGCATTTATTTCACAAATATTTAGTAGATAAAAAAATACTGTAAGTGGCCGACGTCGTGAATTTCTTCATCAGGTGTTACCTCCTTTCTTTTCGACATAATTCCAATATGTAAAGCATAATATTTTTACTATAAAGACTATTACAGTGGTAGGATTAGGCAAAAAATATATCTGCATCAAAAATAAACTTCTAAACAATTTAAAATACTCACGTTTAGAAGACGCATGGATCACATTAGAAACGACAACGAAAAGGCAAAACGAAGATAAAGTCACAGCAAATTAATTTATATTGAAATATGAATTGTTACAGTGAAAATATAGTTGAAAAAGAGAAATAATTCAAAAATAATTTTTCTTAACAAATAAAAATCCGTGACTAGCATAGAATTGCAAGATGATGATCTCATTGTATATGTTGAACATTTGAAGCAATTGTATAGTGATATGCAATTTCGGTTCAGCGATCTGCTAGAGATGAATATTCCAGATTGGGTGGTCGATCCATTTGGGGTAAATGCGGTTGATGTTGACATCATATTCCAAGAATGTTTGATTGAGCTGCAGAGTGATATAACAGCTCAAGCTAGACTCAAAAATAGCAAACAGAATTTCTGGATAAGTAGCGAAATTGCAAATAAGTTTCCACAGCTCTGGGAGAAGGCAAAATTGTTTTTTATCGGATTTCCCACTTCTGGTTGAATCTGGGTTTAGTCGAGTACTTCACCTGCTATCAAAAGCTCGTAACCGTGTTGATATTGTGAAGAGAGGTGACCTTCGATTATCTCTGACAACACTTCAACCAGATATTCAAAAGCTTGCTAGTTTGCATCAGCCACAAGGATCTCACTAAACAAAGTGACAATAATATTATGGCAATATTTTTTGTATTAAATACATTATAAATAAACAATTTTTTGTATTACATTTATTATAAATAAAAAATAGGTATATTATAAATATGGATTATATTATAAACAGTGCAGTTGATAAAGTACCTTTTTTACCAACTAACAGCGACTATGATGGGCAGGGGCCACAGAGGTGAATGAAGCTCAGAAGGGGGCCACGAGGAAAAAAAGGTTGAGAAACACTGCTCTAGCTAACCTAAAATTTCAGTCTGGAATGCTCAGCACTACATCTAGCGCCATCTCTATAATCCCGCTAGGCATTCAACCACAGCATATTTTCTCCAGCGTATAATCTTCTGCCTCCGGTCGTCCTAAGTCACTCACCTTTCCAGTACAATACAATGGCGCAGCCACTTTATTATTTTTTCTGTACGCGTTATTTTTAGCCAAAATGAACTCCTAAAAATTGCAGTATAGAAAAATAACAGATTTTTTTAAATGGCGGTGTTTTTATCCTACCTTGCTTAAAATATGTAATAAAAATGCGGCAGACGGCATCATCTTCATTGCTATATCGATTCATACTTTTGAGCTGTGCAATGCACAGCTCATAACATCGTTGCTTCAATGCTATGCACAGTGTGCATAGCATTGAAGCAACGATTATTATTATTCGAATAAGAAGTCATTCAGGTGATTAATTAGTTCGAAATTGATTGAAATTTAAAAACATTATTGGACTTCAGTTAAATAAATCTAATGGATGAAAGTTTTATGCATAATTGATCCACTCCCCTCTGTTTATGGAAGTGTTAAATTCACCACCTCCCATCTACCCATAGCTATTCTAGGATTCGATTTCCCGTCCGTCATTTTCTGTGTTTGAGTTATGTGGTTTCTCTACCTCGGGCGCATATCCACTCAACAACAAACGTACACAAATTAGCACTGTAGTTTCGAATCGCATCCTCATTAAAATTCGACGGGATCCCGCAAGGCCACTCAGTCGACCCATTCTTCCCATCAAGTGCAGAGGAACTGCAGTAGCCACTTATGAAACCACTCCCTCTCTCTCTCTCTTTCTCCTGTCCTCAGCCATACCGTAGAAAAGCCACACACACACATACACACACACACATTTGCAATCCTTTCATATATCAAATCCTCCACCCTGATCCTTTCCTTCCCCTCCTCCCACCTCCCCCCCCACCCCTACCCCCACCCCCAAAAAAACACACTTCGTCGCTTCCCGCCAGCGTTCCGTGTGGAGCGGAAATAGTGTGTTGGTGGGGATGGAGAAAGAGTCTGTCTACCGCTGCTCTACACCATTCTCATTACCAAGAGTGGCCTCCTCGATTCTGACGCCCGAAGTGGACGCCTCGAATAACTCATGGATTCCACTTCAGCGCAATCCTGCACATACCTGCCCTTTTTTTATTTTTTCCCTCTCCCTCTCTCTCTCTCACTCGTCCTCGCCGGGCCTATCAAACCCACTTGTTACTCCCCGCCCGGTGTTGCAAGTCTCCTCCGCGGTTTGTTTCATTTCGATAATTGGAGATCTCGCGCTTTATTCACCGGGAAGTCGTAATGAGTTAAAAATTCGACCTAGGAGTTCAGGGAAAAAATTAAACTTTTGCTAATTAAAGTTGGCCGTTTTTTCGAGCGATAATGAACTTGTCCGTGAGGCACATAAATTACAAGGAAGATATAGGTAATAATGGTGTTTTCTAAGAAATATTACGCTTCGGGCTGAATAGTTATTGCTGTTAATGAAATAACTGTTAATTAATAACGCTTATTAAGTGATTGTGATTATCTGTGATGATAAATTACGGTTATTGTTCATTAAGGTTAATTACTTTAATTATCTACAAATTATATTAATTATACTGCTTGCAAAAATTGTATGCCTTTTATTGGTAGTTAGGAAATTGTTATTAAGTACATATATAGATTCGATAAAAGTCAGCTCTTTTTACTTTCCCATATACAAAGTATATTGAGAAAGTATGTTATCGCGGAAAAAATTCGACCTCGAGATTTTTACGGAAATATACATTTTAGGTGTTTCTGAGTCCGAAAAAGTGGTTTTCGCAATGCCGTCTGTCTGTTACTGGCTCTACAGCCTAAACGATAGAGCGAAAATGAATGAAATCTAGTACTTAGGCATTTTATCATACAGAGCAGAGTATGCATATGAAGAAATGGTTGACATTGCTCAATAATTAAGGGAAGTTTATTCTTATCATTTTTAACAACAATATGATTTTTTAAAAAACGGCTTTAACGATTTTGATCAAATTTCGTACAGTTACTTGAGTTTACGTCTTCAATAATACTACATAGTTCATATTTCTCAAAAAATGAATATAAGGCTAGTTTATTCTTGGACAACTTTAACAAAAACTGGATTTTCTAAATACCGGCTGATACGATTTTCATTTTCTAAAGATAACTAAACGATGCATTAATATATGAGAAAGTTTGTACGTTTGTTGTACCGATATTTTATCTCAGCAAAACCAAACAAAATTCGTTAATTATTTTTTCAGCGTCCATCGAAACATTGATCGGAAACTGCCTCACGACTACGTCGCAATAAAAAAATTGGCAATATCCGCGAAAGGAACTTTCACTTCCGGGTAATCAATCTTTGAAGGTCTTTTCCTCTTAGAAAATTTGCGAAGGAAAAACACTTAAAATGTTCTCCTTCCATGCGGTGATTTTAATGGACACCGTTCTTTTCCTCCCAATATATCGAGTTTTGGTCCTGTCATAGACTATCTCCAGACAAAAACTTTTGCGTCTTGAGGCATTCGAAATCTTTCTTTTCTCAATTTCCTTTTAAAAAACACTCCTTTTTTCCTCACGCGCTGCAAAAATCCATCAATTCCTTATTATTAACTTCGTTTTTTTTCTTCCTTTCCCTGAAACTCCGGGCGTTTTATTTTTGTCGATACGATTCAGAATGATTTTTTAAAAGCCGTTTTCCGTTTGATTTAACGGGTCATAATTTCTATATGTTTTTCATTTATTTTCATCCTTTCCTTCCTATCCTTCGCTTCTTAATTCTCTCGCGTTAATTGGATGGATATTGAGCACCGCCAAAGAAGTTTCAGATATTTTTCCATGGTCGAAATAAGCAGCTTAATTTCATTGGAGTTATCATCAATAAAGAAATAAGAAATATGTTACAGCTTAATATACATATATAAAGGAGATTTATACGATTATATTAGGGATACATAGGAAATTAATCGAGATTTATCCAGAATGGATACGGTAGTTTTTCTAACCTCTAAATTACTCCTGCATCATTTTCTGAATTTTTTCTGATTTTACTCACTTCCAGAAGTATTTCAGAAAATCTTCTCTCTTGTGCTCTCCAAATTCTCGTTTTTGTGATGACTTTACAGTTTTTGACTTTAAGAAACCTCACCACAGAAATGCATTGTCATTAAATCAACAAAATGCGCTTAAGACCTTAACGATTCTTCTTTCTTCTCTTTTATTGATATATGTCAATTTCTCCACAGTAAGATCCTATTTTTTGTCTTCAGATTTCTCTCCCACTTCATTAATCTCATTCATTTGCCTTCTTGTTCCGCTTCTTTTTTATTTCTATCTTTCTTATAAATTTAGGCGAGTTATTTAAAAAAAACCATCATTGTATTTTTTATTTGGTGTTTTCTCCGCATCTTTTCTTTACGTTTCCTTTCAATCTCTAACCGTAGCTTTACCGCTGGACGGATTTCAACAAAATTGTTGTATTTAGCATTTCTGTCAAAACAGAATACAAAAATTAAATAAATCGTCAATTGCGGAATATCCAGTCGGGGCTGCCATTTTATTGAAAGAGTGAACTTATCCTTTTAACTCGTAAAATGCTCATCCACGAAAATAATTCATTTTCAGAATTTTGCAGGGAAAAAAACAAAAAGACCCCTTGAAAATGACATCGATGGCTTAATCGATGCTATGTAAACGAGACGAAAACTAAATTATGTACAGCAATTGAAAAACGAAATTTCGATTAATGTTTCCCACATAAAAAAGTTTATCTCGCAAATACGGCGACGACGGATGTTGCCGTAATAGTGAAAATTTCTCATCGCTAATAGTATGAAAATTTTGGAAAATTTTCGTGTCCTATTGTAATTTTAGGGCTAATTTGGAAAGAATTTGACTCCTTTTATGGAAATAAAGATAAACTTCATTATATTCCTCGTATGTATGTTTAAGTTTTGATTTCGTTTCTTTATTTTAACCTTTTTAAAAATATCCTACACTTTCAGAGGTTTTCATTTTTTTGGATCACAACCTCACCACCATTTATGCGTGTACAGAATTACGGCAATTAATTCCAAATTAAAGGGCCTCAAAAAACCGAGACGCACGGACGGACGGACATTTGGGTATTATTATAATTGACTATTAATATCGTATGATCGCCTCCGTTTCACCGATTTATTTTTTAGCCTTTTGAAGAAATAAAATGCAGTAGAATTTAAAATATAATGGCATATGACTCTACCGGAGCTGTAGTATTGCGGGAAATAAAATTTTAAAATACTATTCCGTAATTCAACTATAGGAATTCCTTCATTATATTTTTTATGTAAAAATTCACAAATTCTTTGAGATAATGTTTTAATGTAATCCCTTCATGATGACTGTCAACCTACTGGAAACAAAAAGATCGGAATTTTAATTGTTGAATTTCTTGAGATAATCGCATCTGATTTATGTTACGGAACTTGCGTGCATTTTTCTCACTCGTTTATATATTTGGCCTCCTTACGGTTACTACCTTTTCTCTCCTTTTTATAATGTGACCTACCTCCATCGATTTTTTCCCTTCACACCACATTCGCAATATCTTCTCCCTGTACTATTTTTCTATTTCCATTTTCCCATATCAAACAAGTAATACGTTTCAAACCCACTTTATGTCAAAATAATCTCAATTATTCCCTTCTTCTTTATAACCTTTTTATCTACTTCCTTCCAAGGGGTGCATCTGCGGATTCACACATTCGCCTATTCTTACATTTCCTTCCCCTATTCCTCTTTTTTTTCTCGCCGTCCGTTCCTCTTTACCTTTCTCTCTACGTCTCACAGTTTTCGTGACCAAAATCGCGTTCACCTCCAACTTTTCTCTCCGACATCTCTCCCATTGGCTTCCGTGCCCTTTCCTCTCCAAAGGCTTATTTTTACCAAATACAAATCTCCTTCTTTCACAAGGAAGTGAACGTTTCGGAGGTGGATAAAAATATTTTTTTTAAACTTTCCCGGTCAATATTTGCGTTGGATCAAACAAGGAAGGAAGTGATCTCTGTAAACTACCCCTTTGGATCAGTAAAATTTTCTAAACTGAATAAACGAGGGTAACGGAGTCTCGCATATTTTTGAAGAAAACTTTTCTCCGAAAACTACTTTATTAAGTTTATAAAAATTGCATCATGCGCGTGGAACAGAATTTTTTGCGACTGAACTGTTTGATAAACCTTTAAGGGTTGATGGAAATTTTTTTATTAAGTTTGAGTTGAATGCTATGTGTTTTTTTCTTTATGGGAATAATTTTATATCGCACAGTCAATTCTACAAATGGATTTAAATAAAAAATGTAATATCTCAACTATTGATATCCTTAAAAGAAGTTATTGCTCCAAAAGCTGCTCAACTCAGAAAAACAAATTAGTGAAAACATCTAAAGCAGCGTCTTTCAAACTTTTTTGTATCGCGACTCAATGGAAGGGTAGTCACTATAAAGAAAAAAACTTTTCTGACTTGAGATCCTGTTAATTCACTATAAGAAGAAATATATCTACTAAAATTTTGACATTTATCTAATTGGAGCATTCCACTCCCCGTCATTTTTTTATGTAATTTCGCTGGTTATAAATTGAGTGCTCACAAATTTCCTTATGAAGCTTTAAAAAGTGCTGTTCTTAAGGAAACAGTAACGCATGGCTCATAAATATCTAAATATTATTCTGAATGATTTAATTCTGCCATTATATATACATTGTATAAGGAATATGGACGAATAAATATAAGTTCCGTCTAAGTTACAAAAATAATCATGAATTTTATTTTCAATAAATATTCTATGAAACACAAAATAAAATTAATCTAAGGATAAATTAGGTATCTTAAGAAATTTAATGATGCACTATTATAATGGATTTCTCTAATTGATCATACCAGGATACGCCGTGGATAAAAAAGTGCTCCGCTCAAAACATAGTTTGGGAGTTCATTTCCGATAAAATTTTCCAGAATCGTTCTTCTAAGAAATACTAATTAGACTAAAATTTACACGAGAGAGAGAAGAGGAGAGCGAAAAATAATTTACGGAAGAAACTTCGACCCGCGAAGGTTAAAAAAAACGGGCACTTGAAAATAAAACTATTCAGCCCTCATAGAAAATCCATTTCCGCCGGGGATGCCTCCGTCTTATTCTCCCGTTCGCCTCCTCCACTCCGCATCCTGGGAGAGTTCGCGTCCCAGATTCCATTGTGCTGCATAGAGCGAACCTGTGCCCCTCCAAATGGCATTCTTAAAACCAATCCCTGTGCCTTTCTCTATTTCTAGTCATATCTCTATCTTACCTTTGCTTTCTTCTCCTACTACAGATTCCCTTCTCCCCCCCCCCCCCCCCCCAACCCAACCCAACCCTTGGTAGACCTTGAGCTTGTATTCCGTTATGAAATTACACCACTGCGGGATTAGATAACAGCGGTATGGACCATTTCTTTCTCTCTCTCTCTCTCTCTATCTCTCTCCCATAGCATTTCTTCTCGAAACTTGAAATTTAATGGAACACTTGTGCCTTATTCCACTCAGGATATTTAAACCTCCCATTCCTTCTATGCCGACCACGATTCCATTCTCTGTTTGTAAAAGCGGTGAAAAAGTTATCCTTTCCCGTTCCCTCCAGTCAATTACCTCTGATTTTTGTAATAACAAACTTTGAAACGTTCGGAAAGATTGCCACTTCAAAAACTGCTTTGTGCCGCGAGGCTTTTAAGTTGATTTTAGGGATTCTCTTTTTGGAAGAAAACAGCAAAATTTTACGATCGCGTCTAACAATCCAATTTTTTTAAGCATTGAACCATTTATTGAAGGCAGTAATTTTTGCTAGAACATCTTTCATAGATTTATTTTATTAAAACTAACTGGAAGCTGAACTTGTTAACATAAAACGAATGAGAAATTTGCATGTGATCAAATTTGAAATTGAAAATTAACTTATATGAAAATACATTTTAACAAACAATCGGGGGTTTTCGGGATTGTGTTTACAAGTTTTTTCTGCGACGTTCACAACATAAATGTTCTGAATTCCATGAAGCTCACTATGACTCCCACGCAGTTGCCTCAAGCTGATTTGTTGAATTCAATGTTTGTTTATAGTTTAATGGCCATCTAAAATTTCAAAAAATATATGTAATAAATATAATCTGTGAATACTTGCTTTCATGTTGGTTTCTCATATACATGTTTTAATTTTATTAGCAATATCGGTCTTCTTTACCGCTATTTTATTTTTAATCGATCAATTTCTTTTCTAATCTTTCAGTATAAAAACATCTATTAAATCCTTTAGAATAAATATTTCTAACAGGAATACTATCAGGTCTATTTATCGAGATTCGAAAAATTAAATTAAAATATTATTTTCTTCAATTTATTGGAGCTATTGCGCCACTTCATACTTTTTAAATGGTAGAAGTTTCATTTTAAAATAATTCCTTTGAAGGCCTCACTGATATTTTCGTAATCTCAATGAATGGTATAATAGGCGTTACCAAACTTTTCAATGTGCCGAGCTCCAAGTTGTATCCTACAATATCAAGCGAGCATAAAGTTGTATCCTAGAATATCGTAAGAGCACCGCTACACTTCCGCAAGAGTAGCAATGGTAATGAATAAAACCAAACTAACATCAAAGATATTCTGAATGAACTTGAATACGTATAGAAAAAATAAAACCAGTAAATTAAATTATTGGTCCTAAGAAATTGAATATTAAGCACCGTTGAAGTGCACAAATAGGCTGTTAAAGAGCACCATCAGGCTTCCAAAGAGTAGAGCGGTGCTCACGAGCACCAGGTTGGGAACCCCTGGCCTAGAACATAGGTCTTCAAACTGGATTCCGCGAAAGACGAAGGAAAAGACTGGATACGTTCTTCCTTCTCTTATTTACAGCAACAAACATGAGCTTCACTAGTAAGCTGTATAATGTAAGAAATATAAATAATGCAAATAACAATTACAGTGATAATGAAGTCCATTTTGTTGCGACTTGGCTTACCACCTCTTAGGGCAGTGCTCTCTAACCTTTTTTGCTCCACGGCACACCTTCATACATGCTTAAAAACATCGCGGCACACCAAACCACCCCTAATTAATTATACTGCGTAAATACGTATTTTTAAAGAAAAAACTAACATAAAACAAATAAAAGTCGCAATTATATTCGATTGTTATGATTGGTAAAGTAATATTCAAATAATTGTAAAATTTTATTGTAAATTAAGTACACAATTCAACGTGAAAAATGTTATGCTCTTCGACAGAAAATTTGGGCTTGCCTTTTTGGTATAAAGACGCTTTATATTTATCTCAATAATAGAAAGATCTACAAGAACTTCTTCATCTAGGTTCTTTAAACGTGCACTTTTAATACTTTTAATATGGGATGAGGAGCAACTAAATTCGCTTAAATATATTGTTGAATTTGGAATGTCATATAGATTGGATATTCAGATATTGAAGGATATTCACACCTTTAGCTTTTAGCCAAAATACATCTAAAGGTAGCATAATAATATAAGTTGTATGATCGTTACTAAAGTCTACCAATTCCTCTCGTAGTTTCAGAATAAATTCTTTGGATGATAAAATGTATGCGAATTTGTTTGTTCCAAACGCTTTTATGAAAATTAAATATTCTCAGACTGTGCGGCACACTAGTGCCTTTCTCGCGGCACACCGGTTGGACAGCACTGTCTTAGGGTTCCGTGAGAAAAATATTTTTAATATAAGAGTTCCGTGGCTTCAAAAGGTTTGGGAATACCTGATCTACAGTAGTGGTGGGGATAGTTCCCTCTAATTTTTTTCATCCACGGGCGGAATGAATATCGCTATGCGCGGATGTGCGCCCGGGTCACTATGCACCATCACTGCGTCATTTAAAAGATAAAAGCTTTCATAGAAGGAAGATTTCACTTCAAGCAATCCATAGAGAGAATTTGGACTATTGTGCACGTAAAATGGATGAAATTCCTACATCTAAAATTTAGACTAAGTATATATATATAACAATGACTAAAATTTCTTCAAATCCATTCCAAATTTTGGCATAACCTTCACGCAAGTAATGAACACAATAAATTCATTTCGACGTCATTGCCTTGCCTCTGGAAGATTAAATACAAGTCAAATGGAAGCACATTGTGCACATTGGAAGGCTAATAAAATTTATATCTTCTGTGTGTGTCTCTCACTCTTTCTCTCTCCCTTTTTCTCCCTTTTTCTCTCTCTTTCTCTTTTGCTCTCTCTCTCTCTCTCTCTCTCTCTCTCTCTCTCTCTCTCTCTCTCTCTCTCTCTCTCTCTCTCTCTCTCTCTCTCTCTCTCTCTCTCTCTCTCTCTCTCTCTCTCTCTCTCTCTTTCTCTTTCCAAGCGCAGAGGTTCCTCTTGAGATTCACACCCAAAATGATAATGATAAGAGAAAGACTTATCAATGCTGTGAAACATGAAAACTATTAAAATTAATCTAAAAGGGGTATCTGGTTCCAAAAGGATAAAAAATCAAATTGTAAAATAAAACCTATATTTTTAAAAGCCTCTATTATTCCTTTATTCCTAAGAAATCCACTTGAGGGTTATAAAAATATAATTATCGTTATGACTTAATTATATCTCATGGAAGATGTTCATAAAATTGACCAAAATATGTTACTTCTTTCCATCTAATCTTTTAACTAATCGTTTGGCTGAAGGATTAAAATTAACGCCGAACTCCTGTGACTTTAGGCATAATTCAGGAAATGACTAGGAATTTTTCTGTTGATCTAAGGAAGTTAGAGGAGAAGGTTTCTAATGCCGAGCTTTTTATCGCAAGTAGAAACCGTTGAAACATGCGTTTTATATCCGAGATCAATTTGAATAAAATGAGGTCTCAGTTGAAGTTGACGGTGTAGATCAGTGGGGCCCAAACTGTTTTACATCAAGGGCTACTTTCATTCTGTAATTTGTCTTGTGGGCTACTAAACTTTTTAACATATACTTCATTGTATTATAACCTTAAGTTAAACGCAGAAATTACCGTGAAGAAAGCATTTGTTATAAACCATTTATGAAAATCAACAAAATAAGTAATTGCTAAATTTACTTATATTTGTTCTTTATTTAAAAGGTTATGGGCGGGTTTACACTGCATATCTTTAGCCAGTAATTGGTAATTGGGCTAGTAACTCCAAACCGAGAGACATCAACAATATTTAAGGTGTTCATTGTTGAGTGCATTTCTGATCTTAGATTAAATTAGGTTCATATTTTTAAAAAATATCGATGCACATAATTAAGTGGAAGGAAAATATGCTTTCAAAATAAATGCAACTTTAATATATTTGAAATTATTTCAGATGAAACAAGTTTCCAAAAATTTGAATAGTTATATTTTGCTTTCAACACCATATCACTTTGCAACATAATTAAAATTTCATTTTCCAGATATGTTGCATCCATGTTGAACATTTTTCTATTTTGCTAGAAATTTCTTCAATGTAAATTTCGGCGAAAAAGTATTAACAATGGGCTAGGCAGTGATTCCCAATCTTTTTCAGCCCAACGCCCCACTGTTGCAGAAAGATATTTTCCACCGCCACTTTATAAATACTGTTCTGCACGATTGAAAAAGTACATGTATGCAAAAATAACTCATGCTAAAATACATCTCATGTTGTGATTGGGGACCGTGTTAGATACCGTTTACTCAGTAGACGACTCTAATGCCGAGTCGCCCTGACGGTCGCCAACATCTAAAACCGACTCCGACTAATACCACCCGCTACACTCCTATAGATTTATATTATAGTACACCCTCTTTTAGTCCGGTGCCTTTGGAAAATAGGTTACACCGCGGCCTATAGAATTTTCTGGACCACGTGAATTAGCTTCAATGAAGGATAAACAAAATTTATGTAATCATTTTTGCTTTTATATTTTATACATTGAGCGATTAGGCGTCCACTTACACGTATCTCATGCGAACACAGTTCTGCACTTTCTTATCTGGAATAACCATTTAACGATGCTTTTCTGCCAATCTTATTTGACTCATCAAGTTCAACCGTGAAAAAAATTATAAAATATTTTAAAAATCGCACAAAGGTTGTGTGCAATTTTTTGTTGGGTGCGCCAAATTGCAATTGTTTACAGTGCATTGCTAATGATTTATCTTACTATAGTTTTTTTCACGAATGATTTTCCTTCGGGGTTTTAATAACGTTTTATACAAGGTATGGGTCTTGAAGCAAAATGTGCAGTGTGAAGAAATTATTAGTTTCAACATGGAAGTTTGTTATCATCATGAGAAAACATATTACAGGTGTTCACTATGGATAAATTTATTTCGTGACAATCATTCTTTGAGGCATTTCAAATTTCTTATTATATTGATTTTATAGGTTACGATTAATAAAATTTGTTTGCTTGCGGTATCCATAAGGATGGGAAATACTTGAAGCAGAGCGAAAAGAGGGGAATATTACACCTTTGTTAACATTGTATTTAAGTGATTAGTTTTGAGTTTCCACCTTACTACTTCAAGAGTGATTTTAATCTGTTGTATGAAAGAATTTTGTGAGTTTTTAATTTAAACGCACTTATGTCAGAGTAGAGGCATCAGGAAAATAATTCCGTGATTAGTTCCGAATGACGGCAGTTCTCAGATTAAAAAGGTTGTCCTGTATTACTTGTCTTCAATTAACAGTTTTGAGCTTCATAGTCTATCTATACCCTACTGTATGATACATAACGCCAGTTTCTTAAATTTTCACCTATAACCGCTTTGATGTCCAGCGCCCCCCACAAAATTCTTTAACCACCTTGGGCTAGAGGTATTTAAAATCTATAAAACGTCCTTCGAATTCAATTTTTTATTTTCTAGCACATCGCTGCTTCCACGGGTGACTCCAATCCTCCTAAAGGGCAACCGGTGACCCGCGGGCGACTTAATGGGCACCCCTGGTGTAGATGAAGAGTTTTCCTGAGACATTGATTATATCCATTGGAAAGGATGAGAGTTGTTTCAGTGTTAATGAAACTGAAAAAATGTCGTCGAAAGTTTACTTTGCCAAAGACGATAAATCCATCGTAGGGAACTAAGCTGCTGAAGATAGGCTCAGCCGTTTGATCAAAGACAATATTGCTTGAATTTAAACTTAAATCTATGGTTGGTTAATATTCGGAATTTTTTTGAAAAATCGTTTAAGCATCTTTTGTGCAAAGTAACAGGAGTTATAGAGGCACAAACATTGTTACATTTAAAGCATTGTTAACCATTGGCAATGTTTCTGGTCCTCCAACCATCCTTGACGTACATCCTGGCATCAAAGTCTTACCAGCTCGCCATTGAGAAGAAAGCTGAACCAAATCCGATGAAATCTTGGAAGGTTTTCAGAATATTCAATCCAGTTAAGAATATCGGTGATGCATGGAATGAAGTCAAAAAATCAATTTGAGTGATCTGTGGAGAAAATTTTGATCCGGGTTTGTTTTCAACTTCCAAAGCATTGCAATCGTTGAGGAGGTGAACAAAACTTTGTTAAAATTAGAAAAGAGCTCAACTTAGAAAATGCACTACAGAATTTTGATGGGTTGCTAGTATCGCATTCTGAATATTTCACTAATGAGGACCTAATTGAATTGAAACAACAAAAAGTGATCGTGGGGCAGTAAGCTGCAATTAGGGTTACCACCTTATGATGGGGTTATTCCGGGAGTTTTTCACCTTAGGAGGAGTAAATTCCGGGAGATTTCAGGAGATGTTTCTTGGCCGAAAAACAACTAATCTCTGCAATAAAACGTTGGTTATTTATTTATTAGCAAACATATAATGATGATTCAACCTGAATTTTGTTGTGATAATATTGTACATCGACTTGCCAGAATATAAATTGACTTCGTTTATGAGAGCGCTAACTGCCCAAACTAGGGTTGCCACATCAGGAATTGCAGATTCTTGGAGTTATCTACTGTCTACTCTCTGGGCATATTAAAAATAAAAATTAGTCAATAGCAGCTTAACGGAATACTTTCTGGATAACCTTTTATTTACGCTAAAATATATATTGACTTGATTTATGACACTGGAACAAGGAGTATAACCTTTTGCTACGATTTCTCACAAAAAGCTGCCTTCTGGTGGCCACATCCGAAGTGCAAAAGAACACAATGTAGTTACAGATACAGTTAGGGTAATTGCAGTTTCTGGAAGATCTGTATAAGCAAGACATCCCCAAGCCAACCTGTCGTCTGTCGCGAGATAAAACGCGACATTAATTTACAAACCTTTTTCTATAATAAGCAGGCTGAAAAATACTTCTGCATTGGTAGTACTCACATTAAAGTGGCAACTCATGATAAAGATTAAAAGAAAACTTCTCTTTATCATTGATTCAGAAGGATTAAGAGATAAAATGAATATATGTTTGTAGGTAGGTTTAAATCCGGCACCCCTGTTGAGAGGCACCTAAGTTATCGTCGGTACGATGCTGTGTAAAAGTATACATTCTTACAATATGTTTTCATTAATTTCAATCAAATGGATTGATTAGACCAACATATTAATACTCTAACTTCGTAAATAGAAGAATGAATCTGCAGATTACTAATTTCCGAGAGATTTCAGCCTCCCAGGCAAGGTCCGTCTGGAGCCGGGAGAGACGTATCTACATTAGGGTGGTCCTCAAAAGACAAAAGTTCGAAATGTTGGAGTGCTAAGCGCTAATTTCGTTCTTTGTGTGGAGCATGTAACGTGTTCGAAAGAGGGGCTCGATACCTCAATATTTGATATGCGCGAAACACGATCAAAAATGGCAAAATTCGGAGAAAACCCCCAAGAACCGATTTTGTCTCTCTAAATCGGCCGATATTCTTCAATTCTTTGATAACTTGGTAGGTTTTTTTTCCTGCTAGGGGAATATAAATGAAAAAGTAATAGATTACACATACTGTAGCTCCCTTTATTGTCATAATTTCTCAAGTGTAACATAAGATATTCTGCACTGTGGAGTAGAGAGGAGTTGATTGTTGAACGACATCAATTTAAGGTGTGCACGGTGTTGTCTTCTTACAGTCAGGGTACTTTTTACTGTACTCTTGGACAGCTTGAAGGATGTATTGCAGCTGGCCTTCATTTTTGGTCAAGTTTCCAATGTGTTCCTCTATGAAGGCCACTCCCCTTCGGCGAAATCATTTACTACGCCGCGCCGAGGTGCCTTACTGCAGTGAGAGCAGAAGCGTAATCATTTCTCGCTTTCCAAGTACGGGGGTCCGTATCGATAAAGCCCTGTTGGAGACCGAGACATTCGAAAAACTTCTTTGTATTCGATGTGAAAAAGTCATCGAGGTTCATCTTCTCAAGTCCCGTGCACAGATGGGCAGGATACCGCTTCAGAGGGTCCTCAGGAGGAGGAGGTCTAAGGCAGACACTATTGCTTCTTTTGTCTCCACAGTCACATCTTTATCAAAAAAAAGTTTGTGCGACCAGCTCTTCGCTCAGGTACCACATTTGCCCATACATTTTATTTAGGGCAGCAGTGGAAAGCTGATGATCATGCTTTGTGAAAGAGACGAGTTCCTTAATGAGCTGTAGGTCGTTGCGCGGTGCCGATGTTGCAGCCGAGGCCAAAAACCACGCTTTCAAGTAAATATTCACTATGAACACACATATTCTTCTAATATTGTGGCTTTCCGCATTAGAGAGCTTAAACTGCCGGCGAAAAAGGAACATTTTGAGAGAATAAAGTGCCTTTGACATCCACCTGGCGTGATGGAGAGCGCCAGGATATCTTAAGTGGAAACCATGGGATAGAGTACCGCCGAGAAAAATGATCGACAGCTCCAAGAACTATTTATAGTCGTCCCGCGATTGAATGTACTCAAGCTGCTCCTTCGCAAATGCTATGATGCTCTCTTCCTTGTGTGGATTTTACCTACACATAAATATAAGTGCGATTGTTAAAAGAAGAGTGAGATATTACATGATTACAGAAAATAGAACAGGATGTATTGATGACAGTGAAATTAAACATGCGTGAACGGTATCAGTCGCCAGCAGGAGGCGGCTTAGAAACAACAGCGCCCTCAGCACTGCCGTTCAGGCTGGGCGGCTGGCGCAGCGGCGCGGGCGGACGCTGCTCTGTCAAAACAACCCTCTTGTCGCTAGTATCGATCACATAACGAACTTTTGGTGCATTTTCGGTTTCATTTATCATTCCTCATGACAGAAAGAAATAAATGCGAAGCAATCGCCGCACAACTGACCAGTCAGTGCGGCGCTTGTGGTTTTTCACCGAATTTTGCCATTTTTGATCGAGTTTCGCGCCTATCAAATATTGAGGTATCGAGCCCCTCTTTCGCACACGTTACATGCTCCACACAAAGAACAAAATTAGCGTTCAGCACCCCAACATTTCGAACTTTTGTCTTTTGAGGACCACCCTAATCTACATACGCCTGCTTTCGGGAGAGGTGTCAACACTGCATCTCACTCTATTTTCACTCTGAAGCCTACACTAACTAAATTACGCCAAATGTTCCCCTGATTCTATGTCATCAACTTACATTAGGTTGCCTCTGAAATCTATAACATCAAACAGGCACCTAATAGCCCTCAATTTATGCCACCAAACTTACACAGGTGGCTCCTGAAATATACATAGTGCGTCTAAAAGGTAACGAGACTGATTTTAATCCGCACGTTGTAATGATGATATTAATCCCCTAAAGGCGCTGTTCATTCGTCGAGTCCCTCTCTTTTGATTCTCGCAAACTGCATCCAGTTCTGTTCAGTTGTTGTCGAGATAAGACGTGTTTTGTGACCGTGTATTCGGTGGCATCGTCATTCTTTTAACAATGGAACAACGTTACAAAGTTAAATTTTCTAACAAGAAAACCATAAGGGCAATTATTACTGAAAATCTGTATCAATCTGGCAAATGGACACGATTACGCTCCTTCACACACGACAGTTAATGTGAAAATATTTTGGCTAAAAAGAGTGTCTTTGAATTTAAACCCCCTTCCCCCGACATGCCTCCGGCAGACTTTTTTTATTTTCCAAATTAAAATTGAAGCTGAAGGGGCGAAGATTCGACACAATAGAGGACATCCAAAAAGAGGTGACGGTAGAATTAAACATTATGGAAGGGGCCAGCAGCCTTTCATAAGTGGCGTGCCAAAATCACGCCATTGTATGGCCTCGCGTGGCAGTAATAAATTTTAATTTAATTAAATGATAATTTTTTTTATTTTATCACCCCGGTTTACATAAAAAAGGATCACATTGTAAACGGTATGCATTTGTACCAATCGGTATGAATATCCGTATTTTGTGCTCATTAGCCAGAAAGGGGGCGAGAAAGAACACGAGACGGCAGACACATGAGCTACGAGAGAACAGTGCTGCAGAATTAGAATACATAAGCAGACTTTAGAGGTGAATAATTACTCATACTATTAAATAAAACTTTAGTTCACTAAATTTTAAAGATCTTTAATTGTACCACATACTTGTAATAAATATAATTAAATACATAAAATTTAATAAATATATAAAATATTATTTATTCTTTCCCGTGCCCTTCAAAACCATCTCGCATGCCACTTTTGGCACGCGTGCCATAGGTTACCGGCCCCTGCACTACAGATTCAAGTGACTTTTCAGACTGCTTCAAAATGTTTTACCATCCTCGTAATAATTGTATTTCTTCCCACGGGGGCAATTTGGAAGGGAATAAATAAAATAAGAATTTATCTACATAGGTTTTTATTTAGAATTTTTGTCTGATTACTTCTTAGGCGCACTATATGTATTACCTGCAGCCCCTGATTTTATGCCACCCAACATACACTGATCTGCCCCTGAAAAGTATACCACTAACCCCCTGATTTTATGCCACCCAACATACGCCGATCTGTCCCTGAAATGTATACCACCAAAGAGACTCCAACTCCCTCCCTGATTTTACGCCACCCAACTTATATTAATAAGTTAAATATTTTTTTGTGGCTAGGTTTAAATCCGGTGCCCCCGTTGAGAGGCACCTGAGCTATCGCCTGTAGGTTGTTGTGTAAAAGTATACATTTATACTTTGCCCATACTCAGTATAGCAGAAAATATTGTATTCGTGAAAAAATCGAATTCGAGATTTTAACAGATATACACGTTCAGGTCCCCTGAGTACGTGTTGACTATTTTTGCGATGATGTCTATGGGTGTGTGTATGCATGTGACAAAATGCTGTGGACGCTCTAACTCGAAAGCTAATATTCAAATCACCACAAAACTTTCTACTTAGGATTATTTTAGGAAATGAAGATCTGAAAAGGTTTTAAGGTTTTAGCTGAGACAACTCAACTGAATATGGAGGTTTATTCTTGATATTATCCTTTTTTTCCAAATATTTCCTTTAACCCTTCGGCACACGCAATGCCTCAGAGACATCAGCACACGCATGTATCTGTGAGATACATCATGTTTCTAATGCAAATTATAATGTTTTCACACTTGTCAAAGTTCCTGATTTTATTTTTTTACCCTCTCAGATATCCGTTGGAAATAATAAAATATTAAATCTCCAGTTTTTGCTTATTTTTGATTAATTGCAGTTATATAGAAAATGTTTCCAAGTATTAAGTAATTGTTGCATTTTGAGTGATGGTACATTTAATTATTTTTTATTAAGACAAAAATTAATCAATGTAAGAACTAAAGAAATATCAATACTAAATGTACTTTGTTTAATTTTAAAAAATTGTTTAATTGTTTAGTGATATAAAATTTGTCAGAATCAGTGCCTGAACCACATGTTCAATTTTCACAGCAACTTGAGCAAATCATATTGGCATGTTCTAAACAAATATATGAATCACAAAATTTACAACATTTTGTCAACCTAGTTCTTTTCGTAATGTTGCAGCGGATGCAGCGCTTTCTTTTTTTGCTTTGTTGTGGAACTTCTTCATCTTGTCTCTGTCTTGTAGGCTGAAATCTTTCCAGCTAAGTCTGTTTTTTATTTCGTTTTTATTTCCAAGATAAATCACCCGAGCATTTACGGCACTAATATTCAGAATAGAATAGAATATGACCATTCGCCATCTTCTGCTGTTTCGTGCAGTATTATAGGTCTCAGTCATTTCATCTAGAACATCGACTCCGGATTTTGTATTGTTATAATGAGTTATTATTTCTGGTTTCTCCAAATTTCCTGTGTTTTTGTCAATAGCGTTATCCAAATGCATGCTTGAAATCAATACTACTGTTTTCCATTTTTTAGGAACGTATGAAACAAGAGTAGTATCGTTGTTGAACCCAAATAAACTACTTCTTTCATTCCGATTTTTGGATGAAATAAAGCAGGGTGGGATGGGGACCAAAATAATCTTCTTCTTGCCCATCATTATCATTTGAAAACCAAATTTCTCTAATCAACTCAATATCTTTTTCATTTTCAAGGTTGAAAACACGTTTATCCGAAGACATTCCGAAAAATTTCACTCTATTTCAACAATAACGTAAGAGCACGCAACGTATCTGGGAGATACGATCCGAGGCGCTGCAGTGGAAAACCGACACTAACAATAACACGAAATGAGTTAAACTGACCAAACGTTGACAAGAGATGCACAGAGAAGTAGGTGAAAGGTACTATGACTCACAGCGTCCACAAGGTAGTGAGTCACGAGTAGTAAACAAAAATATGAGTCATGTATCTCTCAGAACCATTGCGTGTGCCGAAGGGTTAAAAAGTAATTATTTGCCATTATAAAAATTTTAGACAATGTAATTTTCTAAGTTTTTGAAAGAAGTTTTCATAAAACCGGTTGTTTATGAAATATATTCTTCATAATTTATATTAAATATGTTACTAAGTGATACCATTATTTCCGCTGCTATGATTAAATTTTCTAATTGTTGATAGCATTGCGTACACTGTCTAGGATAATTATAATCCTGCATCGACATTTTCATATCTACATAAAAACAAAAAATTTCTTTATTTATTCTTTTTTTAAATAAAGACTTCAATATATTTTTAAATTATTCAAAAGTGTAATTTCTGATAATAATTCCTGAGGACCCTGATGTAGTGAACAATCATATTCATTGCTCTGTATGGAGAAAGCCATGTGCTGGACACATCAGATTTTTACATTAATTCTCCATTCATTTCAATTAAATGTAACGGCCATATCACAGGGGTGGACAAACCGTGGCCCGCAGGCCATATGTGGCCCTCGAGAGCATTTAACGTGGCCCGTGAGGCTTTGGTGAAAAAGCAATCTGTAAAATTTAACACAATTTTATATTACTTTTGGTAAAATTATGACAATAAAACATTTAGTTTTGAAAATTTAGCCCTACAATCCTTGTTTGTGCTTGTTTTTCACTTAAGTATGATGCCTAAGAATCTAAGCAATTTCCGATTTAAACTCTAATCTGGCCCGCCTAAGCATTGGCATCCTTCAATGTGACTCGCTGAAGAATTCGCAAACACCGATACATCCCGCCATGCAGGAACGTTTGCCCACCCCTGCCATATCACATTTTAAAATATTATTTACGTAAATCCTCTGTCTTTGAGGAACATGACTCCAACGTTAACACAGTACATCAGTAAAGAGGGACATATCGAACATTGACAACTGGTACAGATAAATTTGCAAGAGAAAAATAATATTTGCTCATACTTCCTTAGACACTTCCTTCAAGAAAACAGACAAGACCCAAAAAAATTGAATAAATGGTGAACACAAGATATTTTTTAAATATTGAGGGTGTTATCAGTGCTTTTTTGATCATTTGTAGGTTGGATTAACGTAATTTACAAAATATATTTTTTATATACCATATTTAGCTCATTATGTGATTTTTTAAATGTAAATGCCATTGCAATTTAGAGTTTAAATGTCTTAGTACAGCTCAATTATTCGTCTGTAATTGACTGAGTACAAACATCTGGTTAATTTGATAATAAATAGGGTATCGACCTTGGTTCAGCAAACAATCTCTTATATATAAAATTAATCTTATGGAAATGGTTCCGAGTTACAACGTTTTGACATAACACGTGGTTATCAGGAACCAATTGGGTCGTAAGTACGAGGATTTCCTTTAACGATAAAACAGCGACGCACGTTATAAATCGTATTTCATAAAATTTCCATAAAAAGCCTGCGAAAAGGCATAATATTTCCTTTAAAAAAAGGAGGAAGCGGCAAAGTTAAAGTGAATATCTTTAGGCGATGAAATTAAATCTCTCTCCCTCTCATCCTTACACGTACGAGCCTCTTTAAATGTATCAAATAATAACGTGCGGAGGAATACAAAACGGATATCAAGAAAAATGATTTTATTAGTTTTGGACGCTAAACTCGTAGACTTTATCCCGTTTGTTCTCAATCAGGAACTGAGTAACATTCAATATTTACTTGACCACGGCCAAAGGTTCACGCTTTTGAAGATAAAAGTGAAACGTACGTGCGAGAATAGGAGATCCCTTCCATTTCCCCCTTCTCTCCGCCTCCCGAAACGCCTTCCTTCCCTTCACTCCCATCAGCCCTTTTTACCATATGGCTTTAATGTATTCCATGAAAATGAGGGAGGAGAAAGTGGAGGTCAAGGGAAGAGAAAGCGTTGCATGACTATAAGAGAGAGAGAGAGAGAAGGGAGGTTTTTTTAAATAAAGTGAAGGGAAGAGAAGGAACGGGAAGGACCAAAAGTAAAGGGAAGGAGGAAGAAATGGGAAATAAAAAATGGGATATTTTTGGATCTATGTTTAGTCGAAAGTCTATTTTTCATTCATTTCGTTTTCTTCTCTCATCCTTTGCCTTTTCCGAAAAAAGAGATATATTCGGAAAAATCCGAAAAGGAATTCACAGTTTCTGGAGTTTTGGTCGGTATATATAATGCATAAATTTTATCGAAGAACCGTGAAACTATAAAACTATTCCATAGGTCAGCAGTATATTTCATTTTTACTTTTAAAAAAATTCATGGTTGATTTTTCTTAGATGATATGGATAATTGATAGCAAATTTTGATAAATTCATTCTATATGAATTGCTGCTATAGCGTCCAATGAATCATGACGCACGACATAAACTGACCAAATAATTACGAACTCAAGTATCTCCATTAGTCATAACAAATGTTATTATTGAAAACCATTTACTTATATCAACTACTTACTAGGCATCCGTAAACAGTGGTATTCACTGACAATAGATTCTTAAACATTCAGTGATCACTTGTTTAATTTTTCCAGCTAAATTACATGTCTTCTTAAATGTAAACGAAAAAAAGAGCCTCAGTACTAATGGAAACATGTAGCAACAGGTAATTTTGTAGTGAACCACACAACTACGGATGAACAACTCCAACTCCATCGAGTTGGCAGTCGCATTACCAGCTTTGCTGTAAATGCGAAACTAGAGCTTGTTTGCTTGCTTGGTATACCATATGGTGCCTTTCGTGGCATTAGTTCACTCAACCCTCGGCCGTTTGGTTCAGGGAAGAGTTTCAGCACTATCTAGGCTGGCAATGGGACGTTTATAACGGTCCCACCACCTAACCTTGATATCACCTATCTTCTGCACCTCCTGGCGCTTCGATGCTGCCGCTTTTACGTAGAAGGCCTTCGCCATCCTCGGGAGTAGAACCTCCAAGATGTCCAAAGCTCCATCCTCATTCTGTCGGGCCAAACTCTCGTACCTCCCTCGGTTGAGGACCAGCCGGAGTGCGCTGTTCTGCACTGTTTGCATCCGGTGGAGGACTGATTTACGCACCCCAGACCATACCGGAGCCGCGTACATGATGACGGGCTCCACGTAGTTCAGGTATAGCTTCCACTACGTGTCCATGGACTGCACCCGTGGACGCAGGATAGGACGGAGTCGCGACAGTGCCGTCAGTGCCCTGCGGTGGACATTCTCCACCTGCGATCTCCAAAGCAGCTTCCTGTACAGGATCACCCCAAGATAGGTGACCTCAGGGCTCCAGGTGATGGCTGCATTCATCACCGACAGGTCAACTCCAGGCAGCGCTCCTCTCCCAGTATGAAAGATGATGGCCTTGGTCTTCCTTGGATTTACAGCAATTTGCCATCGCTGATACCAAGAGATTAAGGCATGAACGGCGTCTTGCAGATTTTTTGCTGCCGAGTATTTCTGAAAAGATCGCGTTAGGAGCGCCGCATCGTCAGCATACAGGGATAGGATGGTGTTGCACCCAAACCCTCGTGAAGGGTCATAGATGAAGAAGTTGAACAAAGTCGGCCGTAGGACGGACTCTTGCGGAACTTTGGCGTTGATGCACCGTAGTCCCGATCTGACCTGGAGCTAAAAGACCCTGAACGTCCGGCCCTGCAGATACGACTCAATGAGCCGCAGGAGCCAAGCTGGAAACTGAAATTGCACCATATTCGCCAGGAGTACCGAGTGCCACACGCGGTCGAAGGCCTTCTAGATGTCAAGGAATGCTCCAACCACAGCTTGCTTCTTGTTGAAGGCGTCGGTGATGAAATCCGCAACTCTCTCCAGTTGCAGCGTGGTGGAGGGCCCATCGCGGAATCCATACTGCTCTTCCGGGAGGAGGGACTTCTCACGTAGGAAGGACAGCATCAGCCGATGGAGTAGACGCTCAAAAATCTTTCCAAATCCTGCAAGGATAGAGATCGGACGGACATCGCCCAGTCCAACCTCAGTCCCATTTGTCTTAGGAAGACAGAAGATCTTAGCCCTCTTTCAGGCAGTAGGGAAGAAGGGAATCCTGACGCAGCCGTTGTAGATGGCCGCCATGTACTCCACCGCTGCAACAGGAAGCTGACGATTGAGAGCAATAGGGATCGCATCGTCCCCGGCCGCCCTCCTCACGTTGAGACGACGGATGACCTCCACAACGTCTCTGACTTCGTATCGAGGAAGCTGCGTCCCGTCCAAGAGGACATGGTTAAGTGACCCCATAAAGCGGGCAATTTCCTCTTCCGCCTCTTCCAATTCTGTCTTTGTCGAGTTGGGGCCAAACGCCTCCTCGGATTAATCCGCAATCAGACCTGATTTATCCTCCGGGAACCTGGCAACAGAGTTCTCTTGAACAATCAGAGAGACCCGCTGCTGGGTGCACTTGAGTCGCCTAGAGGTTTTTCAGATGGTTTGGTCTTCAACTGAGAGCGTGGACAAGTGGAGCTTCCATGCATCCGAGCGGACCTCCCTCAACCTATCCCGGACCAGCCGGTTTAGGGAGTCTAGTTGGAGCCGGAGATCCAGGGTTCGATAACGTTGCCATTGTCTGCAAACGCTATTCCTCCGAGTGATGGTATCTCGAACGCCCCGAGGCAAGGCAATGCGGAACCCTCCCAATGCCCCAACCTTGGGGATGGCCACCTCCATGGCTTGTTGGATGGTTGACGTGAGGAGGTCAACCATGCTCTCAGGTTCGTCTGCCGTTTCCGGCGGCGTTTGGTCAATCTGCTGCTCCCATGAGATGTGCTCAAGGAAGTGCTTCAGGTCCCATCGCTGAGACGGAGGAAGTCGAATCGAAGAGTTTCCAATCATCAAGAGCGTGGAGTTGTGTTCCGATGACATAGCACAGATGAAGTGCATGCTCACTGATGCACGGACATTATTGGCGACAGCTACATCGAGGACATCCCTGGATGGGAGGTATGTAGGATCCACAGGCGCCAGCACCGTGAGCCCCTCCTCATCAGCCAGGTCGCGCAGCAGAAGTCCTCTCTGGCTAGCGATACGCGAATGCCAGGTGGTGTGTTTGGCATTCAAGTCGCCAACCACAATAGTCATTGCCAAAATGATCCAAAACTTCATCTGGTTCCCAGGCTCTCCCCGGCGGGTAGTAGGCCGAAGAGAACTTGACCCAACCCGCAGTGGTCCTGAACTCTGCGGACTCCGCTTCCATCGCTGTGTAAAGCCGCACCATGCAAAGTCGATGGTGCACGGAGCGATGAATAAGGAGCGCTGATCCTCCCCTTGCAGGTCCTTTCGTCGGCTGATTCACCCTGTCGGAGCGATAGATCACCCATCCAGGAACCTTCCAGACGTCCGAAGGGCGGAGATGCGTTTCGTTGATGGCGGCCACGACCGCATTCTTCTCTTGCAGGAAGGCTCGAAGCTCCTTCTCCTCCATCCTCCGTCTCCTTTACTCCTCGAGCATTCCATTGCACAATGACGCTGCATCCCTTAGGAGCCATTGCGAGGAGGTAGGGTGCGCTCATTTGCCAGCTCTTCTAGAAGAGACAAGAGAAGTTGGCCCTGCGTGGAGGAGATGTATCTCTTCAGCGTCCTGCAGATCGTCGCCATGGTCCGCCAGAGATCATCATCTTCGGAAGCACCATCGGGAGAGATCGAAGGTGGAACTACGCGTGAAGTTGGAGCTGAAGCTGACTGGAGATTTACTTCAGCGGCGGGGCCCTTGGCAGGGGCCATTCTCTCCGCTGCTGCTATCTCGGTCCGCTCGGACAAAGCAGGCTGGTGTGCGTGCCCCTCGTTGCCCTTTTTGGTCTTTACCATTGTAAAAGATACTCAACTTACAGAATTAAGTTACTTCTTTAAATAACGATCACCTTCAGTTGTTTTTCTTATATCTTTGTTACCTCTTCTACACTTAGAGAAGACATTCATATAACTGTCACGGTTAAGCCATCTTTCGAACTTGATTCGCATCCGTTTTCGCAAAATCCTCTCTCATTTCCTTGTCTGCGTGAGCGTGGCTAAAATGTAGCTGTGAGAATCCCATCTTTCCTTCTCATTCGCACTAGGGTTTTCCTTCTTCGTCCTTATCGGAGTTTCCTCCTATTCTACCCTTCTCCCCTCTACCCCCTCTCACACTCTTTCACTCCCCCGCTCGACGGAGCTTCAAATACCTCCTCCTCAAAACTCCCGGCTCATTATCATATCTCTGAGCGCCACCCATTAGCGAAACTCTCATTAACATACCTAACGTCTCGATTCCTTCCAGATTCCTTCTTTTCCCCCTTCCCGCTCTCCCTATCAGGCTTTCTCTTCCGCAACACTCCCACCTACCTCTTTCTTTCTGTCTATATCTCTTGACTTTTGTAGACGGACAGCTGGAGTATCTGCTGACGGTTACTAAGGTCGCGGGTTCGAATCCTGCCTAGGGCATGGATGTTTGTGTTCGTCAGATTTATATTTAAGAATGGACATTAATGTCCAAATATCGACCTAATAAAGACGGATTATTATTATCTCTCTCCGTCTTTTCCTCATCCTGCGATCTTTAAACATTCGCTCTTCACCCGCATTTTTAATCTATATATTTCTACACCGGATTTTTCCTCACGCCTTTCCCGTCGCCATATTCTACGGTCCCCGTCTATTGGTTCATTTCTTTTTCTTTTTAATAAATTCTCCTTGCGTGTTCCGCGTCATTTTTACTTTAATCTTGCTCTCTTTCCGCCACTCTTTTCCCCGCATTTTCCTCCTCTCCCCCTTCCTTTTCGCCTTCTCTGCTTCTATTTTTTTTCATTTCCTCCAATCTCGGTCCCCCTCGACGCGGAAAAACTTTATATCTTTTATGACCTCGCACCGCGCTCACTTTCTCTTTCTCTGCATCCCTCTTCCCTTGTCCTTTCATCTCTTTTTCCTCCTCCTCCTCTTCCTTCATCTTCTTCTTTAATCCGCTCTCCATTTTACCCGCCGAGCATGTAAGTGGCTTCCGGCCATTAAAAGGAAAATCTCAAGGGTCGAATCAAATAACTGCTAGTCTGCGTTGTTAAATAATGTATATAATCTTATAAAGTGAATTCGGCGCTCGAAAATTTGCTTCGTAATTCTGTGTTCAAAAAACAAGAAGCTTTGTGACTTGTTTCAATTGGGCGCTGTTTCAGACGTAATCAAGGTTGTTTTGCGGACGGGGATGTAAAGTTTTGTTTCGGTATAAATCTGTTACTTCGCACGTTTTCTTAAATATAATGTTTCAAATTTAAAATAATAATAATAATAATGAAAATTTTAAGCATTTGCTTTCAAAATTATAAGCTTACTTATATTGTAGAGTCAAACCAGCTGAGGACTCATTATCATATTGGATCGTAAATCATAAAATTTTATGTAGAAGTTCGCTAAATTTATATGCTATAAAGTCTATTTCATCTCGCTTTTTCTTATTCTTTATTAATTTCATATTTATATAATAACATGTTTTTGATAAATGTTTATTGATCGACGTTTCACTGAGGCGGTACTTACATCGCAATCTTTGTTGAATTTTTTCCTTCACCCTCTTCGCGCCATGAGTGTAATTTAAATTTTCCTGAGGAATGACTTTCAAGTCTCTAAGGCAAAAAAGGATATTTTGAGCTTATTAGAAACCGTAGTTCCATTTTTAGTTAATCAAGTGCCCCTGAAAAAGTCTTTCCAAGCCCTTTTCGCATTTAAGTTTGTTTTTTATGCGACACCTTACTTAAGAGATAGGCTTAAATGAAAATAAAAGAAGTCGTAAAGTTGTTTCTCTCGCCGGAAAAGAAACACGATAAAACTGTAAATTCGCATGATGTTAAAATACATAACCTCTAACTTCAGAATTTATCACTTGAAACACTTTAATTTTGGCCTCGCGGTAATTAAATAATAGAAAGAGGTATCGGCGCGTACGTATCGTAATGAACATTTAAAATAATAATCTAATGTAATTTTGTCAGCAAATTAGCGGAGAAATTTACTATCCGCTGCCCTTGCGACTAAATTGTTTTGTTTCTTCTGTTTATCAGTCAGCTAAGTTGATTTTTGTAACTTACACTGTTTCCCAAACTGTGTAAAGAAGTGCATCGCTCTATTAACAAGAAGTTAAGTCCGCCGCAAATGCCCTGAAGTACGGCTACGTATTCATCCTCTTTAGAGTTCAAAAGCCAAGGAAGTAAAATAGATTGCCACTGTCACCGAAACTATCATCTATTAACTCACGCGTAAAAGAAAGAAATTGCAGTAAACTCTCCCTCGTAAACTTTATAAAGTCACTTTAAAAGAAATCGTTCCCACGGTTTTATTAGTTTACCTTCAAAGTCGGTTCGATGTGCCGATAAAAGTTACCGGAAGCTATCCCACCGGATAAATTATTTCCTTTAATTTAATGTTTTCCTGATTGGCTATAAATCTCGCGGTATTAAAAGTTTAAGTCTCTTTATTGCGGAATACAGGTTTTATTTTCTGTCTAACTTTTAAGTCGCAATCTTTCTACTCGTATTTATCCAACGCGTTTTATGTGATTCTTTAAACATTTTTAGAAGGTTGTCAAACCAAAAGCATTAATATCGCTTTCATAAACACTATAAGTTATAACATGATCAGTTTAATTAACAAAATATTTCATCAAACTAAATATTTATAACAGAATGTCATTCATTAATTATAATTAATATAATTACGTGTGAAAATACTCATTAAAATGGCCCTTTGCATAGAAAATACACGATGCTATAATTTTTGGAGTATTGCTAGTAATGATAAATTTTGGAGTGCTTCTACAGCCTTTAATTTAGATAGTAATTCAGATATTTGCTCTTTATAAAGCCATACGACTCTAATTCTTAATACTTTTCATCTATGGATGTTTAAAAACTTTTATATACGAAAAACAATTCTTCACTTTAAATGCACCAAATAAAATCCAATATTTCTATCAAATTAAACATTTAATCCAGCTAATGTTATCGCTCAAAAATAAAGTTAAATTCACCATTTTTTATTTTTTAAATTTTAAAGCGATTATTTTGTATTTTCATTACACTAAAGAGAAAAGGTTAAAGTTATAGCACGTCTAGATAGTTTTTCTATTTCATCTTTCCAAAATTTCATTATACTAACACAATGCTATTATTTCTCGAATTTTAGCAGTAAATCTACCATTAATTATAGAAATCTTGTTCTTAATTCAAAGAATGCTTTGCATTTGGTTGCTTTCCGAGAATTCCGAGAATATGACTCGTCGTTTCACAAAGGCAAATATGTCATTTTGCGTTTAAATTTTATTGAAAATTTCCTTTTGTTAGCACGACTAAAGGAAATAGTAAACTACAACATTATTTCTTTAGTGTCAAATGGAAACCTTCGAGTTACGTATTCTACTTCATCTTTCTCTTTTGTGCAGAAGATTCTACCAAAGATTAAGCCGTTCTTCATTAATTTTAATGAAATGATAAATGTGTCACATTTCAAATAAATTTCTCTCCGATAATTTACCTTCACATTATAATAACATCATAAGTTCTTCCCGAAGGATGAACGAAACGAAATTTTAATTTCATCTTCTGGGTATAATCGATATCATTGTATCTACTCTTATACACTTCGTTAATAGGGATTAATGAAACAGAGGAAGTGGTCCGTTAGTGTTGGTTGTGTTGCAATAATATAAAATTTTCAATATCACCGAATCAATGAGTAGTATTTTTTTAAAATCCCTTTACAATACCGATCTCGGCCTGAAAAATAGGTCAAGCTTAAAACTCACCCGACGCAAAACACACAGAGCGACGCAGGATTGTTTGCTATGTAATTTAATGCTATGTAAATGGTGGATTAAGCACGTTTCGCGCGTTTTCCCTCCTACTCAACAAACGAATTTAATAATTATATACAGTTCCTGACGACGCATAGAATAGTACTCATCGTTTAAAAAGAAAAAAAAGAGAATCTCTTTTGACGGCGTCCCACAAACCAAATGAAATGCTCGCCCAACTTTCTCTCATTTTTCGACCACCATGCTAATGTCCACTTCTTTCACCAGTGGTCGGATTATGAAAGGAGGAGAGAGAGGGAGGGAGGGAGGGGTGCTCTCTTAGTTCCTTCTCTCTAACCTTCCACTTTTTCCGCCTCTCTTACCTGAAAGACTGTCTAAATCAACAAAGAGGGCGTCGTTTATTCGTCCGCCGCTCCGCTGGATGGAGAACGTAGAATCATTTCCATTTATCGATCCCAATTTCGTTCCTCCCTTTTAAACCACTGAGTTTCCAGAACTTCCGTGCCAGATTCGTATGCCAAAGGCCTCCTGCCAAAGCGCCTCCTCCTCTTCTTCCCTTTCCCTCTCCCCCCCCCCCCCCCCCCCTTTTCCACTTCCTCTCTCTCTCTCTCACCTCCCTTTCCTCTCTCCTTTATTTACCATTCTCACCCAAGCCACGTGGAGCGACTAAATCACTCCATTCCGATTATATCAGGATCGTTTTTAATTTCCAGATTGCTCATCCACCCTCTTGATATTTGATTCCCAAAGAGGAAATGGTCGTGGAAGTTTTTTTTACGCCCGTGGATAAATTACTAATAAAATTATCCGGATTTATGATGGGTTTTCTTTAATTTAGGTAGCGGAGGTTGGAACAGACACGCATGAAGTACTGCCAATTTTCATCGATTCTGGCGGTGGTTTAAAGAAAATAAAGGTCCTTCTTTAGAATTTGATGGGATATTAAAGAATAAATGTTTAATTTGTAATTGTATTTCTGCATTTTCGTCGATTATAAAATATAATTAAATTTTGATATTTTAATCAATAAAATAATGAACATAATGTGATATGAAAGGAGAGTTATATTAAAAAGGAAGGTCTCTGATCGACAGAGCTATTTCAATTTATATCGATTTTAGTTTCTTAACAACCGTTAAATAAAATTTTCAGAACTACTTTTTCCCTTCAATAACCTTAGGACCTCTTTTCATTCAAATTTCGGATCCCCAAATTACATACATATAAACCATTGTCTACAATTTGGTAAACTTTAAATTAAGTGCATTATTAGTTTTATGATTTCAAGTTATTTATTAATTAGAAAAACAGGCGACTCCCGAGATTCGACAGGGACGCGTTCCTGAAAACGTGGTCGAATATCGAACCGTCAAATGTCGAATCAGCACAAATTCAAACAAATAGAGCAGAAATAACGATGTCTAGACTGAAACTAAACCTCTCGTAGTCGGGCGGGCTGAAAATTACTTCGCGTAAACTAGTTTCTAATTCGACCGATCGATCGGCTGGGTCGATTCGACCGATCGAATTCTCGAGTTGGCCTTATCTCGAAGGGTCGAATCTCGGGAGTCGCCTGTATTATACTTTAGTATTCATATATATTTTTTCACATTGAACGTAATTGAGTTGTTTTTCTCAGATTTTTTAGAAGACACTATCACTCCGCTGTATAGTCTATACTCTAAATTTTATGTGTACCTGGAAACCTGCGTGCACTTTTAGGGATATTATGATGTACATTTTGCTATTTTTTAAATATTTATAATATTTCTCTGAAAAGCTTCGCGGGTCTCCTGGAATACTTCTGGGGACACTTGGGAATCCGCGGACCACAAATTAAGAAATGCTTCTTTATAGCATGCGAATGATATTTCAAATCCACCCTCCTCTGTTATTATTCTCATTTATTTATTCAACAAAATTATCTAGAACTTCTAAAAACCTTTGACTCATCCATTAAATTATCGTCCCATTTTTAAGTAATCCCCTATATTAAATCTTTGGGTAATTTTTAATCATCTAGCAAGAGCTTTAAATATTTTCTTCAGATAAAAATCTTCCGGGAAAATTAAAACGTCCAGGATCCAAATGAAAGAAATGCCATCGCGAGCTAATGGACCAAAACATTTATACGCGTTCATTTTTCGCGAAGAAATCGCTAGGCCTGAAGGAATGATGAAGGCAGGGTGCGGAGGACAAGAATCCAAGACATAAAACCCTTAAGCCTTGCAGGATTCCGTGAGTGAATGAGGTGAGAGGAAGGAGAGAGAGCTCGGAAATAAGAAGAGGGTACGGAGGAGAAGGCAATGGAACTGGATGGAGGGAATTAAGAGATTGGGCAGCGGAAGAGAAGGAAGCGGCAAGGAAAGCATTACTGCGAGGGTCCGTAAGAGAGAGAGAGAGAGAAAGGAAAGGAGCAGTGGAAATGACAGAGAGAAAGAGGCTTCAGGAAGATGAGAGAAAGGATTACAGGGAGAATGAAGAGATGATAAGGCAGTTGTGTCGAGGCGACTGGTTGCTAAGATATAGCGTAACGTTCCGAGGACGCCACAGAAGAAGAGATTAAGGCACATGCGGGACCTCAAACGGAATAGAAATTGAGCCCTCCGAGGAGTGGGGAAATCGCTTTAATAGGTGGGGAAATGGAAATTAGTGGATGGAGCTTAAACTATAATGGATAGAAAGCAATTAAATTCTGGATTACCGTATTATAAAGGTACTTAAGGCGCACCATTGTGAGACGGGTACATTCACCGCATCTCCGCTTTTCGTCTCCGGATACGATATTAAATTCTCGGATATGCTCTTATCTAGAAGACTTTTATTGTTTTTTATTTCTTAATATATTTCGGTGATTAAATAATCTGCCGTAGTTATTGTTAAAATTATATAAATCTGCATTATATAAATATAGAAAATAATATCATTTATTCGGTTAAACATTATCAGTAAAAACAGCGTATATGCAATAAGTAAATCAATTAATAAAATAAAAATGTAAAAATGTTAATATAAACTTATATTTTGACAAAATTTTCATCCAAAAATATACATTTATTTATTTTATATATACAATTCTTCAATTAACATACGAAGCTACACGCTTGCATATGTCATGTAATGTTCATTGTCATGCTTAGGCTCTCTACATTTCCATACAACTTAAATTTCTAGCGTTAAATCTTTAAACTTACATTTTATCGTCAACCTCATCATCCATATTCACACTTCCTCTTATAAAACACCTTACAGGATGAAGTTTACAGGCCATTGAAAGTTCCCTCTTTTACACCATTACACAAAGAAATATTAATAGTTTTAATGTGTACACAAATCGTAAACGTAAGGTCCAAGAATAAGTCTCACACGAACACGATCATATCACGAGATGCTTTCTTCTCAAAACGGGCAGCAGTTGTTCCCAACATCTCCAACATCGAAACATCGGTTTTTTGAGCACGCTCTTTTCTGCGTTATGAACGTCTCGATCTGTGAGGGCGAGAGGCCGTATGCTCCACGAAACCACAGGTACAATTTTCGCGAGAAATCTGGAGGAACTTGCAATTTCTGGCGAGGAAGTCGTGTGGGGAAGAAATGTGAAGAATATTAAACTTAGACAACTATAAGATCTCGTATTTAATAAACTAGCTTAATTCAAACAAAATTTTAATTACATTTAGAATTTTTTTATATTTGATAAATCGTATATGCCACTCGCTTTCTAAAACCAGTCAAAGGATAACTGCACATGTTATTAACTAAAAGCGTCGGGCGTGACTTCGTGGAAATTACAGATACTTTGTGTATTGTATACAAAGTGTATTACATTATGCACGTGACTTTTTAATTGTCAATTTCGTCAAAATATCTTTAGATTATAAGCATAAAATATGCATGCAAAATATGCTGCCTGAGTAGTGCGGTGAATAAGTGGTGCTTTTAAAGTTTAAATACTATGAAATGTATTTATTTTTTATAAAAAATAGCAATTTTTATGATTTATTTGTGAAATCGTGAAAGCGACAAAATTTCTGGCTTAAATATGAAGTTTAACATTTAATAACAAGATTTCCAGTCTAATTATAAATTAGTTCTAAAAATAGTCCTGAATAATAATAATATCCACTCATTTACAAAAGTCATTGTCTATTAGTTAGTTCTATTACTAAATAATTAGACAACCGATGTTAAAAATTACTCTACTGTTTCCACATAATCTTAATCAAGTAAAATATAATCACTTTTTGAATAGTTTTAAATGATTATTACTGACATTTTTTACTTTAGATGCATTCCTAATTGAAATGTAAGGATAAATATTTGTTTATTAAGAAAAAATGACGATCTTTGTTCGCGTGAAACGTGGGGCATTTTATGTTTTATCACTTACTCTTAGCTTTGAAAACGTCTCATGATCAACTTTTAAATCTTTTGGTACTCTCAAAGATGGAATATTTTGATCCTTTGGCTCCAATAATGTTCTTCTCTGCGTCTCGATGCCCAACTGCCAGATTAGAAAAGCTTCTCTATCTACCGAGGAAAATTATGAAAAATGTAAAAATTGTTATATAAAAATGAATGGAGTAACTATAATTCACAATAACAACTCTTAAATGTCGAACATTAATTTATATCGTAAAATTTTGGCTAAATATTCATTGGTGAAATAAACAGCAATTCATTGTTTGAAAGGTATAGAAATGTTTAAACTTGCAAAACCATGTGAAGTGAACCTTGAGCTCTAAGTTCCTACATCGTTATAAAAATATAAAATTATACATTAAGTTATAACCAACTCTAACATTTGACATTAAAAATAACTTCATTCGAGGATTCTTTATAATAAAAGCATAGATTTGTCTGTCTACCGGTAATGCTCAATAATAGATCACACCGTAAGGTCCAGGAATATGACGGTATATCACATTTGAATGATACTTAGAGGATTTACTTAAATTAAATTTTAGACAGTTCAAGATATATAACATTAACGTCATGGGTTCGATTGTAAGAGCGTTTCATTTCTCCATATGATGATTACAGGTAAGGGAGTTGCATATTTTTATTTGCATTTTTTAATTATTCATAACCATCGTATAAAATTCATACGAACTAAATAAAGGAATAGAAATTAATTTTGTTGGTGTAGATATTGAAATTTATTTTCAACGAATTATTCCTTTAGGTAGAAATCATTGCTTTATTGAGCTGCCTCTTACAAGTGCCTTCGTCTATATAAATTTCAGGAATTTTTATTTTCTCATGTTATTAATAATTATATGAATCATTTGCATTTTTAAATTACTTAAAATGAAGACACGGACATGGTATTTAGAATATTCTTACGTCGTGCTTCTATTTATCTTTTGTTTTTCCTAATATAATTTTGTAACTAGGATTTTATATCTGTCACGCTGAGAGAATGAGCTATATTTTTGAAAGAAGAGAAATAAGGAGAAAGGGAAGGAAAGGGAAGTATCTTATTTATATTTTGATATTTCATTCATATATATCGGCCATTTTTGGCAAGCAATTACACTAGTTCCGAAATAATTGCTCATAAGATCTTCGTCCAAGTTTCCTTAGTTTCTTCAACTGCTCGCATGAGGTCACAACAATCACAAGTATATTACAATTGCCGAAATTAATGTAGCTGTTATCCTATAAATAAAAAACATACTTCTTTCGCATTTGTATAAAATAAATATGTATACGCAAATGAAATTAAACAACATCTTAAGCGAATGCTTTCACAAAATTAAAACTCATTCGTGGACTTTCTTATTATTTAATATAAAATGTCTTATTTTCTTATTTTTGAAACGTAATGACCTTACTTATGGTGTCTTAAATAGGGGGAATCGTGGAGTAGTGGTGAGGGCGCTTGCATGATACGGTGAGCAAACCCGGTCCGAACCGGTATGTCCGGTCCCCCATTTGCGTGGTTAACCCCTCAACGCCGAGCGACGTACACTGTACGTCCGAGGAAGTGCTTGCTTTCTTTACTGTTTAACTCACTTAATATTTCTTACATCTATAAAACCATTATATATTTTGAAAGAGGAAACTTTGGCCGTTCCAGTAATGCATGCCCAGTAATTTTACTACTGTTTTTATATTTTATAATCTACGTTAAATTTTGCGGTGAAATTTACATTTTTGCGAAAGGAATATTCGTAAATCTTAATAAACTTTATATATTTTGAAAGAGGAAGCTTTGGCCTTTCCAGTAGTGCATGTGTTGTAATTTTAATATAGTTTTTATAATTTAAGTGAAAGTTTGCGGTGAAATTTTCGTTTTTGCCCCAAAAATTCGGTGCGCCAGCACATTCTTCTGTTTAATTACCCAAGACAGATTCGTCAATCTGAATAAGCTATACGTTTTTTCATAGAAGAAGCTTTGACCTCTTCAGTAATGCACGCCCTGTAATTTTACTATTGTTATTGTATTTTATAATGTACGTGAAAGTTTGCGGTGAAATTTTCGTTTTTGCCCCGAAAATTCGGTGCGCCAGCACGTTCTTTTGTCTAATTACGCAAGGCAGATTCGTCAATCTAAATAATCTATACAAACTTTGGTAGAGAAAGCTTTAACCTTTTTAGAAATGCATGAATTGTAATTTTACTATTGTTCTAACATTTTATAATGAACGTTAAATTCTGCAATGAAATTCTCATTTTCCCAAAAAATTACGCTGTTTCTGCATCTAAAAATCGCTTTTCAATGCACGAGGAATGATTTCTTTGGCTTTTGAATTTGGGTCAAGGGACTTTTTACCTTCTCAAAGTAGAAATAGGTCTCCTATATACTATATACAAACAGCCTAATTGAGATGCTTCTAAAAATCGCTTTTCAATTCACCAAGAATGCTTTCCTCTTCGACGTCCCTTCCACGACCGATACTAGCCTTGTTCCTCGCAGTCTATTTCTAAGCAGCGCACAGTTAAAAAAAAACCACCCTTCTGTCAACATCGGCTCTCTCTGTGATTTGCTGCATTTTACTTCACGAGCCAACTGAAAGTTGCATTCCATTGTAGTATATATGTCAACGCCGAGTTTGAGTTCTCTTTCTAGAAGACTCCCCCACCTCCTAGCAGCGGAGAGGCACGTCTCAAAAATATTATACTCGAGCCGGAGAAAGAAGTGTGATGGCAGAGTGTGGAGAGAGGTGGAGGGTGCGCTGTTAGTAAGTATAAATAATATAGAAAGAAATGAATTGCAATTTATTTTTCTCTATTGATTTTGTAGTTTTGTTTTATGGCTATTTTTCAGCAAAGTATAGAGGATACTGTGAAAAAAACACGCACATCTTCTCAAGGGACATGAAACGTATTTATAAGAGTACAATGGACTCCTACAAGGTTCCTGTATAGCGCGATCGGTTTATGATGGAAGTGCGCACCAGACACTTTCACTTTAGGACGAGTCCATTCTCGAGCCGGGACCGCCTATAGGGGGCGCCGTGTTTATCCGTGGGCAATAGATGCGCGAACCTATACTCGTCCAAACCAAAATTCGTATACTTCGCAGCTCTGACGTCAGTCCTCCCCCTTAAAGCTTCTCCTTCCAATCCTTTCCCTTCCCCTCTCGTGCGTCGCCGCCTGCCACCGTAAAACGATTGAGCTATAACGTCTGCCAACCCCTTCCCCATGTCGCCGGCCATCCCTGTTTCTGAATAGTTCCTGTCTCCTTTTATAAGTTTTTTAGTGTATCAATTTCATAAAACTGTCACGTTAGACTCACGTAACTTTCATTTCTAGTTTCTCATTATATTGTATAATTAATCTTTTTTTCTTCGAGGAAATAGTGGTTTCTAAATTTTTTAATTATAATTTATTGTAATGTACGTTATTGTAAAAATAATTTTCTCTTAATTTTGCTCATCATTTAAAAATTTCCTGTATGTATATGTTGTATAAGCACTTGTTGTATATGTGTATATTTTATATATATTTCTTTTATGTTCTAGATATGTATATGTTATATAAGCATTTGTTGTATATGTCTATATTTTTCTGTATATTTCTTTTATGTTCTAGATATGTATATGTTATAAAAGCGTTTGTTGTATAGGTATATATTTCATGTATATTTCTTTTATGTTCTAGGTATGTATATGTTACTTCTTTCCTTTAGGTGTCTGTATTCAAATCCCAGTTCTTTATTTTCTAATTTTTTTTCTCCGTCTGTATCTATTAGGGAATTTTCGCGGTTTTTTACACCTCCCTCCTCTATTCAATTACGCATGTGTACATATTCTAAAACAATCGGGAAAGAACTTGTGAGCTAATATGTAACTTTTAAAAGTTTCCCGTATTCTGCGCCTAAAAGCATTTAAGATATATACAACATCATATCTCCGCTTCTAATGAACTAAATGTAAACATTTTTTCTATGTAACTTCTTTATTGATTAAGAATGACGACTGCCTAACTAAAATGTTTATATTGTTAATGAAACACCTTTTTAAAAATCATAAATTCAACATTTAGTTTAAAATTTCCAGTCAAGACATGGAAAAGTTGACATGTGACAAACTTCTCACCTAATTTGTTTAGATAGGTAGATTCTGCGAATAAATGTTCAATAATGTTTATGTGTCTTTCTGAATAAGATTTCATGTCAATATCTTTCATAGTTGACGCTATGCTGAAAGTTATATAAACCGCGAACGCACACTGTAAAATTAAGCGATTACTGTTCATTCGATTCTATGTAGCAATGTTTGTGTGTGACACGTAATTTTTAAATGATACTGTTTAAAAATTTCATGTTTTGTGTAACTAAATAAAAAATTTCATCAAAATAAATTTAAAACATCAAAAGTTATGATTTTTTAAATTTTTTTCCAAATTCCGCATGTTTTCGCAACTTTTTCCTGTTTTTTTAAAAAAACTCCTTCCGTTCACGAGGGAATTATTAAATCCTCCTCCGTCGTAGAGGACTTAAGGAGAGAACACGCAAATCAGCGCCCCGACCTTCGGAAGGGAAGCATAGCCGTTGGTCCCATTGGTGTTTCTCGCTAAGAGTAGGCTAATGTTTCTCTCCTCCCTTGCTTTGTGATTTAAACTGAGAAGCTTTCTAGCGCTGGATTCCTTTGAAGTCGCAAGGTCTTCTAATTGGAAACTTAGGATGTTCTCATAACCTAGCTCTTGGCATTTGATTATCTACCGCAACGCGTATCTGAGTGATAAGCGTTATCGTGTAAACACGTGTTCTTTCGATGTTCGATATGTCGAGTTCTTCAGTTGATAGAAGTGTCAAAGATATTTACGCTCTTCAAAAAGATAGAAATCAGAGCAGAAAAGAGGATTAAGAGATAAAAAGCGCGATCGTTTTGCGTCTGAGGTTTGTGCGCAATAAAGGATTTTCCAGAAATTCGTATTAAACTTTGATATTATTCCTTCTGTCAACACTTAATTATGACGTGTGACACGTTATACAGGTTACAGATTCTTCTGATATATTCGCTTATTTTCAATCGCTCTATTATTACTTCATTGCACGTACGCAATTACAATAATAATTTCCGACGCGTGATCCCACTTTATGGAAATATCTTGCATCCAAGATTTTGATATGTGTCGTTGCTTTATTTTTATTTTATTCACTCCGATTCAGTTCATGTATCCGATACTTTTCGGCAAATCTTGATAAGCAATAAATATAATCTTTGTGCAAACTCATGCCAACTTACTGAAAATATACATCAACACGATCCAAATTTCATATATCAAACAGATTGGTTTCCACTTACCTGCTTCGTCAATGCTATAGAAAAATTCATTCGCGCTCACACCCTGAGTTGACGGTCTGGCAAGAGCTAATTTTAATCCAGATTCCAAGACAAACAGGACAAATATCACCATCGGTAACATCGCCATTATGACGGCTGAAGTTTTTATATGGAACTTTCAGCACAGCAGGCTTATCGTCAATTATTCATAGATTCTGGTAAAATAAAAAATGTGAAGATATTACATTTATTACAATAAAAATGCTCAACTAAAGATTAATAGCATTTGAACAACTGAAAAGTTTTTCCTTTCAAATGAAATTGACATATTATCGAGAGTAAGCAATGAATCCTGCCGAGGGCATGGTCGTTTGTGGTTGTCATAGAAAATGTATTACAACACACGTAATTGGGGAAACTTGTTTGTGTTAAATAAATGATTATTATTATTATATCCAAAACAAAGGAAATTGCATCAACACAAATATGAATTTTGATTATTTTTAATGTATCGTCTAAAGAGAAACGATCAATTTAGGAATCTCTCGACCATATGCGCAAGCGAACTTCATCTTTTTGTAGATGAAAAGGCATTCCATACGAATTTTCCAAATCGAACTCCATTGACCGCTGTAAATCACCCTCCTCGTATCCCTCTTTCGATGCTCCGTGGCGACCTTAAATAAATAAATAAAACCTAAAGAACCTAAAGAACATCCATCCTTTTATCCTTCCCAAACGCAACGGATCCTGACATTTTTTCATACCTCACGCGCACACATTACAAATAACCCCCCTCAGGCCTTCGGACATCGTCATATGCCACGCCATATCTCTAACGCAGACCGTTTTTTTTTTTCTGACAGCGCGAGCTGATTACGGCGGGCGAAATCAAGGAGGCACCAACGTAGCAAGGAGGGCGTCCGTCACTTTTACAACTGTCATACTCGAATGATCGATCGGCGGATCTTTTTTTTTTACCGAAGGATGGGATCGGAGCTTAATCTCCGAGTTGGGATGGGGGAAGAACATCGGAGGAATAGGAAAAAAACGAGGGAGTTTGAAAAGGGATGAAATTTTTGGAGAGAGGAAGAAGTCGGGGACGGAATGGAAGGTTTAAGGAAGGGAAGGCGAAGGATCTGTTCGCCTCTTCCTCCTGCTCCCTTCGTTTCCTCTCCAAACCCCACAACCTCTTCGAGAAAGCTTCCTCTCCGTCTTTAAGTTGCGTAGGTGTAGTCCACATGGGCGTGGCCTCCTGGCTGCGAAAACACCGAACAAACGACGCGCTAAATCACTCAATCACATCCTCACGATTTCGAGGGATTTGGTCAGATTTAGCGGCTGTCAAGTTGCCCTTATCATTCCGCTCCCTCTTCCACTCTCTCTCTTTCTCTCTCTCTCTCACATACACACACAGGATCACACACTAACAACAGACCCCTCTCTTTTTCCTTCCTTCTCCTCGTGGACCGTGAAATACTGCCTCTTCCGTTAAAAGTTGAAACCGAAGGGAGAAGCATGGTCGGAATTTCCTGAATAGCTTCTGTTTAGGCGTTCGTGGGGGTGGGGGTAGGGGGGAGAGAGAGAGATGAGAGAGGGGGGAGGGGAGGGAGGGAAAAGGCGATACGATACAAGGTTGTTTGGTGTCAACTTATGGAGGGCGAAAACGGAGTACTAGTGGAGCTCAAAAAGTCCTCTTCTAGCCTAGTTTTCCGAGTTGGCCGAAACCAGGCTTTTCTTAAAAAAAAAAAAACGAGGCCGGTCCCAGAATAAATTTATAGGTTTTTCGGGTCGAATTGTTGCCCTTTGATATTTTCTAAAGCTCTCGTTGTCTATTATAGCGTAAACCAGACATTGAGGGAGATAAGTTTTTTAAGGGACGCGTTTCTCTAAAACAGGATCAATCAATATCATGTACGCGATATAATAATTTAATGGAATTCTTTCGTTTTGTAATGTTTCAGAATTTCATCATGATGTATTGTATTATTTCCCTTCGTTATACGTACATGCGAAATCATACTATATTGTTGTGTACGAAATATATGTTATTTCAAAAAGTTATATATTTATTGTGTACGTGTATTACTTAATCTTATTTCAGCTATTTGAAAATTACTCCCAATTCTCATATAAATGGCATACTACTTAAAACTGGGAAAGCGATTTTACGATTCTTCCTGATATAATTGATATAGTATTTCTTCCTTAATTGTGGCTTCAATTCCGTATGGGATTACTTACATCAGCAGTGCGCTTAGTTTTTTATGCTCAAAGAAGTTCATGGTAGAGCGGAATCTTCCCTTTAGTGATGAAATTTTTTTCAGCAACTCGTACTCGGAAGCATAATTTATACAAACCCATAAAGCAATCGCCAAATATTCACGTCACTCCGTAAAATTCCCAGTTATCTTCGCTCTCAAAAATAATTTTTCACGGATAATTTATGGAACTGTTTTTGAGAATTGGCCAAAAACAAAATTCTGTCAAGAATGTCCCCTTTTCGGAGATAACAAGAGAATAAGGTCTACACCATCATTAAGGTAAGATGCATGCTATTTTAGACTTGCATATCACATTACACCTTCTGCTTTTGAATTTAATTATAGCAAGTTTCTTTATATGTGTAAGTAGGCTTTGGTCACCGATCTCAATTAATATCTTTCTAATTATATTGTTCGTTAAAAATAAAGCGTCATAATTGCAAAGTTCATTTAAATATAATGAATTTGATAGTGATATGGTAAAACAATTCCGGGCTTGGAGGCTATTATTTTCAATAACAGTTCCAAAAATCTTTGAAAACAACAATTAATTCCATTTTTATCTTTGTTGAAAATTCGTTTTATTCGCAATCGATCGGCTTTAAACTATGCATCCAAGATACATTCCCCGGTGGAAATTTGTTTACATTCACTAAAGTTTCTACGACACGTTTTCTTCCCGATAAAATTTGACGAATAAAATCATAAAAATATTTATGACTTAATACTTAGAGTCCAAAAATAAAATTCTTGCAATAATAATAATTGCCTAAGTATGCACTTGGACTAAAAATATTTAAAGTTCCGAAAGATATAATTTTTCCTGGAGAATAACACTTGGTACAAGAAAAAAGAGCACAGGAAAGAAGATTTCAATAATTCTGCGATCGATAAAAGTTGTAAATATCCCTTTCTCCTTAGTCTCGCCATAAAATTATACTCGAACCAAGGCTTGAGAACGAAAGCTTATTTTGAATATTCTTTACAATACTTTCAAAACTTTTAAGGTGAAATGCACCGCCGTCATTCATACATACCTTTAGGCGCAATGCTGCGGCAGGTGGTGGCAACGACTGAAAGATCTACGGTTCTTCGACGTGATTCTAAGAGAAGATGCGAGCGCCGCATTTAAAAGGGCGCTCCTTCGTACTCCCCTCTTAAACGTCCAACACCCCCCTCTCCCGTCCCCGCAAATCACACCTCCCCGTCCTCACCATCTGCTCTTTATATCCCACCTAGGATGAATAATCTTATTTTTAGCGGTCGCACCTCAGATCATTTGTGGCGTTCTATCTCTTTACGTCACCGTCACTAGTTGAGTAGGTACTTGACCGCAGTAACGGCAGTAATAGTCGCGGATCGCATCCTCAGCAAGCAGTTTAAGTCGCAGGGAATAATTTTTATCCCCGCGGACCTTAGCGTTGAACTAAGTGACGACGGACTTTGGGATTTATTGGTAAAAATCACCATTAGAGATAAGGTAATGACATATCAAAAGATGATGTTTTACTCTTAAGAAGAAGTATACGCAGTAGAGAAAATATGATAACTTTATTAATCATCCGAAATTCACCTTTCAATCATATAATATTCATATCTCGTTTTTCATATGCCTCAGAAACTGCGAGGTTATGTTCCTGACCTAACCTGTGGTAGGCGAGAGCCAGGACGGAAAATTCAGGGTTATTGGGCGTGATCCCTGAGAGACATACCTAAAATCCTACAACGTACACTCCAATGTTAAAAATAAGCACGCTATGCCTCAAAAAACGTGCATTATATTTAAAAACAAAATAAAATATGCTCTAAGTATAAATAAGTACTGTAAATTAATAGTACTAGGGGCTTCGCCCCTGGCCGCTCTGCGGCCCAACCCCGTAGGTTGGGCGGCGAAGGCGCGAAGTATAGGCAACTGCGCTGCCTTGCATGATGGCTGCCCTTATAAAAAAGATAAATGTAGTTTCGTACTGGGACAGCGATATAAGCACATTCTCAAAATTACACGGAAAATATTGAAACAAATAAATAATGTAATTACCTTTTCACATCTATGTGCTAGAATTTTCTAGACGTGCGAGAATCGCGTACAAAGGCAGCAAAAGATCTTATTCAATGTTGATTGATTTAATAGGACATAAAATAATGTTTATATTATTATTCCGTTGCGACGTAATCGAGCGTTAGCTTTCGATCAACAATGGGATTAACGCCAGCAGACAGCGTTAGGGTATTATCGCTTGCCCACCCCCGAAAGATTTACAAATTAGCGGATTATTGAATAGGAGGATTATTGTATAGGGTTTTAGAATTAATGGATATTTGAACATTGAATAAATGAAAAATAATAGTCATACTTAAAATTGCATTCTTTATTGAAGCACTTCGTTATACATTACACATTTCTTGTAGTCCTGTCCTATCCGAAAGCGGCAACAATGCAAATCACCTTGACGACATCTTAACGGCAGCTGCAGCAACAACGTTAGGGTAATAATAAAAGAACTAGTGGAAACCCTTCAAAAATGACGGGAAGACGATTCATCTTGATCGGATGAAAAAATCATTTAACAGCTCTTTCATCACCACATTCTTGGTGAATGTTTTTTCATTCATCAAAATCTTTCCTTGATAATTGGTGCCTTGTACAAAGACTGTCACATTTTTCTAATTTATTGCTTTTGTGAGGGCCACGTAGAGTTGGCCATGTCCAAATACAGACTCAGGCAAGTAAACACCAACATGATCAAATGTTTGGCCCTGAACTTTATTAATTGTCATTGCAAAAGCCAAAATGACTGGAAATTGACGTCTTCGCATGGTGAAAGGTAAACTACTGTCACTTGCTATCAAATTAATGCCTGGAATAGGCACTCGTTCTCCTTTGCTACTTCCCGTAATAATTTCTGCGTCGATAAAGTTATTTTGCAATTTTTACAGCCAATCGGGTACCATTAAGAAGTCCTTTTTTTGGATCTAAATTCCTAAGTACATGATGAATGCTCCAATTTTGAGAAGAAGATGATGTTGTGGCATACCCGATGGATATTGCGATATTAATTTAGTATTGGAATACAACAATATTTAATATTTAAATGTAAACTTTATTTTGTTTGTTTCTATGGAACTAAATGTTAACAAAATTGTTAAATCAATCACAAAGGAAATTAGTAGTATTGGATAACAGTAGAACTGTCCCTGTTGAGATCGCTTCAAACTCTTCAAATAAAATTCCTCGAACCTTCACCTCCCGACTAATTCATCGTCTTATCGTGAACTAAAAGTCCTTTTGTTATGCTTCTCCTTTTGATAAAGACTACTCAATACGTAGCTTCTTCAAGAGCAAAATATTTAACATTAGTAAAGTGATCCAACTAGACACGGCCGCGTAGAGAACCGCGAACACTCAAGACTGGATACCGCGGATGGTAAAGCCAGGCACAAATTTCAATCACGGATATTCAGAACCGCGGTTGGAAAAGACCTACTGCATACTTGTTTATGTTTTAAAAATACTAAATGAACATAGATTCACCAAACACCAGGTTTATGATGTTTTTTCAGTCTTAATCATTCAATAGTGACCATCCGACCAATCAGATCTGATAAAAACTGGCGATTTCTATTATAACTATGTTCTTCCTCGCCGTTCCTGTTAAAATCCATAAGTATTAAAGCGCGAGTATCGCAAATAAATATCTCTGTTTTTAATGATTCCTAAATGATCATTCAAATAAACAAAACAGAAATTAATGGTGGTATTAGTGGATTCGTTGTTTAGTTATGCCGCTAGCATCTTAATAGACCCGAAGTTTACAAAGACTCACATCAGACATGTAATCAAATTAAAAACGCTAACAATATTATTTTTGATACGTACATGTATTTCATGCACCTACATCAAACAAAAATAGATCAAACTTTCGTTGATCGTAAATATGAAAACTATCCAATAAACTATTCGGCTAATTCGTAATATTTTTTATATTCCATTTCGATTTTAGGTATCTGGTTTTGCAAGCAGCATAAGCCAATGCTCTATATTTTGTTTACCGGGAACAATCTCGAATTTAATAATCTTCACAGGTACGTTACAAGTCTGTATCTAAATCCATTATCTCAGTTGGAATTTGTGACATTCACTCTTCTAGAAAAAGAATTATTCATGGGAAAATAACGTTTGCATCACCTGGTGGAAATGTTTCTACGAAATGATTCGCGTCACTAGTCATAGAACAGACATCCCATGGTTGCTGAAATATTTTAAGAATAGAAAAAAGACGTGACGATGCTTTTACTAACGATTGAGAAACGTCCGTTGAACAGATGATGTTCAGTTTCGTAAGTCTTGAATTCTCTAGAAGTAAAAACAAACTTAATTTAAACAACAGTGTAATTAATACATCTGCTGCTATAAAACAAAATAATTTTAAATAACATCTCGAGATGGGTATGTGTGTGATGTTCAATACGGTTTGATTTACAACCACGCGGGTGTAAAAGTACTTTTGGTTTGTCGTATGAAGAGTTCCCTACCAGCGCCTTATTAATACGTAAATAATGGAAACATTTTCTAAATTACTATCGTGTGGTATTCATTTAATTCAAATCCACCAACGTACGAATCAAATCAATATTCATATTTGGTTATTAAATATTGACAGCTGTGCAAAACCTGTCTGCCAGTCAAATAGATAGATTTAGAATGGAAATCAGAAAAATTTTTATCGAACTGTTTACTCTTAAAGTCGTAAATTTGCTGCGTTGAAAACTGCTCTTAATTAATAAAGTAAAAGCAACAATTTTCTTGAATAATAACAGTCGAACCTGTTCTTTGACATTTCACTCAAAAGCGTTTAACGTTATGGAAGGAGTATAACTGATTTCTTTCATTTGCAGGACACTATTAATTTATTTTTAAATCTTCGTAGAACGACTATGAACACCGATTATCTTAAGAGTGCAAAAAATTCAGCTAGCGGTTACAAATCTATTTCTCAACTCCCTTGTAAGTACTTTTTCTCTGTATCCCTTTCTTTATCACTGAGCAACCTAAAGATCGTGTTTGCTTCACCCTGTCGCCAAAAAGAATGGTGTGAAGGCGTTATCTTATTATCACGTTAACGCTTTTCAGTTGTAGATACTTAAAAAATGCCTCCTTTTCCTAGCTTGTAACACGTTCTTATCTCGATTGCTCCTGACGGAGTAGCAACGAAGGTTTAACTAGTACATCTAATTGTAAGTTGCTATACGCACTGAGAAAAATTGAAACTTTGATTCGATCCAAGGAATGGGTTCCTAAATCTTGGTTGGAGAAGCATTGAAAGGTTGGACAAATATCCGCTGATAAATATATTGAGAAAATGACATAATTGCCTTGCATGAATAATATTTTATTGGTTTCAGCGGTAGATAATTCAAAATTCGGAGTACATAAAATATCATGTATGAAAGTTATAAATGTTAGCAATTCAGAGCATTTGTTTCGCAGTTATCGTCTGTGATGATGCTGTCTCTAAAAAAAGGGAAACCGTTCGTCCCATTATGTTAATTTCATGTATGTAATTTTAATTTTAGCTAATGTTACCAAAGAACCTTATAAATTCATGGAAATTTTTATAGTGAAAACTTATGCCGTTGACTGACATTTATTCTTTACATTTACATTTATTCTTAAGATAAATTTGCACAAATAAAAGTTTTAATATTTCAGACAATCTTTCGCAACACGCTGATGAAAATTTAACAATATTGTGCTTTGAAAAATAATTTTTAAATGACGTAAAATCTTTGTTTACAAGTTTCAAGAGCTAAAAATGAAAGTTTTTTTAATAACTAAACATATTCACTTGGAAATTACTTTGTTGATTTTAATGTTTCAATTTATTTCTAGGCGTCAGCTTTAAATTTAATAAACTTTTGATTTAATCTATTTCAAAAGATTTAAGTGCTTTAAAAGAAGTCTCACTACAAAATAAAATTGATGCTTGGAATAACGCTTTATTATTAGCTAGTAGTATGTTGAGCACAATAGGCTTATCTATTGTAAACTTCGACCACGTTTCATTTATCCCTCAAACCTAAAGTAAGAAATAACAAAGCTTTCAATGGCAAATATAAGCCGTAATTTCAGTTTTATATTCCTCCATAAATCAATTTGAAGAAGCCGATAACATCTACTTGACAATATCTTCCGGATGAACGCAAACGTAGGGTGTCTTAAACAAAGCTCTTTTCTACAATGTTACATTTTCATAACTTATCTTGAAAAGCAAGCACAAATCATTCAATGGAGAACTATCGAACTAGACTTAATAACAAAAAAATAAGCTGTTAGTAATCAGAAATTGAAGCACTTATCTTAGGTATCTCGAACAGCCATAAAAAGCAATGGAAAATCAAATGCGCACTTCGGTTACAATGCAGCCTCCTTCAATAGCGATTCACTGAAAGGAGATTCTAATAAAAAAGCGCACGTGTGGTGGTATTTCTGTGGCTTTTATACAGGCACAATAGAGCGGGAAGATCCTGTGGGCGGATGCCATTATTTTCAAATTGTAGGTGATGATTTAATGGTCTGTTTCTTGGATGTTTCCTATAAAAGCTACGTATTTTTAAATCTAACCTGTTTAAATTTTACATTATTTTCTTTGGAGCCTATATATAGTTATCTTTTTGTTTGTCCTTTATAACATTTAAGATATTTTATGCTGTTTATTTTGTAAATTCTGCACGTCTCAATGACGAAAATTTTGTCTTTCGTGTTTCCCGAGATGTTTTTGATGATATTATTGCCTTTCCTTTCAAAATTCGCATTCCTCATACCTTCACGCGCACCATTAACGAACACCCGCACACAACAATATTCCCACTACTGATCATGTATAAAAGCAAATAAAATACCACCACAGTGTTCTTTTTATAATCCGCTTTCGGTGAGTCACCATTGAAGACGAATGTACTGTAGCTGAAAGTGGCATTCATAACCTTATTACGGCTACTGGAAGTAACTGAGGTAAGTACTTAGTTTTTCAGATTTTTATTCATCAGTGCCTATTATTTGGAAGCACAATTTATTTTTAACTCTAGGTGTGCAATTTGTGATTGTATGTATATTTAATTAACAATTCTAAATTAAATACGATGATTGTTATACCAATAAATATCTTTTTTCCTCATTCCTAGTTGTAAAACTGGCTGCACACACAACATGTCTCTTTTCAATGATGGGGTAGAGTAATTTTCAACTCGAGCCTGCTCTTTTTTGCTTTTTGGGATGTACTTCTCCTCGTACTTCGGAAGAAAAGTTGAGAAATCAGTCTATGTGTATATAAATTAGTAGAGTATATTATTGTCACAAATCAAAACTTATTTTTCTTATATACCATGATCATGGATTTTATATGCACGAATAAGCGCATGGCTGTCCTGACAATGATTATTAATGCAGAAAAATAGAACATCGAAAACTTTTTCGTTACTCTGTGTACCATGCCACCGAAATCAAGACATTTCGACCATGCAACGGAAGTCCGTGAAAAGAAACCATTGGCTCTCGGTCCAGCTCCCGGCTTCTTTTTTTTTATCTACCACAGATAATTTATGGAACATAAAGAGTCTGGTTCAGATTCTTGCAGGTTCATAAAGCCCAGCGCTTAAACTCCGCAACGTTGGAAGCTAACGCGTTACGATTTCTATAAAGGGAGTAACTGACAATATATCGAGCGGATAAACCTTCCTTATCGGTTGAAAGAGAAATCTCGCGCATTATCGGTTCGATCGCGTCTTGACGTAATAGAAAGGGAAAGACTTTTTTGTAGTGAAAAAGTGGACTTGGCGAATAGTATAACGTTAAAGTGCTCCGACGAAGCAGACAATAAATCTGCCGAACGTTTCAGAATGGAGCTTTTGGTATCGGTCGCTTTAAAAAAAACACTCCAGATACGTTTTTTACGTAAAGAATGATGAAGGGAGATATGTTTACCTCATAAAAAATTGACTATATGTGTTGATGTGCTTAAAATGACGAAACCATAATTATATTGCGGAAGAATCGAACATTTAAAATTATTCTGAATTTAGCCGCGGAGGTTTCAACATTGCAAATAATTTAGAAGGATAATGTAAACTTGAGCATGGGGAGTTATAAGGTATCCAGCGTGTAACATGGAGTATTTTATATTATAAAGTGCCCACAAATCCACGTACACTTTCATGAACTCATTCATTCGCATGTTTACACGAGGACGTGATTATTTCAATGGTGTGATATCCTAAGTAAAAGAAACTTTCTTCCTTTTAACGTAAGATTTAGTTTGAACAATAAATTATAAAATTAACAAAGATTGCTTTCACAGCTAAGAATGGTAATTATTTCCTTTTTAATTTAAATTTAACGCACGTTTTCACGTTAAAATAAAATTATTTAAAATATTTCCGAACTAGGAAATGCGGTATTTATCATATTAACCTATTTACCCATACTGAGTATGGCTATACAGCTCGGAAAACCTGCGTAATTTCATGATGTTCTGTTTGGTATTTCAGTAGCCTTCGTATTCCTATTTTATTTCGTTGATTTTAAAAATAAATTCCATAGTAGCAAAGGGGAGGAAAGGTTAGTAGACTAACATACGATATGTGTCGTCCATGCATGTACGATCATTGTAAATTCGCTGATGTTCCATAAAGGCAAACCGATAGCAACGCTCTTCATTTTTATTCTTTTATTTGTATAATATTGTTTTCCCAATGGACTAATGCTTCGTAATTTCAAAATTACATAGAGAGACTTTAAACCACATGCTCAGTGGCGTATTCATAGGGAGAAACTCAAGGATCTTGACCTCTCCCGAAATTCTGATGAACCTCTCATGCAATTCACATGCATTTCCATAATTATAAAATGTGTATTCTTATAATATTTTGAAAAATACATAGATTGTATCATGCATTATATGATGCAAACACGTTTTCTGTGTAGATATTTTTAATTTAGGTATATCAATAAATAACCTCTCACCTAAACATAAATTCCCAAAGGAGCCACTGCAAATAATCATTTACTCTGACAACAATTGCGGTCTTAATTCTCTAGCACAAGATATGCAGTCAGTAAGTTTAACCTTTGCTCATGTAAAATGTATGCAGTGCAACAGTTAAAGTTCTCCAATAAAGGAAAATATAAAAATTACTCTGATTGGCTCCTGAGACTTGTAAGAGGCCTCTTATACTCTATATTCCATGTTTTTTTACAGGTGAAGCATGGTTTTATCTTTCTTGTTATGTTATCTACCATCTTTATGAATAAGAAAACAAACACATATACAGCACGAAATTCTTTTGCCTTTAAATAAAATAGATGTTTGTTGTACTGTAAGCTGCCATAGGGTCATGTACCTATTCTTTTCACTGAAATTATTATATTGGAGTGGTAGATAAAAACTATTCGCCAGTTTGTAAGACTCCTTACAAATGATGAAACTCATTGAGGATGGTCACTACAGGATGGTCCCACAAGCCACACATTATGGTAGAACATGAAGAAGCTTAGCATACTCTTTCAAGACCATTATAGTTTCCAAACCATTAAGGCTATCTTGATTCCAAAATCTCAACTCCCCTAATTACCGTATTCACCCGAATCCAAGACGACCCTGAATCTAAGACGACCCCCCATTTTTATGATTCCAAAAGAGAAAAAAGCTCAAATTGACCTTCATTACTACAAAAGTTATAAATCTTGTGAAATATTTATTTTCTCTTATACTTTTCTTGAATGTCATTGTCTTTTAACATTTTAAAATCATAAGATCACATCAAAAATAGAACCATTCAGGTTTTCAAACAAATTAAATGGTAGCATTCATTTTAAGATAACATTAAAAATAAAGTAAATTAGTCATCATCACTGTCTATGCAACCTTCACTATTTTCCTCATGCTCACTATCTTTATCACTCTCAACTTCATCATCAGTCTCCCACAAAACATCATCCTCACTCCCATCCATGGCATTAGATAAGCAGCATTTCTTAAATCCTTTCACTATTACTTTTGCATTTATTTGTTGCCACGATGCCTTGATCCATTGGCAGAGCATTGCAACTTCAGGTTTCTTAAGATTTCCTTTTGGTGTTAAAGTGTGAGTTCCACTCTGTAAACACTCAGAATACAAAACCTTTCAATTATTTTTAAAACACTTATTGACAGCAACATCTAAAACTTGAAGTTGCGATGTCATTCCTCCAGGTATTACAATAAGATCAATATTCATCGCACTCATTATGTTTTTAATTTCAGGAGATAAGTGTCCTTGAATGCATCCAGTGAAAGCATTGCTCTTTGTTTCAGTAAAGCTCCTGGCCGTCTATTCCACACCACATGTAACCAATCTCTGATTAGTTCTTTAGTCATCCACCCCTTTTCTTGACACCTATTATTCCACTTGGCAAATGTTTCTTAGGCATTGTTTTCCGCTTCAGAATCACATATGGTGGTAATTTAGTCCCATCTGCTAAAACCGCCAACATTACCGTGACTCGCATTTTTTCGTTGCCTGTAGTTTTAATTAGGTCGGATTTCTCACCTTTTTCGTTCACAGTATAATTAGATGGCATGTAGAAGAAAACCGGAGTTTCATCGGCATTTCCTATTTGGCTCAAAAGGTAATTATTGGTTTTTCTAAGTCCAATTACGTATTTCTGGTACGCGAGAAGTTTTTCAACATAGTCTTCTGACAATTTCTGACGAAGTTCGTCGCCGTAAAGAAAAATTATTTCGCCGCATCATTCTCACGCACCAACTTCTGCTGGCCTTGAATTCTTACAATGATATATTAAGTCCTCTAGTAATTTCATTAGCTTTAAGTATAATACTTTCAGTAGAAACAGGCATACCGTTCTTCCTCACGGTGCGCACAAACTTGATTACTTCTTCTTCAATGCCATGAAATCGGCCTAATTTTGGACCACTGAGCGACTTCCTTGTGGCTTTGGCTTTTTCTAGTTCCTGTTTTGAGAGTTTCCATCGACGCACATTTGCCTCAGATACACCGAACTTTCTACTCGCATCACAGTTATTAGTTTTTTTGGCGTAATTTATCACGATCAGCTTAAAATTTGTATCTTAGCTCCGTCTAATTCCTTTGTTAACTTTCCCTTTGCACTCGTGCCACGTACTTCAACATGATCTGTCATTTTAACTTAAGGGTTGTGCATTTAAATCAAGAATGCACAACTCAAAATTACTGTCACACTTAGTGAATCGCGGTGCATCGTTTGAAAGGGGAATCCCAATGATTTCCGCTCTCATTTGTTTTGACATTGGGTTGCCATTACGTGCAAGATGAAAGAACGTCGTCTGTGTTATGATCGTCGACGATGATTATTAGTCTAAATAATTATTATTCCCGTCATGTTTTTCTTATTGTTATTACTATTTGTTTATTTCACTCCTTTATGTACGTACTTGAATTTGCTGTTGTGAATTGTTTACTCTAATATACCATTTGTTGTAAAAACCATTGATTAAATGCTTAAATATACTTCGTATTCGAATGTAAGACGACTCTTGATATTTACAGCTGAAAATTTGGAAAAAAAGGTCGTCTTAGATTCAGGTGAATACGGTATTTCATTTGGGATTAATTAGAGAAAAAGTATATTAGTACAGTATATTTAATGTTTGAAAATTAAATAATCAGGAATGTCATCTAGAACATTTCTTTATAAATGTTGTAGCCTGTGTCAGAAAACATGCTGAGGGGTGCACATTCATGTATCCAATATAATGGTGGTCCATTTCAACATTTCATTTTATAATTTTACGAAGATAGAAATTTCTGTGCAACATCAGATTTTCAGACAGCAGTCAATGGAACAGACAGCCTCAAGGTGATTAAGAATTAAGACATGAACGGCATAAGACTTCAGACCAGAAAGTTTAATCAAAAATATTTTCACATTTCTCTCTGATTTATTTCTTGAAATAGCTATTTTTTGTGTTCACAGATGCAAAAATCCCAATGCATATATGTACTCTGTATTTAAAAGTCAAGAGAAAGTTGTCTAAAAGGAACTCAGTTTTCTCCTACCATTTACTACACCCTACTTGATTTTTGGCTGTTGACAATCCTAAAAATAGTTCCAACACCATTTGCAGCTAGAGTATCACTTACAGCTTCATCATTGGTGCCCAAGTTATGGTCCACAGGCCCAATATGACCTGCTGTATGTCTTCATCCGGCCCACCATGAGTTTAACAATTAAAGGACACAATGTAACATAAAATGAAAATTACAAAAACAATATATTTTGTCTTTATCCCTCTATTCCCATAACATATAAATGCATTTAAAGCACATAAGGTAATACTGACTCATAAATAAACTGATTAGTTTCCAAAAATCATTCTTCAACCCTATTTTCAACTGTGTGTGGCCTGCGAAGAGAGTGGAAGTGGGCTATATGGTCTGCAATGAGTGTAGACCTATGAGCTGAAAAGTTTGGGCACTACTAGCCTAGTTCAAAGACTTTATTAAGCTTGTTCAGAAGCATGGTTCTCATCAGAAATAGCTCTTTAATTACCCTCACTTAGAAATTAAGTTTGACATAATTTATAAATTATTCATGTATTTATTTTTAGTCATTTATCACAGGTGAGAATATGTGTAACCATGAATGGAATTTGGATCATAGCCAAAAGAGGCTTAAACTACAGAACCATTTGCTAATCCATCCTAGATAAAGAGGAAATTAGTGCAATATGGACGAAAATATTGTCTTTATTCAATCTAGATTGCTATCCGTAAGTTACGCTTTCTTTTGTATTTGGATTACATTCAGGATTAAAGTAAGTCTTTTTTAATTTAATGCATATATGCATAATGATTTTTCTTTCATAAATTCATAGATAGAAAAGAACTTCATTTCAGGAGCCCTCATATTGTGGTAGCCAGAGTAATTCATGGATGGTGAGATCTGCATGTTGATTCTTGCTTAGAAGCTTCCCTTTGTGTTCATAACCATCGGAATCGCTATTATGCATTCAGTATTTTATGTTAAATAAAATCAATAACGTAAATTAAAATTTTGAAAATGAAAATTCAAATTTTTAAAGCATATCAGTACAAATGAACCCTCAAAGAAAATATCATAAAATAGTTTGAAGTCTTAAAAATGTCCCTACTTTTTTATGTTAGGATCTTAAGATTTTTGGATATTCTGTCTACAGGATTGCCATTTATACTTGACAATAAGGACAAGGCATTTGCAGAAGATGACTAACCAGTTGCAGAGTTTGTCTCTAAAATACCTATATGTTGATGATAAAAGAAATTTTTATTGAGATATCTTTTGTATTTGCAGTAAATGCTTCTAGCAGCTGATTGGATTGGTGATATCTGTGGAATAAACATATGCTTCCTTTCCTGAATCCAGGGGTTAATTGTGCTTCATTTATTTATTATTGCTTCTTAAGCAGTACTTTCTTAACCTTAAGCAGAAAATTTTTAATCAGAAAAAAATATACATCATGCCCACAGCAAGATTCAAACATGCAGCTTTACCATTTGGAAGAAGTGTTCGACATTCCTCTGTCAATCTCAGGAATCAATCAAAGTTGGATTCATTTGGTTTAAAATCACACTCAATCTCATGCTCAAATCCGTTTATAAATTCATGTAGTTAGACAGAATTATCAAGCAGTCTACTACACAGCAGATTCTTGAATATTTCAATAGTACTGACAAAGTCCTGCTGAATATCATATATGATGCAGTTATGACTTTATATAACACTAGAGAAGCCTGCATTTCAATTTTGAAATGTTGCCAGCATTTTTAATAATAAACACACAGAAGCTTGAAAGTTTATTGAATACAGTGAAAACCGGTTAACACGAATTGCTGGGGACCGACACAATCATTTCGTGTTATCCGAATTTCGAGTTAACCGAATGTCATGTTAACAGTTTCAATGGTAAAATTTTCATTTTTAAAATATGGAATTTGGCTCCTAGGCAAATTCATGATATATATCAATAATAGGATGTAATACACAGCCGAAGATATTAACACAATCACGGGGAAATCTCAATTGCCATTTTGTGTTATCCGAAGAATATTGCATGTATTTATTTTCGTGGGACTGAAAAATATTTTCGTGTTAAGCGATATTTCGTGTAAACCATTTCGCGTTAATGAATGAATATATACAGAAAGGTATAGGCAGTGGAACGGACCGAGCACATGTTTTGTGTTAACTGATATTTCATTTTAAGCATTTTCGTGTGAAGTGGTTTCCACTGTATTATTATTTTTAAATTTTATATCTACAATACTTAAGTGCTTAGCATAAATGCCCATCAATATGACAAGAAAGAAAATTATATTGCTGTATCCCCCTCCCTCCCTTTCTCCCTCCCTCCCCCCCCCCCCTATCACTCCCTCTGCCTTCCTCCCTCCCTCTCAATACATCAAAGTAAATGCTTCATATTTCTATCGAATTACTTATGAGTATTTAGGCAATATTAGGAATCTTGAGTCCCAATAATGATATTCATTCTCCAGAAAACTTATCGATAAAAGCATGATATTTGGTCAAAATTTGTCACATATTCGTTAAATGTGAGGAATATCAAATGGAAAGCGAAAATCAATGATAAGAATAACAAACATTGTACATTCTTCTTTAAACAGTCCATGTATGGTGATTGTAAGTCAATTTTTTTTATTTGCAAAAGAATGAAAGTCTGCATGTTGAAAGATCACATTTTACGTGTAATCTTATAGGAAACAGAATATATCTCCTGGAGTCGAGTCCAGGTCTTTTTCAGGATTATTTTCGTCATTGCCTTTTAATGCATGATTCATGCATTCCTGCCAAATTTCAAACTTGTACCTACTTGGAAATTATCTTAAATCACCTCTAGAGAGTGGCTGCAAAAGTGTGTAGACAAGAAAACAAACAAGAATCCTATGCCAATTATAATATAGATTACTATGAAAATGGTATCCTAGGTAATTTTTATTTTGTTTTGAGGAATGCAGAATAAACCATGCAACAACAGAGCATTTTGTAATGGCCAACACAACTTCTTCCAATTTTATGTAAATACATTAAGCCTTGTTGTGATTATGAAGCAAGTGAAGAAGAAAAATGAAATTATTTGTTCTTTCTTATGATTTTGTAGAATATATTGTACTTCATATTTTTGATAAATCACTGTTTCTTCCTATCTTCACGTATTCTTTATTTTTCTTCTTCACCAAAGGTAATTATAGCACCCAACTTGGGAAGGGTAAGGTCTAACTCATTGCTAGAAGGTGCTAATAACCCTAAACTATACACCGATACTCAACCAACCACCAGCCAAGTTCTTTGCTCTAAAAAAGAAATCATTCCCTATATGGACAAAAGGTTGTGAATTATATGCTTATGTGTAACTAATAGCAGGGACTGATCTAGGTGTACAGACTAAGGGGGTATTAAAATAAATATATTAACTAATAAATATTTATATAAAATAATAATATCTCATTATAGTAAATATACAGCATATAATATTGGGGGCATACAATGAAAACCCACAAAGTCCAAGTATGTATAATTTGTGTTTTCATTGCTATAAAAGGCCTTACCGTATATACTCGTGTATAGTACGAGTTTTTACGACCAAATTTTTATTGCAAAAATTGGGGATCGTACTATACACGAGTAATGCATCTGAGGATTTAAAATTCATGTATCTTCACGGGCATTTTCGGTGAAGTTATGCCACCCGCACGCATTCTAATGGTAGGCTAACCTTAACAGTGAGGTCCTTTATCGTTGTTATGTTGCTTCGTGAAGAGTAGAATCTTTTTCATATATACAGCTTCAAATTCACAAATACTTGATATAAGTGACGATTTATGGGCACTTCCTTTCTTGAATTTTATGTATGTACATCTTTGTTTGCGTCTTTTTACAAGGGATGGATTGGAACGAGTTGGACTAAAAGTATCGTAGACGGCGTAACTTTATGGAATTTCGACATCTCGGAAAAAAGAAATTACTTTGTAATATTCAACAGTCTTTATTGTTTCTTCAATCACACACCGATCAGTTTCCACTACAAAGTCATTCTAAAAGTGTTATGTCGCTTAGTAACACCATTAGAATGATTTAGTAGTGGAAACCGGTCGGTGTGTGATTGAAGAAACAATAAAGACTGTGGAATATTACAAAGTAATTTCTTTTTATCCTTTATCCCTACCTATTAAACAGATGAGCGGTTGGAACCATTACGTACGCGGAACATAATCAAGACGTACTAGAATTGAAAAGATTTTATTTCATCTTGTGCAATCATGATTCATATCACTTTTTATTAAATGTTTTAGGAGTAAGATACTTAACCTAACCGAATTTTAGTGTACTCGCAAGAAATACTATTTACGACATTTACGGCCTATTCTATGGTGGTGTGGAAAATCAAGGTTGTTCGATATATCTCACTCGTAACCATCGAGCTATCGAAACAAAATATATCGACCATGGTGAAAAGCTCGGGTCTTACTATAAACGAGATATATGAAAAAATCAGGTTTGTTCACCAAAAAACCAGGGGTCGTACTATACATGGAGTCGGCATATACACAAGTATATACGGTAATTGTGTAACTACAAGACACAGTAAGTATGAAAAATAAATATTTTTGTGCATGCAAAACATGTGCATTATTTTTAATTTAATGTTGTATCTAATAATCTAATTTACTCAAAAACAGGTTTTAAGGACTTAATGTATTTCCTTGTATGCCTATGATATTTATATACTTAGACCATGTAGACAGAATAATGGATCTTGGAGTGCTATCCACCTCAAACATTGATTTCAAAGGACACATTGATATTATTTGCAGTAAGGCCTTAAGAATGCTAGGATTTTTAAGGCACAATAAAAAAGGATTTCAGGATAGTCTAACTCTCAAAGTAATTTATTACGCACTAGTAAGGTCAATACTTGAATACTGTAGTAATGTCTGGTCCTCATCTTATTCATCCTCCATCTGTAGGATAGAAAAAGTCCAGAATGATTTCTCCATCTATGTGCCTATAAACTTGGACTTATAATTAGATATGGACATTATACTTATGATTCCATTCTCTCACAGTTAGGTTTAAACACACTCTCGAACCGCAGATGAAAAATGACATTATATTTTTGTTTAAATTAATAAATTACTGCATTGATTGTCCACATTTACTGGCAGCTATCAATTTTCATGTTCCTTCTAGATATGAAGAAATAACCCTTATTTTGCAAGTGACTGGCATAAGGCAATTTATGGGAAATACAACCTGATTAATCATGCCATGATACATATTATCAAATGCAATACCTGAATTGAATTTTTGAAATTCCTCCGTAACTTCTTTGAGAAAGGTATTGGGATCACAACATCAACGAACATTAGACTATGATTATAGTTAAACAGTTCCTATTTTAATCTCTATATTTATTTGTTTTTTATTTATTTATGTAAAGTCTTTGTTACGAAACTGTATCTGATATGTTTTATACTACTACTACTTTGTGCAAAGGAATTATGTTAATTAATTGTATTTAATGTTGATATGTGAAATAATTTATAACTTGAAATAGGTCTAGACCAGTGGTCTTCAACCTTTTTTGAGTAACCGCCCACTTTTACCATATGTTGTACTTTGAAATAAGTTCACCGCCCACCCAGTGGTGTATTGAGGGTTTCTGGCGCCCGGGGCAATGAATAATTTTGTGCCGCAAGTAGCAAAGCGATTTACGGAGGGAGGGGGTGTGTGTGTGTGCAAATCGCACCTTGACCCGACGGGTGCTAATTTGATATTTTTGCGCCCCCCTGAACTCGGCGCCTGGGCAACTGCACCTCCCCCGATGAGATTACCGAATACGGTCTCAGTGGTAATAACAGTGTTAAAAATTTATGATTTTATATATTTGAAAAAATTAAACTTAAACGCTTCACTGCTTCTGCGAGAGACTCCGACCACCCTCATGGACCTTTCGATTTTACCGCAGCATGGATACATTGTCGCTAGTATAGTATGATATGATACTATAGTTAACGACAAACAAGCTGTAATAGTTTTACATAAAATAGTTGTACAGAATATGTGTGCGTATCATTAGGCTTTTTTATAGAATTTTATTTTTCAGTGTAAAAATTATAATAGCATTTGGTGAGTTCTTTAACGCCCACCAAAAATCCAAAAACGCCCACTGGTGGGCGCTATCGCCCACCTTGAAGACCACTGGTCTAGACCATATTTTTTATGAAAATGAATATTATATACTGCTTTATAAGACTATACTGTTATATGTACATGTATTTTATATTTAGGATGTAATATGTGAAACTCAATTTATATACTAAATACTTAAATATGAGTGGATGAGGTCACTCATAGGTGATAGCAATGTATTATACTATATTTCATGGGTGAAGAGTGTTATACTCCAAACCCACCAATAAAGATTATTATTATATACACTAATACCCCGCTATACATCATAGATGCGTTCCTGAAAAATGCGACTTATAACGAAACAACGTATAGTGAAACAACGGTTATCATAAGAGCCAGAGCCAGATAGAGGGAAGGCCAGTAGGGCCATTTGGCCTGGGCCCTGGGCCCATAGGGGCCCCCAAAATTTATTTTATTGATTTTATTTTATTTTATATATTGATTTTATTTTATTTTATATATATATGGCTTTCGGAGTGGGGTGGGGCCCCACTTTTGTGACTGGCCCGGGCCACATCTCACCTCCTTCAGGCCCTGATAAGAACTATGATAAAAGTTAGGGATCCTGGCGGATATTTTGTGACACATTTGGACATACTATGTCACCACTATGTGTTTACCACTCATTGCTACTAAGGTTTAATATACATTTAATCGTAGCAACAAGTAACCGATTGCAATAATAAATTCAGAAATCACCAAAAATAATTGTCTATAGTGTGATGGAGCACAAAAATTGTTTCTTTACATACATGTACACTGATATTCACTTTAGAGTACTTTTCAAGTAGATTTCGCAATCCAAAGTATATCCAATATCTCATGAGATATCAACGCAAATGTAAACACATAAAATGTTACACACTACTGTTCACAAAGTTCAGAAATAGGTCATTAAAATTGGGACAGTCCCTTTTATCCCCTGTATATCTTGTGAACCATCTAACCCATCGTGATCTCTCAAACACATGGCCAGCAAATGTTTATTCTGAGTATGATTTTACACGAATTGATAAACATGAAATTAAAGTAATTCATATAAATAATAATAAACATGAAATTAAAAGCTGAATAGAAGGATTTTATTGTTATAGTTATAATTTATGCACCACAATTGGAATTTCTGAAATTTTGCTTTTAATATTTCACAAACGACGTATATGCGAAGTGACACAACGTATAACGAAACATGTTCCCATGCGGGGCCTCTAACCAATGAGGAGCTGCATCAGAACACAGGAGGCTGAAAGGATAGGTGCTGAAGAGGCTCTAGATGAGAAAGTCCTTATTCCCAAAGATCTTCAGGAGAGATTGGTCCTTACAAATTCAGGCCTGTATCTTTATGAGCTGAATGGCAATAACAGAGAGTGAAACTCTTACATCAGGAAGATTGTAAACCAAGGAATCACCTGCTATGGAAAAATTCTGCATGACCAGAATATGTAGGTGAGAGAACTCATGCTTGATGCCTTCCTCAAGAGGCCTTCATATTCCAAAGAACCACAGTCAGGAACTTCACAGCAAGAGGATTAAATATAATTGCAGTTATGTACATAGTTGTTAATGTTAATATCCATTATTATCAATTTTTGGGTTTTTCATTCATATTATTTATTTATTTTAGGTTAACTGAGTATTTTTATTGGTATTACTCTTTAGTTTTCACATCCATGAAACCTATTCTCATTGACATAATGTATTTATTACCCTGTTTTGTGCAAAATTTTCAGGAATCTGTCTGTCACGCAATGAGGTATGACTGTGTAAAAAATTCAGCTGTTTAATTTTACTTCTTTTTATCTTTGACAACTGTGGTACATAAGTAAAAAATGAAAGGGGTATCATATTTGATCTCATCCAAGGTAGCAAAATATCTTGTCACAGCTCTGATTATGTAGCCTTTATAATCTTTATGATAAAGTCTATACTCCAGGGACATACCTATGGAAGTGCCTAGGGGTCCTGGTCCTCCTTTATAAGCCCTTGGCTCCTCAATGATCCCATGTACATATTAAAATAATAATAATAAAAAAAGTATTTTATGTTTTTGGTCTTACTAAAAAATTATCTTTCATTTGAGGGACAAATACAGTAAAAATTAGTCAAAACATTTATTTTCATATTATTATTATTATTTTTGTTTTTTTAATTTTAATTTTGGTATACCCCCTCTAAATATTTTGACAATAGGACCTGTCTCAGCACAGTTCATGCAACCACCCCAATGTTGGTGGTTTGTTATGTCCCTGAAAGAGTAAGATCAGAGTCCTATAATTAATTACAACTAATAAATAATTGAGAAAACTCCTTATAAGCATAAAAATTGTAAAAAGGTAGCACTCACATAGGAGAAATTACTCCATCACAGAAACTGAACAGTCATGCAATATCATACACTCCAGGTTCATTATTAAACCAAAATCTTTGACAATCTTTTTAAGGCTCCATGTTTACTGTGGAAAGAAAGGTAGGTTTACTTATATTTCTTTTTTGGAAGAGGAGGACAAAGATTTTCAAAGATTATGGTTTAAAAATTGTCTTCTCATCCCAAAATCATCTCCATCATTTGCTAGAAAATCAAAAAAATTCCAATCTTGTTTCTTGAAAATGCTGCATTTAAAAAATCAGTTACTATAAGTGCTACAACATTTATATAAGTCAAACAAAAAGGTAAATAAATTGTAATGAGGTTTTAAAGGAAAGGTATGCACCTGGACTAGAGTTTATGATGCTAAAATTTAAAATGAACATTAATAATAATAATAATTGGATTTGAGATGGCACAGCAAAGTGAGATACAACCAATGGATGAATATGAAACTTACAAATATCTAGGATTTGAACAGTCTAAGAAAATAGACCACACAGCCATAAAGAAATCACTTACATCAGAATTTACCTCCCGGCTTAAAAGAATCTGTCAAACTGAACTCAATAGTAAAAACCTGATGAAGGCAATAAATAGTCTAGCAATACCTGTACTAACATATTCATTTGGAGTAATATCATGGTCTAACACAGAGTTAGAGAATTTGCAGGGGAAACTAAGGGTAGAATTAACGAATCACAGGAAGCACCACCCACTCTCTAGCGCTCTTAGGATGACATAACCTACAGCGGAAGGGGGATGGGGAATAGTGGACATCAAAAACCTTCATAATAACCAAATCAGTCTTTTACGATCATATTTCCACCAAAGGAAAGAAAATTTGGCACTGCATGCAAGCATCTGCAGTTCAGATAATAAATACACCTCTCTGAAGTCGATCAGAAAATGTTTTTTCTTCTATTTATGGCAGGATCTTTAAATATAATTAAATAAGAATATTAATAATCTATTCTGAGAATAATGTTACTTTACTAAACAGCATTAAAATATTATACTACTCACATGACATACACAACCATAATTACTATTGTCTGGACGACATTACTTTGGAATTGAGACTTAGTTGTAGAGAAGGGGTGGGGGTTTGGCAGGAAAGACTGAAAAACTCCCCTCCCTCTCAGCCAATCATAGGTGGAGGGGAGGTAATGTTTGCTAGGGGGAACTACTCAGCGTTGCCGCAAGTCCTCTTTACACATCCTGGCAACATCACACCCGAGTCACCTCAACCGTCAATCCCACAGTAAATGAACTGAATAATTATAGATTTTTTCTTCTTTTGAAATCAGTAAAACTTTAAAATTCAGTACAAAATTCAGTACATATTTGAAATCAGTACACAATGTCTAAAATCAGTACTGTACTGATTAAATCAGTACGTCTGGTCACTTTAGGCATGGGTCAAAAAAGGTTGAGAACCACTGTATTAGACTATTGTTTCGTATGAGTAAAAATTTGACAAATTCTCTGATATCATTCAATAGAGCAATTTCATTTCGGAGAGGTTTCACTAAGGATACAATTTTGAAAGGAAATTCTGGTGATATATCATTTTCATAACATCGCTGTAATGTCTGCACCGATTGGAAAAGTACTTTCATCTAAATTTATGAGAATTTGAGGATTCAAAAAATTAAATTTTTGTATTACCCTCTAGAGTGCCTCAAACCTGGAATCTATTTGTGTAGTGATGATGGTATTTTCATTATTGCTCCTTAAAAGTTATTTTTAGCTTCTCAACCATGTTGGCCGACATGACCCTTTCTGGTTCGGGTTTCAGACCGCAGACCATTCGGGTGTGCTCTATAGTAGCTATGCCACTGAGCCTAACTGTGCTCTTTTATGATGCTGAAAGTTGCGTTTCCTGCTTCAGTGATTTGATTTTTTTGGTTGCTTTCTTTTTGAAGACATTTAAAAACATTTAAACTAACTTTGATGTTGGTTTGGTTTTATTTATGATCATTTCTTTTCTACAAAATTGCTGTGGTGCTCGCTTGATATTCTAGGGTTACAGCTTAGTGCTCACCACATCAAAAAGACTGGCCTAGGTGGTAGAAAAAACTCTGACTATTAGATACCAGCCAAGAAATGTGCAGATTCACAAGTATTTAACAACCAGTTCGGCTAATTACATTTTTAACAACTGGTTTGGCCGAGCTAGTGCAAACTGGCAGAATGACACCACTGAGTGTATGGCAGACAGAAAAGTAGTTCTACAAAATTATAACATTTTATGTAATGCATGCAATACCGATTTGATGTGACTTATTGTTTATAAACTTGTTTCTAAATCCAGGGGATATAATTTCGCAATTATGATATGGAACATAGATTAAAACGAATAAATAACAACAATAATAATTTAATTTGCATTGCTATTTACTTTAATGAACATAGTTTTAAATAATAGTTATTTATCTTCAAAATATTTTCAAAGACTATTGGTTTCCTATTGAAAATTATTTTGAATTTGTTTCCGATGACTGCGTTTCATAAAGGGTTCTTTTATCTTAATTTCCTTTTTGGAAAAGATAGTCAAATATTAATATTCATAATTATGAAATTAACAAAACAACACGAAACTTTAGTTTGCCATAGTTTCGCTACAAATTAACGCGAAAGAACCACTGTTCACTTGCAGATACATTATATATCGTAATATCTAAATATATCCTTTAAGTTGCGAAAACCAAAGTAACAATTTCACCTCGAACTTAAAAGAGAAAATGTTTTCAAAATTTTATTATTAGGAAAAAATATAGTTTCCATAGAAGGGTGTAGACTGTTTAATATTATTCTCTGTGTTACGCAAATTATTAAACACGGTATATTATCTTCTTCCATAACTAAGAGTATGCAACCGCATGCAATACTTCTTACCATTCTTCGCATTCCTCAAATCACGCAAATCATTTCGATCGTCATATTTTTGTATCTGTGGAGGCGATGGTGTTTGAATCCTACGATGGAAATTTTCTGTTTGGTGAGTTTTTAATTTTGCTAACCTATTAATATTTTCATAAATATGCCGACGAGGACTATTTATACTCTGTCTACCTAATGAGAGTTACTAAATATCAATACTCATAGCGTTTGAAATTTCATTCCGCCATGTGGCGTGAGTGATGTCATTTGTATGAAAACTAGGTATCGCTGTTCAAAATTAGTTGTTAAATATTCATTTAGAAATGAAGGTTAATAATCTTGATTAAGTGTTCCGTATATTTGATACCCGAAGTTATATATAATTAACTCGTTATGCATCCATCCCGTAATTGGAGGTAAGAGGAAATGCATTGAATGAGTACATTGGTAATTGATATAAATTTTTTATTAATTATTGCGGTAATGTAGAATAAATTGCTTCATTATTGACAGTCCTTAAACCATTGGCAACAAATTTTTCGTTTTATAATTTTTGTGTTGTGGTATTTAACCTATTAGTCATTATGTATATCTTTTTTATAAGAAACCTAATGCCCATATAGACAAATATTCATGAACTTGACGGAGTCCATTGTTTCTGAATGAACCTTAAATTAAAATGAGAAGTTTGCTATCGGGTGCACAATTTCCAGTTTACTTATTGCTGACAAATTGCAATTTATCACAAATTTACTAAGCTGGAATCTCTGACGCTGAATTCATAATACCATAATAATGCTTTTAGAAGTATTTCTTTTGTATTATATTTTTGTGCGGTATCGTGAACATGACATCCTGTGGTGCAATATTTCTGATTTGACTCTGTTTTTGCTTCAGAAGTGTGACTTCAAGAGAGAAATACCATACCATTTTGAACAAGCAGTATCACCCAGCTGACATCCTGGATCCCCCTGGACCTCTTCTCTTTTGTGATACCAAGAAAGAAAGGTGGTGAATGAAATCTATTTTTGTTACAAAGTAGAAATAATGCGCTTCCCACTTGTTGATTTATCAGGTTGATATATGATATTCTTGTTTGCATCTTGAAAGGTGTCAAGTGACATTCCAATGCATCCTATTGGTCATTTTATTCCTGCAGAGGTGGTGGATTTTAAAAATTTAAACCGTTTTAGTATATTTTCTCAAAATAGTTTTTTCCATGTACAAGCAGAATTTGAAGATGTTTGGAAGTAGGAATTTTACATAATGAAAGCAAAAGTTTTTATAATTTTAAACAACTGTTGCAATAGATAGCATTTAATTTATTTAAAATTATGCCATATAATCATAACTTAAGCATAGTGTTGATAAATGCAACTAGTATTAGTTTCAGTACTTAACAATATGTACAACATATTTCTCACTTTTTAATAAATGTTTGTTTTCCAGCAGGTAATTACAGTTGTATTTTTTATGATCATGAATATTAAATTGTGCAGTATATAATAACATATTAGTTTTCATTATATTAAAAGCATTAAAACAAATTTTGTTTGTGGAACAATGTTTTTACAGTATTTTTACTTTTATTTTATATTGCATTTTCATTTTATTGTACAAAGTTATAAGATTTGATTATGCAAAATCTTGCATTCAAGATAAGTTACTACAGTTATCATTGGTACTGAATAAAATCATTGTGTAATGGAAAATTTTTATTCTTTACTCAGCCTAGGTAGCATATTGATTTCTTAGGTCCAAAGCTAGCACCAAATAAAATATGGTAATTCTATTTAATGGTAAATATTAGAAAATTCATTTGCCTTTAAATTAGATCAGTGCAAGACTATTTAACATGCACTTACCTTATTAAAATTAATCAGATTTCTTTCAAATTTTGAAATAACATTATTTATTTATTATAGTCGGGCCGGCAAGAGTTGATCTCTGACAAGTAAGCGGTGCTGGAGGGGAGAGAGGGGAATGAGCCTATCGTGAGCCTTTCCGTAAGGCGCTGCTGCCAGTTATAATTCACGTCATGGTTTGAAAAAATCCTGTTAAAAAATATTAAGCCAAACTCTGTTATAGTTATGGACAATGCCCCCTACCACTTCAAACAAATTGATTAACCCCAAATATGGCAAACAGGAAGTCTAAATTAGCAGATTGGTTAAAAAAGAAGCAAATATCATTTACAGATTACATGAAGAAGATTGAACTATTTGAGTTGATCCAAAACCATAGACCTCCATTTCCTATCTGTAAAATTGACGAATTGGCTAAGTCACATGGGCATAGGGTTATTAGACTTCCCCCCTATCACTGCCACTTTAACCCGATAGAATTGATTTGGGTACAGGTGAAGGGATATGTAGCAAAAAATAATAAAACGTTTAAATTAGGAGAGGTAGAGGAGCTGGTCAGAAAAGGAATTGAAAAAAATTGGAAGCAAAGAATAGGAGAAAGCAGTGAGGCGTGTTAAGAAGCTGACAGAAGCAGCTTGAAAATTGGACGGGGAGGTAGAGAAAGTTGTGGAAGAACTAATTATCAATTTGAGAGTGAGTTCAAGTGATAGTGCAGACAGTAATAGTGAGGGTTGTGACAATTGGTAGAGCAATCCAAAGGAAAGTGACTGGGAGAGTGGACTATTAACTGATAAAAGAATTAGGTGTTCGATCCCTTGGAATGAATAAAAAATCAAAATTTAATGTAAAAAAATATGGTATGTTTACTTCTGCATCTTGTTAATCATCTAATGATAATCTTCTTTGAGAATTTAATACTGTGGTAATTTTTGTTTTAAAATTGGTTATTAACTTTATGTGAAGATCTCTCTTACTGTGGTGAAAGATGTATTTATTATATTTTTAATCATAATGTACACTTACAACTAATAAATTATGCGTTCTTATTGAAATCATAATTTATTTTTTATTTTGTGATTACATTGATGTTTAATTAAAGTGGTTGGCCATATAATTACTCAGTAAACGTGAAGTTTTGAATTTTATACTAGAATTTCATGGTCTTAGAAATCCTTGGCATTATTTTTATTTATGTGCTACTTTTATAAATTTAAAACATATTGTAATACTTTTACAACAAGTGTATTATGTTTATATATATACACACACACACACCGTATTCACCCGAATCCAAGACGACCCTGAATCTAAGACGACCCCCCATTTTTATGATTCCAAAAGAGAAAAAAGCTCAAATTGACCTTCATTACTACAAAAGTTATAAATCTTGTGAAATATTTATTTTCTCTTATACTTTTCTTGAATGTCATTGTCTTTTAACATTTTAAAATCATAAGATCACATCAAAAATAGAACCATTCAGGTTTTCAAACAAATTAAATGGTAGCATTCATTTTAAGATAACATTAAAAATAAAGTAAATTAGTCATCATCACTGTCTATGCAACCTTCACTATTTTCCTCATGCTCACTATCTTTATCACTCTCAACTTCATCATCAGTCTCTCACAAAACATCATCCTCACTCCCATCCATGGCATTAGATAAGCAGCATTTCTTAAATCCTTTCACTATTACTTTTGCATTTATTTGTTGCCACGATGCCTTGATCCATTGGCAGAGCATTGCAACTTCAGGTTTCTTAAGATTTCCTTTTGGTGTTAAAGTGTGAGTTCCACTCTGTAACCACTCAGAATACAAAACCTTTCAATTATTTTTAAAACACTTATTGACAGCAACATCTAAAACTTGAAGTTGCGATGTCATTCCTCCAGGTATTACAATAAGATCAATATTCATCGCACTCATTATGTTTTTAATTTCAGGAGATAAGTGTCCTTGAATGCATCCAGTGAAAGCATTGCTCTTTGTTTCAGTAAAGCTCCTGGCCGTCTATTCCACACCACATGTAACCAATCTCTGATTAGTTCTTTAGTCATCCACCCCTTTTCTTGACACCTATTATTCCACTTGGCAAATGTTTCTTAGGCATTGTTTTCCGCTTCAGAATCACATATGGTGGTAATTTAGTCCCATCTGCTAAAACCGCCAACATTACCGTGACTCGCATTTTTTCGTTGCCTGTAGTTTTAATTAGGTCGGATTTCTCACCTTTTTCGTTCACAGTATAATTAGATGGCATGTAGAAGAAAACCGGAGTTTCATCGGCATTTCCTATTTGGCTTAAAAGGTAATTATTGGTTTTTCTAAGTCCAATTACGTATTTCTGGTACGCGAGAAGTTTTTCAACATAGTCTTCTGACAATTTCTGACGAAGTTCGTCGCCGTAAAGAAAAATTATTTCGCCGCATCATTCTCACGCACCAACTTCTGCTGGCCTTGAATTCTTACAATGATATATTAAGTCCTCTAGTAATTTCATTAGCTTTAAGTATAATACTTTCAGTCGAAACAGGCATACCGTTCTTCCTCATGGTGCGCACAAACTTGATTACTTCTTCTTCAATGCCATGAAATCGGCCTAATTTTGGACCACTGAGCGACTTCCTTGTGGCTTTGGCTTTTTCTAGTTCCTGTTTTGAGAGTTTCCATCGACGCACATTTGCCTCAGATACACCGAACTTTCTACTCGCATCACAGTTATTAGTTTTTTTGGCGTAATTTATCACGATCAGCTTAAAATTTGTATCTTAGCTCCGTCTAATTCCTTTGTTAACTTTCCCTTTGCACTTGTGCCACGTACTTCAACATGATCTGTCATTTTAACTTAAGGGTTGTGCATTTAAATCAAGAATGCACAACTCAAAATTACTGTCACACTTAGTGAATCGCGGTGCGTCGTTTGAAAGGGGAATCCCAATGATTTCCGCTCTCATTTGTTTTGACATTGGGTTGCCATTACGTGCAAGATGAAAGAACGTCGTCTGTGTTATGATCGTCGACGATGATTATTAGTCTAAATAATTATTATTCCCGTCATGTTTTTCTTATTGTTATTACTATTTGTTTATTTCACTTCTTTATGTACGTACTTGAATTTGCTGTTGTGAATTGTTTACTCTAATATACCATTTGTTGTAAAAACCATTGATTAAATGCTTAAATATACTTCGTATTCAAATGTAAGACGACTCTTGATATTTACAGCTGAAAATTTGGAAAAAAAGGTCGTCTTAGATTCAGGTGAATACGGTATATATATATGTGCGTGTGTGTGTGTTTATCATTATATATGCTCTCTTCTTACAGAGGAGGATATAGGATATATGAGGAGGATATAGGAGGATACTAATGTCTGGCCCAAACTACAATAGATGGAGAGCTAATATTTGGTACATAGGTAGGTTTGGTACAAAACCTCCAGAATAAATCGAAAATTACGTTTATTTTCTTGGACATTAAAAATTATAAACGTAAACATTTCATGGTTTAGGTACTTCTAAATGTGCTAAAATGCTGAAATATTTTCTAATGGTAGAATTTACCAAATAAAAACGGGATTATAGAAATTTGAAAATGTTAATTTATTCGGCCATTAAAAATTGATAAATGTTGAACAAATTGACATGTTTATACACAGTCGAGCTAGGGAGCTAAAAATTTTAAGAAAGGGAATAATGTTCAGGTGGTAATTACCATTGAAAATTTGAGAAATTTTTATTGTTGTGGCTGTTAAAAATTAAGTTTAAACAATTAAATTTATATAAGTCCACTTCTAGAGGTGCTACATCGATGAAATTTTGCAGAAATGTGAGGTATTCATAACATGATGAAAACATAAAATTTTTATAAATATACATATACACACAGTAGAACCTCTGCATTCTCAAAAACTACATTTTGGAAAGTTATATGTAAAAATCCTAATACTCCAGAAATTACTTTAAATGATGTACACATCTATTTTCATTGTTTCATTTACCTCATTAGAACCACATCTTCATATTTGTCAATATTTACATATTACAAATATGTGAAGATTCATTACTACTTACATAAGGCTGCATAGACTTCACTCACTCAACAATAGGAATGTTTCATCACACTGAAAATTATGCACAAAATACTTTTTTAATACTTCAAAGTAAAACATGGTTTGAATTTGGCCAGACGATGTTAATGTGTACATGGCCCTTATAGTAAAATGTTTGGCTAACTCAGAAAACTGTTTAAAAGATGCTACACTATTTGAAAATATCCATTCAAATGCTCAACCAAATAAGTAAACTTCAGTCCCAAACTGAAATAGTGAACTCAACTTCAGGCTGAAATGCAATTAACGAAGATAACTCCTAAAGAGGTGGGAAAACCAGATGAACATATCTACAGCCAAGCATCCAACTTCAAGGATGATCCATCTAATTTTTATAAAAAAAATACAAAATTATATTTGGAATTTCAAATAGTTCAAATTTTTTTTAATTCTAAAAATTCAAGTAATCCAGAGTTTGTGATACAGGAGTTGCTTCTGAAACCAGGAAACTGAATATAAGTAATCTTCGGGATTAATTTGTATAGATGCCAAAATGTTTTCATTGTCTTATCAAAGTGATCTGGAGAATTAAAAATTATCTACCTAATCCAGTATTTTATTGAAAGTTTTGAACTTATCCAACACAGTATACCTACCTATATTTTCAATACATTCACGACCACGTGTCGAATATTCTTCGAGGTACATTTTTTCATAGATACTATGGCGCCACAATCCCAGGAACAACGCTTTTAGTTCTAATAGAAATATTCTCAATTTATTTTATACAAATCGATGTATTAAATTCGGCTGTTTAGGATATTGACGTGCTCAAACAATCGTTAAATTCATAACTGACATACTTAGATCAAATATAGTTAATGGTACCAGATGATGGTTTGCAGTGGCGGAACAAACACCGAGCCCTGGGGCAAGAAAGTTTGGCGGGCCCCCTTAAGTGACCAACCGTAATGATTTTGATGACTTTGTACTGTTTAACTTGGTTGACTGGGGCACTTCCCCGGCCTAGTTCCGCCACTGATGATTTGAGTCTAATTCTTCGAAAACATATCAAGGCTTACATTCTCATATGAAATTATGCCGACGAATAATTAGATCCCAGTAGCATTACTACTGACAAGATAAATCTGTTACAAAACAATATTACTTACAAAGCCAGAAAAATTTCCAATAACTATAACATCAAATCAAATGCTTCATTTCTTCGACTTTCTAATGACTAAAGATAACCTCCTTCTACTTCCAAAATCGTTCAAATTCCTGCACTTTCTGAATAGTTGAAGTTTCAATTGCGCTCAAAAAGACAATCGAGATAGTTTATATTTATTTCTGAAGAGGGCAGTATAGTCGTAAAGCGCCTAGTTTGTTGGTAAATCAATTGAGGAAAATGATTCGGTCCAGTTAGAAATGTGGTTATACTGGAGAAAACCATAGTTAAGAAATTTCCTTCTTCCGATGAAGTTTATATATAATTTATTTTACTGTTAATGTAGATTTTTGCTGACGTTTACTATAACGTGACGTTTGGTAAGCTAGAGGTGCAGTGCCATTGTGTAAACCTATAATTAGGGTTTATTGAGCATCATTATGATGTAAATTAAAGGAAAACTTTTATTTGGCAATTGTACGAATTCATTATTCGTAAGCGAGTGATATATTCTTTTTTAACCCGAAAAAACAGATGGTCGGCTAACAATATAGCCAAATAAATAGTATTATGATGTAAATTATCGTAGTATGCTTGTTAGTGATGTAAGGATAAGCAAGCTGTTAGAAGAATACCTAGCTAGAATTTTATAACTTGCTGCTGTTTATGCAGCGCAGCAATTACAAAGCAAAACAAATTATCTTAGCAGGAGGTCAGAAGGATATCTAAGGAGAGCTCTTTTGGTAAGCTATTTTTAGGATGGTCCGAATGAACACGAGTTTATCGGGCGACGAGTTAATATCTTATGTGTAATTTAAGCGAAACTTTACTTTGTTAAGAATAAGGAAGGCTGTCTCCTATTCTGCTTCGCATGTTAATTAATGATAATGGAAAACACGAGAGATTGAATTAAACAGTATTGTACTATAATTGAAAAAGCTTGGCAAATTTATTGTATTCGCAGGCATGATAACGGGACCGTAATCTGTTCGTTTATCATATAAAGTTATGCAAAGTACGATAATTTGTATAAATTTCTCCCTCATTCATCCCCTATATTAACTCCATTACAGGTAAAAAGGCGACATTATGAACCTTGCCTTAGGGCGGCAGGTGACCCAGGGACGGCCCTGTTTCCAATATGTAGTGGTGTAGCGGTTTACAAACACCTGTTCGTATTGCGTATAAATGAGCCGTCTAAGACTTAACCCAAGTTCGAATCCCATCGCGATAATAAGGATCATTAAGAGAAGCATACCAACTGTGCGCTTTGGAGGGGACCTTCCACTCTTTGAGACCATATGCATCTGGGTACTTTATCTTAAGATCGTGGAGGATAGGGAAATTGCTTTACGAGGACCCCTGAACCCACAGAGAGCCCGGATAACAACGATTTCGTGACTCTTCTTGCATAGAACCTTGGCCGTCCACACCGTCCTTTGCATGATGCATCTAATCAAAGGAAACAAAACAAAAATTCTCTATCCACAACATTCTTTGCCTCCACATTCCCCCACTATGGACTCCCGTAATTTTCTGGGGTGGATGCAGAATGTTCACAATTTGTATGCCATAAGATCTATCCTGAAGTTTTAAAATATTGTTAAAGGTAATCGAGTTCCACGAGGAGATTTAGAAGTGCTTAAAAGAAGAAAAGAAAGATTATAAGCAGGCAGCAGCGGCGGATTTACATATAGGCCCTGTAGGCCAGGGACTAAAGCGGCAAATTTTAGGTGGCAATTTTTGAAAAATAATATAATAATGACAATAATAAATTTAAAAACTAAAGAATTTTTTATTATTAAAGAAAATTTCTATAGATATTTTTTTTGAAAAATAATATAATAATGACAATAAAAAATTTAAAAACTAAAGAATTTTTTATTATTAAAGAAAATTTCTATAGATATTTTTGAAACAGATGAACTACTGCAGGAAAGTATTATGTAGACTGGATGCAAAGATGAAAACATTGCACCTCTATATCTATATATATAATTTCAGAAAACAACTTGAACGCAAATATTTTACACATTTATGTTATATAAGCTTATGATGCAAAAATTAATCCTAAAATATAACCATATTTTGAAATTTTACTTTATTTGCTTGTTGTTAATGGCAGAGTTATTTGAAAGGCTATAATTTCATCGCATTAACGGTTTCTCTGTTTTAAAAGCTATATCAAATTACAACCTTTGCGTTAGAATCACAAAATTCTAATCTTATTGCGAACCGGTAATGCGTGACGTCATTTGCTCCAGATACTGGAACTATATCATGTCAGCCGCAGACGCGAAAATTAAACCCTTTCAGGAATGAGAGCAGAATTTTAGCGAAAATTAGGTCCGATTCAGATTTTTTCACCCTATCGTTTTCACACCTAACGAATCTGCATTCTTGATGCACCTACGCTCGCAAATTTAGACCAGTTAGTTACAGTTCAACCGCGAAAGAGTAAGCGACAACTTGAACCTCGACCTGATTTAAAGTTCGATGGTAATTACCGCAGTGAAAAAACAATGACGCTAAACGCTAGGAGGTCGCAACGGGTTCTGATTAAAGGTATTGGAGATGAGTATTAAATAATGCTTCCCAGTTAGCCGATGTTTATCTTCTCTTTCCCCTCTCTTTCACGCTTCCATCCACCGCTACACGGGTCCCCTTGTGCTCACCAGCACACCTCTTCGCATATTCCCTCCAACTATTCTCTTCCCCACTCCTCCCTCCCGCTGCTTAAAACCGTCCACCAGAAAGATGTAAAACAACAGTGCGATATTCACACCCGGCCAGTGGTCGCTATTTCGCAGTACCAGGAGCTACGGGAGGAAAGGAGATAAGGAGAGGTCACCTGAAGAGTTCTCTTCTCAGCACAGGTTGGTCATAAACCTAATCAGAGTTCACTAAAATAGTGCATTTGCGGTGTTTTGGTCTTTAGTGTCCGGGAACCAAGAAATACTTATAAGAATGTCCTTTCAGACAGCCGTGTACGATAACGTATTACACCAAATAATTTTCAGAAGCTTTGTACGCGATTGTACAGGTCTCCTCTCTGAAGCAGTATGTGTTGTTCTGTTCTACGGTGCTTGCAAGATTAACTATTTTTCAAAAAAATTAGCTAGTGATGTAGGATACGATTCAGGTCTCAAACCAGAATGCAAAAGAGGTCGATTATGCGGCAATGTATCAATATATAACAGTTTTAAAAACTCGAATAATTTCTATACAAGTCCAGATGAAGGAAATGAAATGAGGAATTTTATATAGTTAACGTTTAAGAATAATAAAAGCAAGATGAATCAAATCCTTAATGTACCCTATGTATATTGAAATCAATGAATCAGGTATAGGTCTACGCATCGTTCCAGAGGAGACATTTGTGTTAGATATCAACATAATATGAGGAAAGGGTTGAATGCGTTCCGGCGATATCTAAACGTTGAGAAATTTATTACATCGTGTCGATTCCAATGGAAGGTGTTTCCTGGGACTGTATTTTAAATTGCTATTCTGAAAGTGGAATCAAACTGCCAAAAAAACAAGGAGGAAAGTGGACAGGCATCACAAGTGAAGGCTGGAAGAAAAGCGCACGGGATAAATTAACCTACGCAATACGACAATAGAGATCGAGAGCAAAATCATCGTTGGATTTTCTAGAAAGCACAGCGGAAGGACGAGGTGTGGAATATAAAACAGCTCCTGAGAAAATAATGACAAGAGTTTCAATAATTTGAATAATCGCTCACCAATCGGGTTTTGAAAACTAGGACAGCATGAGGTGCACCGTTTTTTAATTTCAAAACAGCTGGTGCAGTATATTAGTGTAGCAGTTTCGGGAGAACAGCGAGTTTTGTCTGTTGTACCTATTTGCCCTAATTTCCTCGCGGCCGGGAAATGAATTCATGATTTTTCATTGAAGAAACCGACCATGAATTATGACATAGAAGTTAAAGAACAGTTAAACGTTGAGCATACGTCTATTTATTTTTCTGACCCGGCGACAACTCTACTGGCCTGTTCCTAAGCGTCCCGCTCACCCAGTGCCGGCAGAGGGGTGCTAATTGCACCGGGAGAGTTATTCGAGTCGGAATCCCACGCGCTCCAAGATCACGAAAATGAGAGCACACCGTTGAGAGCAAACATTCACAAATTAGAGGAAGACGTCTGCGCACGTTGCCGAAAAACGGTACACGTTGTGCACCTGCATCCGAACAAACCCTACTGAATGCTGTTGATCACGTCAGAAGAGAAAGAATAAGCGACCTAAGACGGTTTGAAAAGTTCCTATTTATCGCTTCGGTGTTAAATACTTTTTAAAATCGCAAAACATTATTCCGTTATTAGTGTATTTTTATCGATGTTTGGCAAAACATTGCCTGTCGGTATTCGTTCAAATCTTATAACAGTAGAGTCCCGATTATCCGAGATCGAGGGGACCGCTCATGTCGAGGAAATAGATGACGACTTTCGTCATAGAATATTTTTCCGAAATCTACGACAATATGTAGGCCTATATACTGTATATAACAATACATACCTTAGTTGCACTATCTATTGAAATAAATAAAAGTACGAACAGATTACTGTAAAATAAACTGGATTTATTATCAAACTACCCTAATCGTTAAGTTCAATGTTGTAAATTTTATACAATTGTATTGACAGCCCTCAGAAAATTAGAAGTTGTCACGCATTATAATCTAATGGAGTATCTAGAAATTAATAAAGGAGAGAGATTTAAAATTTGTGATTCAATTTCAAAAAAGTTAATAATCAGGGACAGAAAAAAATTAAAATTGAAAGATGGAGATGTACATGATAAGCATTACTGCAGTTAAATGTTTGTCTTCCCTCTTTCACTGATTTCATGAAAACAGCTAGGGTTTATGGAGCTGTCCTATTTGCCCACACTGCGTACATAGGACCGTACCTCTAGCACTCTAGGCTTTTAAGAAAACATTGAGCCACGCATGATTCAAGCTGTAAATATGCAATTAAATAAAGAATAACTAATTATTGATCACTGTTTTGAACAAATGAAGAAATATTATCCTGGAATGAAAACTTAACCAGAGTAAAAATAAAACTTAGGCACATGGGGGTTTTTATACCCCCTTCCAACTACACCACTGCTAGAATAGTTCTGAAAGGTCGCTAAATGATGAATGCTTGAACACTAGAAATAATTTTAACTTTAGTGTCTTAAAATGGAGTGTTTGCGCCAGTAGCATAGCTAGAGGTATCGGACCCCTAGGCAAGAATCGCTGATGGGCCCCCTAAGCAAAAATATTTTAGTAATCGGGGGCCCTCTTGAGAAAGAGGTGAAAGAATACCAACCACTAGTTTATTATGCAGCACAGGATATATAAGGATTAAAAAAATTAGCTTAAAATAAATAAAATCGGAAATATTTTAGTAAAAAGATTTTTTAAATGTATTTTATTGGTGTTTATTTTTCTCTGTGGTGGGGGCCCTCTTGAGAAAGAGGTGGAAGAATACCAACCACTACACTATTTTTCCCATCTTATGGCGCATGACCTTGAGTGCACTGGTGAAAGTGCTACTGTTGCAGCCAATCAGACACGAGTGACAAGCAATGCAGGGGTGGAGAGTGTTCCGAGAGCTGCAAGCGGTGGTGGAAAGGGAAAACCCTCTCATTGGCCATTCACTCTTCCAAGGTCATGTGCCATAAGACAGGAAAAATAGTAGTTTATTATGCAGCACAGGATATATAAGGATTAAAAAAATTAGCTTAAAATGTCTTTTTCCTTGCTTTTGCATTTGCGAAGATATTGACAATTTCAACACAACGTATGGGCCCCTTTTGTTCGAGAGCCCTTAGGCATTGCCTACTCTTGCTATATGGTAGCTACGCCACTGGTTTGCGAATTAGAACTCTCTGGCTAATTGAAAGAACCCCAGTGATGCACTAGCAGTTTACATTCTTTTGTATTTGCATAGCATATTGCAACAAAAGAAACTAAATTAAATAAACAATTTATTAGACCTAAAATAAAAACTTGTCAAAAAAATAATAGTCTGACAATGTATATGCTCAGTATTTATATATAAGTAGTATTAAATAACCATAATAAGTAAAAATATTTAAAAAATGTATTATGAAATATTTTAGTTGCATCTATAAATTAGAGAAAATGACATGAAATTAGGTAAGTGTTATAATTTTAAGAATTTACACATTCTGCTCGACACAATTCTTTCATATAAAAAATGTGATCCCAGTTCTCAAAATCATTTTCATGCTTCAGGAAATTCCACGGCTGCAGAGTTGATGGCTGGTGCAAGCGTTGCAAAAAAGGCTGTGGTTCTTGCCTCTGCCTTTGCCGTGGTACTTGCCTTTGTCACTGCCGTACAAGACCTGCCTGATGTGGTAGAAGATGTGCAAGACTTTGACCGATATTCCTCTCCATTCCACAACAGCAATCGGACTTCCAGATGTAAGATTTATATATACGTATATACTATATAATTTACACATAATTCTGGCAGTCCTATTCGTTTTAAATGACCCTTCATATACAACTGCAGATGGTGGTTGTTTCCTAACCAGGAAGACTACTGTTTCACTAATAACACTGTTATTTCATTTTTCTATTTGTTTGTAAAGATGCAGTAATGTCGCTTTCATGGTTTACTTGTACAAAAAAACTATTTTTGTGGTAGTTATTAATTGAAACGTGGAAAAAAAGTCAAGATGCAATAAAATTAAGGGTTTTTTTAAGTCTGCAATAGTAGTTTGATGGTAGATTTCCTTTCACTTTATCCTCTATCATGACCCTCGATTGTCTTTTCCTTCACATTGCCTTGGCAGTCTTCCCATTTTACACGGTTGTACGCTTCGCCAATTCTCCATGTCTCGGAACCAACAACCTAATTGGAACCTGCTACTCACGGCGAGAATGCATTAACAATGGAGGAGTGGGTTTTGGTACATGCGCCGGTGGTGTTGGAGTATGCTGCGTGGGTAAGTACACCACAACTCGTTATGTGTATACTAAAGTCAGAACATTAAAATTGTGTTCTTTGAATATTACTAATAATTTATAGAAATTGAATAGCCGATTCCAACTTTTATTTATGCTTAGTGCCGGATACAAATTTTCACGGATTTTGTTGGATCATGGGCAATATGAACTTTATTAAGGCTCCTGTGGTAACATAGTAACAAGTTATTGCTCGAGACCGGGGCCCGTTTCACCTTTCCAGTGTCTGACACTGAATATGCTCTGAATTTTCATTAGTGGATATCCAAAAACATGAATCAACATTTACGATGAAAACAGATTTAATTTAATCTGAAATAAGCTCAAACAAATGAATGCAACGACAATGGAGAACATTAAGTTTATGAGGTAATCAAGAGAGCACCATGTGTTCAAAATGAATGGCATAATGAAATTATGTTGCCACAATGAAAAAAATACATTCAGTACGGCACATTCCACTTTGAAACAAGTATTTTCAAGGTTTGACTTAAAGCATTAAAAATTTTTGGAATAAAGTTAACCTGATTGAAGAACTCTGTGATTTATTATGGTTCACTTAAACACTGGACATTTACTGTAAACATCTTATTATCTATGTTGATGTCAAGTCATGATTTGGAGCATCTATCCATTTGGTTCACTCCTCATGCATGAAGCCTTAAATGAACATGAACAAAAAATCTGAGGAATTTCATCTTTTGGCAGTTTTTCTCTTAAATATTAATAGAGGTGGCAGTTTTGTGCTATCAGAGGAACATCCACAGACAACAGTGAAGTGTGCTTTTTAATGTCAAGAAATTTTTATTTTAAATGTATTAACTCCCTTTCGAATATCAGAGGTACTTTGTCCGAGCTCCCTATTTGTCCTAGCTCAAAACACATTATTTTTATCATGTTTATGACTTACCTATGGAATTCTGTAATCTTATTTTTGTATTAGATCACAATTTTTTTAGCTATTCTAGTTTTAATATACTTAGATCATGTTTTATCATAAATCTTTTGCACCACGATGATGTCCCAGCAAAATCAACGAAACTCCTTCCCATTGCTATTCTTCTTACTTCAATTAAAATTAAGGAATTCTGCAAAGTATCTGCGTCTCTATTTGGCCAGAGTACATGTTTACTCTTGGTGTACAAGATGCAGGCTAGGTTGTTATTTGAGAAAAAAAGGTTTCTTACAGTAGATGTAGTAAATTAGAAAATCATTTTATTTAGGTTGAAGTATGACAAGTGGAATTGAAAAATAATACAAACTGATGAAAATTATGGTCGTTTGACTGCAAAATGTGTCCCATTTCTGCCACTCATTACAGTATATAATTGGTCTTCCTAAACAATTTATTTCCTATTTTAAGCCCCATTATGGTTAGGTCAGTTCCATGATTGTGGTAGATGCAAGATCATAGTTAGGCTCATGGACAATGAAGGCAAAAAAATATAAAATACGGGTGACCTCCTGTTAACATGCCCTCAGCCAATGCAGATTTGTTATAATGCTTTTTTCAAATTATAAAAAACTTAAAAAGCAAAGATTTTATACATAAAAATATCATATGCATAGAGCGATTGCATCCTAATATCTTATGCACAGTGCGATCATAGCCCAGCATGGAGGTGGGTCATCTGAGGATATTTTTAAAGCTAGTAAAGGGTAATCTGATCACTTCAGAAGGCAATCTAATTTGCACAATCTTAGAATAATTGGTGAATCAGCTAGTGAGGACAGAAAATCGTCCCAGAGAGTTCCGTGAAATTGTGAAAAGGGGAGATTTTCCATCCAATTCATTTTTTAATGTGGAGGAAAAGAGGCTTTTTTTGGAAGTGAATGCCATTCTGTATGCTTATTTTTAAAGAAGAGAAAAGTGCCTCTGGATTCAAAGCTGCCAAGGATCGGCTAACTCTCCTCGTGGGTGGCTACACTTCCAGAGACTTGTGCTATGCATGGGTACAGTAAGGCTGATCTACCCATTGTGTGGCATAGCAACCGCAGAGCCTGGGTGACTCTAGACTTATTCATTGTGTGGTTCAGATCTTATTTGTGCTCTGCTGTAAATAATATTTTGAGGACATTGGTGTTGAATCCGAGGCTCTGCTGGCATTGAACAACACGCCAGGCCACCCTCTCCATCTGGAGACTGTGCACAGACTTCCTCGTTGAAGTGGCATTTCTTCTGCCAAACATCACGTCTCCCCTGCAGCCCATAGATCAGGGCATAATAGCGAACTTCAAGGCCTATTAACTAGGGAAGACCTTTAGACAACTCATGAAAGAGATCAATGGACAGGACAGACAAAGCATGTGGGACTGGTAGAAATTTTTTCACATTATGAAGGCCATCCGTAACATCAATGAAGCCTGGGATGAAGTTTCCCAATCTTGTATTAAGAGTGTTTGGCAGCCACTGTACCCAGGACTCCCCTGACTTTGAAGAGGAGCTACCCAATGCCATACAAGACATCAACCACATCGCCACCATAGTAGAGATCTAGGGAGTTGGCACGAATGAAGTAATTGAATTGCTAACCTCCCATGGTGAGTCCCTTACCAATGATGAGCTGCAGGGGTTGGACCACTTCCATGGAAATGCAATAGTCTTACAATTAGTCTACCCCTGTGACTAGCAAAGTCATTGAAGTGGCACTTTCACTACACAATCAGTACATGGCTTTGTTGGAAGAGCACGACATTGACTTCCAGGGTCAGCATGCTGAAAAATGGCACCTAAGGTGAGCGAGAGAATCACTAAAAATGATAAGGCAAAAAAAGTGAAAAATGTTGCCCTAGAAAAATGTCCCCTCTCCAGCTCACCCCTGGTGCCGGCCCTGATGACTTCACAAGAGCGAATGCTGTGAAGAGAGGCTGTGACACAATACTTGAATGTTACCAACAAATTTTGAATAATAAGTGAAAAAAAGTCAAGCAGTCAAGACTAGGCTCGCATTTTAATACAAAGGTGCATAGATCTCCATAAGTATCCCAGGAAAGGTTTTTAGATTATGTGTTTTTATTATACACTAGCAGAAATACCCGGCGTTGCCCAGGGAAATTTGGTTCAAATTCGATTGGAATTCTAGATGATACATGGTATTTAAGAATTCACTTGGCTACCGTTTTGAATAAAATGGGCAGAGAGAAACAAAAATGACATATGAATTATTTCTGGGAGCCCTTCCACAATCGTACCAAATAAATAATAGGACTTGGGAAAATACTCGTAGTTTAATCAGTCCCCGCCATCCAATTACGGATAAGGAAGTAGTCGTTTCCCACCTTTCTCAGTGTGTTCTTTGAGAACAGGAAGTTTATGAGAACAGTTATTTTATTGAACAATTTAGGTATCAGAACAGTTCGAAAAGAAGTTCTATTCTTTCTGACCCATCTCTAGTGTTAAAATATTTAGCATTAGCATACAAAGTTATTTTGCTTTTTGTACAATTAATATAAAATATTTGGGATTAAAAAGTAGTCTACAGCCTTCCTATTTGTGAAGAAAGTATCTGTTGAAAGTTTGATTACTCTAGCTTTAATGGTGTGGAAATGTATAGATGCACAAATAAACAAACAAACAAACTTTCATAAATATATAGGAGATTAAGCTTTTTTGTCATATTGTTTACAATGTAATTTTGTTTCTCTTATAAATGACTATAAAATCCTGGGATAATACATATTTCCATTGAATGTGGGTCCAAAAATACCATTTGTGAAATTCTCTTTGGGCGCTGAAGGGTTATAGTATCCCAGGCGAATGCAGAGGTCAGGAATGCATCCTCCGCATTAAGCGGGGGTCACCTGTATATGATAAAAGCATAATAAATACAAAGTAAACAGGTCATTGCAGAGATTATTCTGCAACTAGAATTAATTCCAGCCATAATGTACATATTTTTAATGCTTACTGCAATAACTTAATTTAAATGATCAATTATAAACAGGAATAAGAAATCAAATTTCTATAAATAATATAGAATTTTTATTCCAGCTTAGAATACTTTGAATGTTCATAAAAAATACTGGTATTTTAATTATGTATTTTCAAAATTTTAGAATGGCAGGGGTGGCCAAACAGTAGTTTGTAAGCCTTGGGCAACTCTTTCAGAGAAAGAAATCCATCCCCTTATAGGGAGGTGGTAACACTGTTCATTACAAAAAAGATCAAAATAATATGACTTAAGTCTGGCAGATATGCATTTCCTGCGAAGGATTGCTTCAAATACAGGCTGTGTAAACTGTACATAAATTTATTCATAAAGGATTTGTGAATCTTATGGCTCTTGAACTTCTGAAGATTACTGAGATTATTGTATGCAGCTCCAAGGCTTGGCAGGTTTAGTCACCCTTGTACTACAGAGATACAATATATAAACTTTAAATAATATACCTAACAGAACAAACAGCTATAAATCATTGTTTCTGATAATTTTTATTTTTTAATGTTTTTATTTAGTGACAATGGCATGTGGTACTTCATCTAGTTTCAACTGCACCTACTTCATCAATCCAGGCTACCCAGGAACTTATGCTGGTGGAGATCGCTGTACACTTGCCATCAGCAAGTGCAACACAAACGTCTGTCAGGTAATAACTTATAAGAAAAAAAATTTTTTAGTTGTTCTGTCATTTTCTAAAACAAATTACGAAAATGGATAAGAATAGAGACTGAATTTCTCCAATCCAAAATTCTGTGGTCTGGAAACATCCAAGGTTCAGATTGGTACCGGAATTTTGACTAATCTGGAAAATATCACTCACCCAGAAATATGGCATACAGGTCATTTAGATTTTCCTATTCTCTACATTCCTATAACCTGAGAAAGATTTTTAAATATCTTAAAAAGGCCCACACTTGAATGCTGTATTTGTCTTGAGCGATAAAATTACAACTATGTACTGTACTCAAGAAGTGACAATTATAATTTATATAAATTTTATCCAGGTTAAATGGGCATTAAGTTCCCATAAATCAAATACTTTATTTTAGAAGAAACCGCAAAGTATTGCACGAACATATAGGACTGCATTGATATATGAAGATAGTCCTGATATTGATTTAAATGCAGAATGTACATAATTTCAAGTGTCGCAGGTACAGCAAATTATAACTTGGTTACATGAAAATACTGCAACTGGATCACTATCTTCCCTATAAATTAGCAGTGAAGGAAGTGACCAAGCAATTTAAAGATGTAGCTCTGGAAAAATTTAATTAATGTGGATCAAGATGCACCTTCTGTAAATCAAACAGCTGATGCTGGAACTATTCAGATGGGACAAAAGGGAGATAATGATAACAAAAATGATGAGAGTGATGATGATGAAGAGGACAAAGGTTTAGTTGAAGAGAAAATTTATAATGATAAATGCATTCAGCTAGGCACTGAATTGATAAAAGCACTGGAACAGTGAAGCTTTATCTCAGATCAGTAAATAATGTATGCCAATATGCTACAGGATAAAATAATCAGAGAAAAACCTAATTACATGAGATAAGCAAGGCTCAAATAATTCTACAAGAAATTAGCAAAAATGAATGATGATCAAAAATTCACAACTAGCATTGACAGTCCAGTACACTCAATTTAATCTACTCGAGGTGTATCTCCAATGAAGACCTCAGATGTTTCTTCAATCATTACCCCAGATGTTTCTTCAGTCAATCCTATAAATATTTCTTCAGCCAACACCAGATGTCGCTTCATTTGAGACAGCTGTTATTACCCCCTTCACTGTGAGAGCATTTCAAGCAAATAAATAATAGATACCAGTACTTTTGTCTATTTCCACATTTATGTTATTTTGTCTTACCATACTGTATTCTGGGCCAGATTTAGACGTGATGAGGCCCTAAGCCAAAGCATGTGAAGAGGCCCCCAAATATGTAATTATAGATTTTTATTCTCACAAAAGGAAACAGAAAATGTAATAATGGAAGCTAATTTATTATTGATTATAAGCACAATGATCATTTTGCAAAGAAAATAATTTCCAATAATACAATGAAACCAAAAAGTGAGGCCCCTTGGATAGCAAGACCACAAGCCAAGGTTTATTTGGCTTATGCCTACATCTGGCACTGACTGTATTTACTCATACCCTTATGTTAAAAACATAAAATTGTGGCTTAGGTAGTGTGTACAGTAACAGTACAGTAATCATATTTAATACTAACAACTTATTATTCAGATAAATCTAGTCTGGAATGTACTCAGTCCCAAACATTTTTGGATTAGAGAGGTTCAAACAGCATAGCCATTAAAAATATGTTACAAGATAACACTAAAGCTAGAGGTAAAGAGAACAGAATTTAACAATGTTCTTAATGAAGTTATATAAATCATAGAATATGATGTTGCTTATTGTTTTGTAATTACTAACACTGAATATTTATTTAAAGCTTCGGTTGGACTTCAAAACATTCAATATCCAAGGACCAGATACAAACGGGAACTGCCTTGATGACTTTTTCCAAGTATCAGGAGGTACAACAATAGTACCCAAAATATGTGGAGTTAACACAGGGGAACACAGTTAGTACAAAAATTCTCTCAACAATTATAGAGCATTGATGCATGTGTATGAATGTGCATGAACATCCATTAACCCATTTAACACTGAGGACATCAATTGACGTCCTTCAGTGTGCTACTGGGGGACTGAGGACTTCAATTGATGTCCTAGTCCCATACCTTTTGAACGGATATGGAGGCCGCCAGCCATCTCTATACGTCTCCTTCTTGCATTCCCATCATCTGTTAAGGTTCAGGTTGAGGCTGAACTTGGCGAGGTGAGTTGCATAAGCAAAACCATTACCAAGGCCATCAATTGATGCCCACTTTTATTATTACGAAAAAAGACATTTCTCTAATAATAAACTTCAAAATACTTCACAAAACTTTCTAGGGACTTATTGCAATAGAATAAATTGAAAAAAAAATTCAGTCACTGGGTTGGGATTAAAACTTATCTGCCGCATTCAAAGGGTTAATAATGCGTAACTCTTAATAGTCTGTTTACTATCTAAAGTCCCTTGGCCTTGAAAACGGGATGTACGCCACTTAGCAGCAGCCAATGTTTGTTTGGGAAGGTAATGGGGGGAACTCAGTGTTACTCTTGATTTTGAAGCGTTCACATTGGTCTGTGTTGCCATTTATACAGCCGTTTCCTTGCTGTTGCTGTTCGTGATTGGCTATCTGTCCTCCCGCATGAAAGTTGTGAGGGGCGATGGAAGGAGAAATGTTCGTGATTGGCTACTTGCTCTATGAAGGCCAAGAGACTTTAGATAATGAACAGACTATAGAGCCATTTGAAAGAAATATATTTATGTCGACCTGTATATCAATTTGTGTTGTTTTTATTTGAAGTTATGTCCTTAGTGATCTACGGTTTTTAAAAAATTTTGTTTCCACTTTCCTGAATCTCCTATCTGATTAAAATACTAAGTAAATAAAAATCACATACGGTGATCTAAATTTCTACTCTCGTGTCTTCATTTCACTTGGTTAGTTTAGTATGCTACATAGCTGTTTTTGTTCCCTATACTACATAAGTAAAAATACATCAATCTAAAATTTTTTCTGAAAAATTTAGCTATAAAATATAGATGCATTATATCATCCAGTGCATCTTCTCAGCCAAAAATATGATATTTTCTCTTTTAGATTTGATTAACAGTCAATTTTCTAAAATCACTTAATCCTATGTAAATATTATAATCCACTTTACTTTATACTAATACCGTATCTGCCTGAATACAAGCCTCGGCTTAAATGTGAGTCTGAGGAAAATTTGGGTTATGGTTAAATCTCGAAGTCTCTCATTGCCTTCGCGTTCAAATGATAGTACTATATTTTTCGTAAAGTAAATATCTGACCTACGATGAATATATATACAAAAATATCTTGGTGAGATTGCTTGCGTAAATTGACGATTACGCAAAATGCATCGACGGCTTTGAATGCTCAACTGTTTGAATTTCGGTAAAACTTTACATGGAACGTGTATAATTATAAAAATGCAATTTCTTAAGGCAATGTACATGCTAATTCCATTGGAAATAAACTTGGATGAAAAAATATCTTGGCGAGATTGCTTGCGTAAATTGATGATTATGCAAAATGCGTCGATGGCTTTTAATGCTCAACTGTTTGAATTTCAGTAAAACTTTACATGAAACTTGTATAATTATAAAAATGCAATTTCTTAAGGCAATGTCAATGCTAATTCCATTGGAAATAAACTTGGATGAAAAAATATCTTGGCGAGATCGCTATTACTATATTTGACCTTTTGTGAAAATGAAGATGAATGAAATTATTGCCACTGAATGTGAAACATTATTCAGCAACACAAAATTATTAATTGGAGTAATATTTCAAAATGTCAGCAACTAAACCATTTCCCACTCATTTCTTCGATCTCGAATAATGTATTCTAAGATGTGCATGAATTCCCGGCACATTTGAGCATAAAATCTACGAAATTTACGTTTTTGACAAAAAATTGTGTAAATTTTTGGGGGGTCTGCTTAAATCCAGGCAGATACAGTATTTGGGAAAGCTAATGATCAAGGTAAATCCAATTTTAAATATGTAGTTTACAAAAATGTTGTATTTGGTCTCTATTGTTTCTATAAATTAATTGAGATTATTTGTGCAATCTATTATAGTATATTTTTTGCTGTATTTTAATATAATTTTCTTTTTTGGACAGTATATGTAGATTTTCCAGCTGGTAGCACCCCCATAACACTTTCAATGACAATAAATAATCTAATAACTTCTGGGCGGACATGGAGTATAAAGGCAACACAAATAACATGTGACAGTCTTTTGAAAGGTAAGACAGTTTTAATTTAATATTATTTTTATAATTCACAATTTAAAATAAGGTGCCATTGTGATCAATTAATAAATAATACAAAATAACTACTTCAATCAAGTACATACAATTCCAGTATATGTCAATTCTGTCTAAGATTGTAATACAGATCTTGAATGATTACAACTGAAATATTATTATTCATGAATTAAAATAAGGATATCACTTCATAATTTACACTTGTTGTTTAGGAATATAAAAAAATAGAATTATTTAAAGAATGAAAAATAATGGGTTTATTGCATACAGATGTAAAATAAAACATTTGAAATAGTCTGGCTATTTCAATCATAGTTAAAAGACATTAATAAAAAATAAAAATATATTTTATCACATACATAGAAAAATAAATGAAAAAAATAACATTACATTGAACTATTTCATCTTCAGTGATATGAGCAATAAGTAAAGTCATTTACAATTCAGGTTGATTTTTATTTGTTTAATATTTAAGTTCTAAAAGGAAAAATAGTTTTTTAACAGCAGTCTTTTGAAATTTTCTTTTTCTTCAAGACAATCAATCTATATTACTTTATAAGTTACAATTATCACAATTCAGTAGCAATAATGTTATAGAACACGTTCTTGGTAACATATCACTTATACCTACAATTTGTTTATAAAAACTATTAGGAATGCAAATTACCTCTAGATCAACCAATCAAACCCAAGAGATGAGAAAATCAAGACTAATACTAGAAAAATTTAGATTTCTTTAGGTATCATCAAGACAACTATTCAGATATTTCAAATAAGTGTACCCAGGATCATTTAAAAGTTCACTCAGATTTTTGTCACTCTTTTCTTAATTTCCACTGAATTTAAGTATGAAATAATTTTAGCATTTAAAAAGTCTATCAATTTTAACTTCCTATTACTAAATACATTTTATCACCTCTTTAAGCTCCATCTGGATGTCTCATGTACTTTACAAACACAACTGGTACGATCAAGAGTTTCAACTATGGCACAGCAGCAAACACAGCAACAGGAGTGGGTATGTGATTTGATCTTCACATTTCTCCATATTAACTAGATTTCCAGACATTTTTTTCTTCTGTATAGAATCCTATAATACAAAGTTAATTTAGAATAAGTATGTTAACTCATTTGTTGAACTATTCTGCAGCATCTATAACAAGATAAATAATTTTTTTAAATAGTCATGTGGTTCATTTTAATTATCTTTAACATATTTTAGTACAGATGTTTATGAAATCCTGGATCTTTATGGAATGGATACTTAGAAATTGTACATGCGAGGGATCTTTATCCTCTAAAAATAGACTGAAAAAGTATTTAATAATGCATAAAATTTTAATCGCTATACATCTTATATTTAATTTCTATCTTCTATGATTGTATAATAAATTAATTTGAAGCATGACAGCTAGGTCATGAGTAATAATTTTGATAATTTGTTCTGAGTGAAATTGGATAGTCTATATCAGGGTTCGGCAACGTTTTTCTGCTCGGTGCCACTCATTCTCTATATTCATAATCCGTGACGCTTCACGCGTGCCATCCTTAAATTCATTTTGTCTGTAACACACTTACAAAAAGCGATTCTTATATTATAAGGAATCCTGAACATGTGGTATCATTTAAATACAATATAAAAGTGAAATACAAATGAAATTATTTTTAAAATACACACTTTTCGTAATTATTCTATGAAATATTGTGCCACTTAAAATCTCTTTGCGTGCCACCCTTTGGCACACGTGCCATAGGTTGCCGACTCCTGGTCTATGTCATATAGAATTCTTAATATGAACATGAAAACAATGATTGCCTATCATTAATTGTTGATACAAAGAATTAAAACTTTTTTAGAATGCAAAGCTTATAGTTGTGCATAAGTTACCTTTAATACATATAATCTACAAATTATAACAAATGTGAAAATGTCCACTTTCTATCTTCTTATGAGAAAAATGCAAAAATCTCTCTAAAAATGTGCAATGCTAGGATGTATGGCTGTTAATTCATATATTCTTTGCAAATCAATGGATTCATAATTGCAAATAGTAGATTTTTATTTAATATTTACTTCGTTTTTTCAATTTAAATTATTTCAACATTAATTTACTATTAGCTGTGTAATATTATTCAAACTGGAATAACTTTATAAAACTTGTAAATTACATTACCCTATGCCAAGAGTCTTTTTATTTCACTCCTCAGATGAAATGCAATGGAAAATTATTCAATTAAGTAGGATAGTTATTGTCTCTGTCATTTACATTGATTAACTTAACTATTTAGGCATCTTTAGTTTATAGGCAGTAAACGTAGGTTTGGCCTTTAAATCCTTTTTTGAAAAAAAAATCTAAAATCCAGGCATCCTCTGGTCCCAAACTCTCTGTACTGTATAACCATGTTTTTATGGTGCCACAAATAAACTCTTTCAGATAAGCAAATATTAAGAGCAAAAGATTGCAATTTTTTGCTGTTTTATAGTGCATAAAAGTGCATCCAAATATTTAAGTTCAAATCTCTGTTTCATTATCCTCAGACTTAAGACTACCTCCATTCTCTGAATGAAAAGTATAATGATATGTAACAGACTTATCATTCAGTTACTTTTATGAAAATCCACAACATTCAAAGGAAACCAAATGTATTAATGTGCCATTACACCCATTCTTCAATTTTTTTTCCTTCTTTAGCTTTGGCTGGAACTCGAGAGATGGTTAACTTAAATTATGGTATTTGTGTGGCAATGGCACCAGGTTACTGCAGTATCACTTGGAGCCAGAATGCTAATGACCCATTCTCATTCACAGTGACTGGGGATACAGATGGTTTGGATACAACTATATTAGGTAAGGAAGTCTCATTTATATGGCTATAAGTAGACTTCATTTTGTGACAAAGTAACTAATTTTCAATTTGCATGCAAGTAAATTTATAACTGTAACTCTTAAAAATTGGTAACTCGATTCATTAGGAATTTTTCATGCTTGTTATAATTATGAATTCAGGTTTAATAATTATTAAATCTGATTATAATCAAATGAAGAATATTGTAATCTGTAGGGTCATACGTTTCAACTGGATTATAAATGCATTTTTATTAACAATGTTGCTGATTCAACAGAGAATTATCAAGCTCATCTTATGGCTGAAAAGTTCAAGAACTAGCGCTTAAAGAACTAATTGAATCAGGTATCTCCAATAGCCCCAACAAGGTTATAAAAAACCACTATAACCTTGTTATGACTAATGGAGATACCTGAGACAAATACCTTTTAAGTTATTGCTCTAGAATTTTGCTGATCAATTTTAATTACAAAAGAGCTAAGAAAATCTAGCCATTTGACAGTTATTATAGTTATCTTATTCATTAATTGTATTCCAGCCATAAGGTACATTTCCCATTTGGAATCATTCTTGTAGGTTAAGTATTATGCCTTAGTGATTACATATTTTCTCATTAAATTTTATGAGTGCTGCTCTTTCTATACCATGGTCATGTTATTTGTTTTGTAATTAATTATAAGGATATGCTTAGTGCAATCTCTAGGATAGAATAAATCTAGGTGCTACACTTCAATATCATCACAAGAAAAGTGTCTAATTTGGTAACTAGTGTAAAGGGAGTGCCATTCAGGCTGATTAATCCTGGTCCCTGCGCTCATCTAGAAACAAACCTGGATATTCCATACTTTAACATTCATAAATGTGTGTTACTAGAATCGAAGAAAAATTTCACTGTATGATACTATGAACAAGAATCACATTAAAAATTTAAATAAATACTTCATCAACCAAGAGAGTACCATCAAGCTCACTTTATAGCTGAAATAAGATTGATAAACTGTTTCCAAAAGTCATACAAATTTAGGAAAATCCGACATGAATAGGCTACAAAGCAGCCATCATCAGTGTCTTCTCATTGAATCATTGATGAATCACAACTGATAATGGCTGCTTGGTAGCCAAAATGTACATCTGGCATTCCAAAATATTTCATAAGTATTAAAGAGAAGTATTTGTTCAATTAATGTTACTACATAAACCATTTTCTTATTATCAACTCACTCTACTGGATATAGTCTAAATATGGCAATTTTTAATTTTTAACAGGTACACCTCCAGCTGCTGCATCAGGAGCTGTTTGTACAACTGATTATATAGTCATCCCTCATCCAGCTCAGGCTGGGGTGAATTTGAATACAGATCGCTTCTGTGGCAATGCTTTGGTTGCCACAACAAGTAAGTGTTTTTAAATTATAGAAAAACTAATCACAACCATTTTTGTAATCTCAAATGTAAGAAACTCAGAATACTCCAATAGGAAAAAAGCTATCTTTCTGAATTCAGAACTTTAAAATCTTAGGCCACTACATACCTGTTGAATGCCAATAACTTTTGATTTCTATGTTTATTATTTTCTATTTTATGCAAAATAAACAGCCTAGGTAATCTGATTACTTCTTCATATCAAAAACATTTGTAAAAAAATAAGGCATCATCGCTGTTGTCATTTATTTTTCAATGAGTTCTCCAATTATTACTAATTTTGTGCCTGTTCACCCATCATTACCTCTTTTATTTCAATACGCTATTTTATTTTTCCTTCTAATTTGTTCTCATTTCTTCTTACCCCTTGGCCAGTTAACATTCCACCACATCTCTCAGAAGCTCTGCTTTTAAGTATTAATATATATATATCAAAACACCAACAGAATAAGCCCTGAAAGTCATCTATCTATCTACCTTTTATGTAAAATCATGGGGAACAATGTCACAGTAACTACTTAATTCATCAGGCATAATAATGCAATGATGATGGCAAAACCTGTCATCATAATTTCAAACAAAAGTGAAAATTATAAAGTTTGGCTCACACAAATTTATTCTATCTTTAGTAAACTAAAAACAGAAACATAATAGCAATGGAATGATCAATAGAGAGCAATACTGTTTCAATCAATAGGTCAGGTATCCTCAACCTTTTTTGATTCACCACCTAGTTTCACAATATTTCGATATTTGAAATAAGTTCACTGTTCACCTACCATGTCAACTTAATAATTCTTTTTTGATAAAAATCAAAGGTTAAAATACATACATCATTCAAAAATATTTTATCCGTACAAGAAATATTATTAAACATTTAAACTTCGTTACGGTGAGCATTGTGCTTGGTGCCCACTAAACAAGCACTTGCCTTCAAGCTTCAAGTTGCTAAGGGGCAGTCGAAGATGCTCTCTCTGTTACTCACAAAATTTCTTTCTGTGGTCATAAGATGGTTGATTGCATCTTCTTGACTACATATGTGGGAAATCTGGCATTAATTAGGATATTTTATACCATAAGCATGGATACAGAGAGGATATTTTCTTTATCTTCCCAAGTTGTGAACATCCATCTTGGTTAATTTAGGCTTTACACTCTTTATAATAGTCATTCTATTATCTCCTCTTGGTATGCAATATCTACATCATATAAATTTGTGATGAATTTAGTCACCATCAACACATCCACTTAATAGTCTATTATATTGTACGAGTTATCATAACAATTTAAAGGGCATAAAGGTGATGAACAAACTTCTCTGTCATCAATTATATGATAATCTTTGATGGAACATTGTTCTCTAAGCTAGGAAAATTCTTTTTGAAGGATTTTTTATCTGAATAAATCCAATTTGTTAATGAATACCGAGAAAACATTTTTGCAGTGAATGAGTGTCACTTACTTGCCTTGAAGCTGTAAGTTAACTTCAAATTTTTTACATATTCCAAGTAAAAAGCATCCTTTTTCATTGATTTTAAATCATTGCAAAAATCAATCTTGTTTTCATGATTTTTATAATTCTATAAAAAGTGTCAAACAATTTCTTTTTGAGAGCCAAAAGATTTAGTATCTATAGAGCATTCCATCTTAAAGTTTCAGTACGGTTTCATACGGCGTCGTTTCTCCCCTCTCCTGCAGACTTAAAAATCCAATCGCCCCCTCCTTCTCTACAACACCGGGATTGCCAAATCTCACTAAAAATTTAATGTTGCATTAAAATAAAAATTCAAAATTTCTAATTGCGCTATTTTTAAAGCAGAATCTGATGATATACTTTTAAATGAAAACTAAAAATTATATTCTATACAAAATGTGATAAACAACATTTGACCTGGAATGGACATTTTACGGTCACATTTTTTTCAATCAATGATATATACGTTATGTTTTAAAATAATGTAATGCAGTTTTTTGCATTAGGTTCAGGAATGAAAGTTTAATAAATTGGTTTTAAATATTTATTTTCTGCATTTAATTATAAAAGTTCCTTTTGCATGTTCCAGCCTGACTTGAAAAAGTTTGCCTGTGAGAAACTTTTTTATTTTTAAAGATACTTTCATGGTCTAAGCGAGAAAGTTGTAGGTATATGTTTGAAGTTATTTTTGCTGCACCCAGATGTGGTGTTGGGTCGCCAAGGGGAGGGTGAACAATGTGAAAGTTTTATTGCGGTCCGGTCAGTTCACCCTCACCCACATTTCCCTCAGTTACGACTCAGCAGTTGGAATATCTTGTGCTTTCGTTGTTTTGTCTGCTCATAAGTTTGCGGGAAAATACTTACAAATTTCGCCAGTTTTATTGTGTATTGCAAATTAGTTGTTTTAACAATTCTTCAAAATGTTTTCAAACTGAAGTGTGTAATACATTTCAAATGTAGAGATACGTTGTGTTTGCAGGTTTTATGTTTATAGTGTCCCCTTTTTAAAAATATTCTGTATTATTATGTTGATTATCCCTGAACGTATTTTCATACTGATATTGTGGTTTTTGTAAGAAAATGGATGTCTCAACGAGGAAAAGAAAGCAAGGTGTTCAGAAAAACAAACAATATTGAATGTTCTTAGTAGTTGCTTCAATGAGTCTAATGAAAGCCTGTCATCTGCTGTTAGTAGGACGAGCAAGCTATGTTGTGTGTCTCAGAGGACAATTTACAAGATTAAAAAAATCGGTACAACATACATTGCACAAACTTACTCATATATGGGTACTAATGCATCGTTTAGTTATCTTTAGAAAATGAAAATTGTATGAGCCTGTTTTTAGGAAATACAATTTTTGTTAAAGTTGCCCAAAAATAAACTAGACTTATATTCATTCATTGAGAAAAATGAAATATGTAGTATTATTGTAGATTTATTCTTAAGTAACTTTACGAAATTTGATCAAAAACGTTAGAGCCGTTTTTGAGAAAATCGAATTGTTGTTAAAGTTGCCTAGAATAAACTAGCCTTATATTCATTTTTTGACAAATATGAACTATACAGTATTATTTAAGACGTTAGCTCAAGTAACTTTATGAAATTTGATCAAATTCGTTAGAGCCGTTTGTGAGAAAATCGAATTATTGTTAAAGTTGCCTAGAATAAACTAGCCTTATATTCATTTTTTGAGAAATATGAACTATACAGTATTAATGAAGACGTAAACTCAAGTAACTGTACAAAATTTGATCAAAATCGTTAGAGCCGTTTTTGAGAAAATCGGATTGTTGTTAAAAATGCATAGAATAAACTACTCTTTATTATTGATCAATGTCAACCATTTCCATAAATACTCTGCTCAGTATGATAAAATGCCTAAGTACGAGATTTCATTCATTTTCGCTCTATTGTCTAGGCTCCAGAGCCAGTAACAGACAGACAGACAGCACTGCGAAAACCACTTTTTCGGATTCAGCGACACCTAAAACGTATATTTCCATAAAAATCTCGAGGTCGAATTTTTTCGCGAAAACAATACTTTCTCGATACTTCATATGAGAAAGTAAAAAGAAGTAAATAAATTTGTAATGTTGGGCATGTAAAAATTTCCTCAACTGCAACTTAATTTCCGTTATGTATAGTGATCAGCATAAAATAATCCAGTTCTTGTTTTTACTTAGGGATTTTGTGAGCAATTATTCTTGTACAAACATGCGTAACTATTTTCCTCTGATCACATTACATCTAATCTTAGTATATACGAGGAAGTTAATCCAAAAATAAGATGTGAACAGCGTACCTCCGAACTCGCATTTATCCAATTAACTATGCTACAATTATGTTAAATACCAATTTACATCGTTTGGGTGCTTTTTCCATGAATTAGCTTAGAACATAAAATGAGTACCTATTTTAAAACACCCTACAAATTTTATTCTATACATTTTTCTCTAAACGAAATATTTATCGAGTTATGCATAAAAATGCAAATGGCAACTACAATGCTAATTTATTATTTACAAAGTAAACTATGCATTTTTTAAAATATGTACTATTTAAACTTTTATTTATGATTTCACTAGCCTTTCAAATGAAATAATTTTTGATTGGGAAAATATATTTTTAATTTTTAGGCAGTTTACGGCATAATATATCTTGCTGTTGTTAAGGAAACATTATTTAACATAATAAACCCCTCAATCATGTAAGACATTTAAATCAAACTAATCCCACAGGTCGAAGGACATTTAATCCCTTAACTGGAGAATTAATTTTTCTTATCTTTCAGCTGGTGGGGAATTATTCCTTTCTTTCAAATAATTTGAATTTGACTTTTTCTTGATCTATTGATCTATCGTAGTTGTTATGATATGATGTTCTGTGAAGTTGGTAATGGATATTTTACAATATTAACTAACTTATGCCATTTATAAATTTATAAAATTTCAATTTTTTTCTTTAATTAATTATTTGTTCAGAAATTATCATATTTTTATCGAGTGATTTTTCCAATTATAAAACATTAAAAATACTTTTTAATTTTTCTACCATTTTGACATTTTTGCAAGGATAGGTAACTTTACATCACAAGATAAAGGACTACCTAAGACTGGTTTAGGCAACTGAATGCTAGCATAGAAAAAATAAATCTGAGCGCATAGTGAAAACAAGGACACTTCAAAGGGATTCTATTCTTTTAAGCTCCTTTTTTCACTTTTATGATGGTTTTGGGACCGCCGGAATGTTTGGGGCACTATAGCAGCCACGTGTGCAACAAGCTTGTGGTACGTAGTGAGAGAAATTTTACTACGCAGTATTTTTGATGTGGTTTAGAAAAGTGTATAATGGCAAAAACTGTAACAATAGCATTTACTTAATAAGTTACATAAAGGAAATTTTAAATTACCTGACTTTTGCTGGCATTAGGGTAGTGAGACGTGGCAACACCGCACGTCATTTACCCAACACTGACACTTAAAGATGGAATGCTCTATAGCAATAAACAAAAAAATTGCTCATCATTATAATGGCAAAGCTGGCAAAACATTCTATCATAGTTAGAGTTGGATTTAATCTTATATATTGCATTTACCACAATTTCCAGTGAAACATGTAATCTAGGGCCTACGCATTTGGCAGCAAAATGTCTGTGAATTATAGAATGAATGTTGAAAATTTCAGGAAATTCTTCTTTTGAACACCATAAAGCCACAATAACGACCAACCATAGCTGGTGCTTCATCAGTTGCACAAACTGCAATGTTTTTCTTTGAAATTTAGTTCCTCTCAAAGTATGACTTTAGCACAGCAAAAATTGATTCACTTTTTGTATCAGTTATAAGTTTTTCTGCTAACATTATGCCATTTAAGCTCAGAAATACAGTAATATGCAATAAGTCAATCTTAATTTTTTCATTGCATTTTTTAAATATTGTTGGGATTGCTGAGTATTTATTCAACTGTTTATGAAGTTTTTTAAAAATATTCCAATGGCATATCCTTTTCATCTGGGTGTTTTGCAATAAAATGGTTGCAAGGCCACAAGGCTTAATTGCTTCATTTGAAAATATTTGTTAGAACAGCAAACACATCAGTGAACACTTGTCAGTAAGGGACTCAATGAACTCAAATACCAAGTAGTCGAACAAATAATGACAACAGCGATTTTTCTTTGGAGCCACAGTTTCTAAATTATAGACAATACCACATTATCACAAATAGGTTGACAACAACCACAAACTGAAGCAACTGCGAAAGTCCAACTGTCAGTTACATACAAATTCAACGTATGATGTTGTTTCAGTACGAACAGTCACAAAAACATGCAAAATGACAAGTAGCAAACATCCACAAAGTGCATGCCTGTATAATATCACATGCATTGAAAATAGAACCTCGATAAAATATAAGATCATATTACTTGCATAGTAATCAGTAATGAATGTATAGCAAAGATTATACTACCATTTTACAGAAAGATGAGAAGTTAAATACCTTGCCTTTTAAGATAAAGCTGTTAGATAGCAGATCTAGTAAGTGTGATTATCCAAAGCTCTACTATAGAATTGTTGCCAATGTCAAATTTTTATAGATTTTTTATTTTTAATTAATAAGGTTAGAATATCATGTGCCTTGTTCTTTAGCTTTCACCTAAAACCTTAACACACAAACTAGTGGGCTCTATAAAGACTCCTGCTGTAGGTAAAAGTCTTCCTTCTCAATAATGCGCATTAAAAACATAATTTCTGGCAATCTAATAAATTTCATTCAATTTCTGGTGCATTCAAATCTGAATGAAAAATACAGCCGTAACAGTACTACCAAATATGAGTAAAATTCCTTTAATGAATATTTATTTATTCAAAAAGTGAAAATCCAAGATTAGTAATCAATGGGATAATCAATATTTAACACGTTCACGGACAGTACATTTTTGTTGAATTACTCTAGCCCTGCACTAGTATATCTTACGTGCCCCATGAATGTTGAAGTTTTAATAGTAGCATAAGTGTGTATAATGAAAGAATAATTATTTGCAATAAAAAATTTTGAATAATATAGCCATACTGACCTTATGCAACAACATAATGATGAGAGCTATAGGTCTTGTCCACGAAAGTGTTAAAGAAAGAAAATTATTGACGTTTTATCTTTACATAAATTAATGCAGAATTATGTTATTATTATTATTATTCGAATGGAGCATGGATTTAAAATTACAATTAGAAAAATACCATAGCAGAACCTCAAGGGACTGAATTATATTTCTGGCTTTGGCACGTTTTCTGCTCATCAAATTTTAACAAAATCGGTAGATGCTTTTCAGTATCCATAAAAAGATAATTATTACATTATTAAAATCATCGCCACAGGTAACTTACAAGTAAGAAAAGATGATTTAAAGCATAAATCACCATAAATCTATTAATATTTAATAATTTATTAATATTAATAAGCTTTTGAATTAAGTGTAAAGTAAGAATAATTTCAAAAATTATATATTAAAAATGAAATGTACTTGCCTTGTCAGGAGAGATACCTAAATTTTAAAACAATTTGTTCATAAAAAGTTTTCTGCATTACTTTAAACATTATACACAGCAATGCAGCACAAAAAAATCAAATAAGTGAATTTTTTTAGAACTTCATGTAGTCCTTAGACATGAAAAACAAATTACTGTATTAACTACCAAACATACACTATAGTACATTTCAAGAGGTTGTACGGCTGGGGCGTGTCTACAGTTAAACCCGTAAGGTGAGGGGAAGAAAGTGTCAGCCAATAAGAAGTCTTAAATTTCCCTCATCCTTCAAAATTTCTTGACAAACGCTGTTGACACGATTGCTCACACTTTTCTCGGCGATGGAAAAAGCATGAGCATGCTTCATTCGGCTCTATCAGAGCATAGAACTTCATTTGTCCACAGCTACTGTTGAAACGAAATTGGAAACTTGGCAACATTGCATCCTAGCCTAAGCGAAATAACCCGAATGCGAGTGGAATACTGCGAGTCTCAGCCATACGACCTCTTGAAACGTACTATAATGTGATATTACATTGCCAGTGTGGGAAATCATGGAGAGGGAGGCAATTCAGCCCATACACCTAAGGTGCAATGTTATAATTTTGAGACTCAAGCAGGAAAATTTTTAATTATACTTATAGCCCCAAAACCAGTGCCAAAATCTTTAGAAAACAATCAATACATATCATGTTTAAAAAGTGATCATCTTTCTTAAAAATGATGGTTATTTTATAACTAATCATCATTATATTCGTTAAATAAATTTGGTATAGACAAAGGAGTTCTTTTCTTTATCTGCTATTCATTAGGTTCAACAAGGTATCAATTTCTTCAGCAAACTGTATCATTCTTATGTATTTTTAACAATATCCAGTTGCAGTGGTGCAGCCAGAAGGTGGCAACTGGGCATTTGTGCCTCTGCCCCAAAGATCATAGATAATCTTAAAAACAGCTTAGAGCAGGGGTTTTCAAACTTTTTTCTCCGCGGCCCAATAATAATAGAAAATATGTTATTCGGCCCATCAAAAATTATTCTTTATAAAATATTGTTAAATTATAATTTATAAGGGAGCATTTAAATTAAGCAATACAGTTTAACGACCTTAAAATCCTTTTCGTTGATTTTGATTAACGTGGAAACAAGTTAGACTAAATTTTGTCAAAATATCTCAGATCGAGCCTTCTCTGAAGGCCCTTATTGACATTTTGCAGCTGACCATTGGGCCACGGCATACACTTTGAAAAACCCTGGCATAGAGCACGTGAGCATCAGTTGGAAAAAGGTGGATCAAAAGTGTCCAAACTAGAATCAGTGCCTTTATTCATTAGCTTCTAACACTGCAAAAAATCAATAAACTAGTGCTCACATAATAATGTGTTGAAGTATTTACTAAATTTCTGGCTGCACCACTGTCCAGTTGAATCATCTGCTTCAATTTTGTGTAGCACAACCTATCAAGACCAAAAGCATCAACACCCATACGGCCTAAAATGTTTTTATGCAGACTTCATGACAGGGATACTAGAATACATTTAGCCTATAAAACTTTTACGAACTTTCATCTGAAAAGAATGTGTTTATTACTGGCTAGAAAATACAAAATATGCAATAAATCTGATTAAAACTTACTAATTAATTAACTAGAAAATGTATTAAAAAGTATCAATTTTTATTTATCATATTTTTTATTGAGATTTTATTATCATGTAATAATAAAAGACAGTGTCACAATGTCACTTTGTCATGTAATGCTTTTTGAAGCTTAATATCTCGCAAAGGACTGAACCAAATTTGATGAAATTTTCAAGAGAGCATTATGATATAACAACAAAAAGTTTTAATGTATTGAACTCGAGATCAAAGACCCAGGTTCGACTCCAGAAGATAATTTACATTTCCCATTAGGTAACACGTAAAAATGGACATTACAACGTGCAAGCTTTCATTCTTTTTTAGATTAAAATTAGAAAGAATTGACCTACAATCTTCGGATATAAACCATTTTGAAGAAAACATTATAAAGTTTCTTATTCTGTTCATCTTTTTCCGCCTACAGTTCAAAATTTCTCAATGTAAATTAATTCACACAGTTTGAGGAAATCTTGCCATTTTAACAGGATGTTGCCTTGCCTACCAATTCTGTTGTTAGACCTTTATATCATATTGTTAATTCAATCCTTATAGGTATAAATGTGCTTTGAATGCTTTTAATAAGAGAGAGAGGGAGGAGAGGTAGAGGGGGTAGTGAGAGGGAGGGGGAGAGAGGGAAGTAGAGGGGGGAGGGAGAGAAATGAGGAGCGGGAGAGACAGGGTGTGAGCGCCCCCCCCCCCCCCCTGGGGAGGGAGGAAAAGAGAGGCAACTATTTTAAGTTTAACTAAAGATAGCCCGTCAACAGCAGAATATTCACTAGAAATGTTATATATATATAACAAAATATTTCATATGTAAAAGTGTGATATTAATTATTTTAAATGAAAATAATAATAATCTATCTATCTATAATTCTTCTGTTGATATTTCAATGGACATTACACTAGTATTTTCAAAATAAATCCCTAGTTTCACATCCTTATAAAAAATTTCATTTTCAGTCATTATTTTACCAATGCTTTTAGTTTTTAGACAAAGTAAATCTTGTGATCATGTTGTTGACATCTCTATATCATCACAATCCTCTTTCCTCATTATTGGAATTAAGGTCATTGTTTATTCTGCATTTATACTATACTTTAAAAAGTTACATCTATAGCTGTAAATACACTTTCATAGATATTTATGAAGCCTTTTGTACTTGGGTTTATCTCTTCAATTTTATATTACATTTGTACAAAGTTGTTATTACTAGATATTTCCTTATATGACTTACTAATAGGGGATCATTTCATGCGACACCTTGTATGTGAGCATAATGTTCACTTTCTTCTTGTTTTTTTATAACACCTAATATAAGAATGCTTATGAAAGGGCACTTATGACTGGCTGAAATTCTCATCTTAATAAAAAAATGTTTCATATTATTTACAAGCTGTTTTATGAAAATACAGTGAAGCATCAATTATCTATATGTCCATAATTTTAAATGTCCATTATCTGAACAAATAAAAACAAAACTTTAAATTATGTGCTTTGAGTAACAAACAAGTCATGTGTAGCTCAGTTACTCCTACTTAAAAAACTGAGACTTAACAGAAGGAAAACTGCAAATATTATTTTGAATAAAATACTGCTAACCCATTTAATCTTATATACTCCATCATACAGCAATGTACATTGCCAAAAATACAATAAAATTATTTAGATACATCTAATTTATTCATTACTATATTCCATCATCATCTCATTACCTAAACCACTCAACCCAAGGAAGTTCTGCCCCCAGTCAGTCCAGATAATTGATGCTTTACTCGACAATCACTCAGAAATATTTATATTAGGTGAATACTACAGTTTCAATCCTTTACCAGAAACTGACTTCAAGGAAAGTATTGACACTCAACAATTAAATAAGTAAAAGTGATTTATTAGGTTTCATAGATTCTATACATATGAGGGACTACAGGTGCATGCAGACATACTGAGGGTAAAGAAAGCAGAAAGAATAATCCCAGTACATAAAGGACACTACAAAGAAATAAATATAAGCTGTTAGTGGATCTGATAAATTTAGTCACTAAATGTGTTTAAGATATGAACATGAACTAAACTTTTACTTTATAAATGAGGAAATATATACAGTAAAATCTTATTAGAGCAAATACTGTCATGAAAGTTTCACTATAAATTCCAAAACCAAAGCACTTGCCTTAATAATATTACACATACCTATATCTCTTCCTTCACAGGAATATATTTCATATTTTATTATTACTAGTAAAACTTCCCACCATAAATGAAATATGTGCATGAAAAGCTTAATAATTAAAAAAATATTAAATCATATTTCACTATTTTCCCATGGATGATTTAGTTTACACTATTTAATTTTTCCTGTTATGATTTTCTAATTGTTGATCGTTATTCAATTTTTAAAATTTGATTGCTATTTCATCTCTATTTAACAATACCATAAAACATTAGGATTCCTAAAAGGACAGTAAAAGTATCAACTTAAAATCAAAGCAAACAACAAATAATGCCTTATATCAGTGATTTTCATCCAGGGGTTCACGAACCAAAAGTGGTTCGCATAAACGTTAAAGTGGTTCGCAGCTCTAAAGATAAAAACAATGAAGCCTTATCTGCCAGAGGTAAACGTTTGTTTGATCAATTTCGGTTCATTAATAACCAACCTTGTCAAAGAGTGCAATTAAATACATATTTATTACCATTTTGTACGACATATTTGTGTGAAAAGGGATTTTAGTGTATACTCGAATAAATAATTAGTATAGAAATAGGCTTGAAGTTGACGCAGATTTAATTGTAGCCATATCAATTATTTTTCCAGATTTTTTAAAAATGTGTGATGACAAACGAGCCCAAGTATCTCATTAATAATAAATTCAGAAATGGAATAAATTTAAATTTTCTTTCGTAAATATTTTTTGTTTCGAAAATGAATACGTATTTAATTTTTTGTTTTACCAAGAATTTATTAGTAGTCAGAATTATTTTAAAATAAAAGTTAGTATAATTAATCAACTTTTGTGTACTATTATTGTTCACCAAAGAAAAAAATTGGTAAACTGGTTCGTCAGTTGAAAAACGTTGCCTTATATGTAGCCTGTTCAATTACTTAAAGCTCCCATGCCATTTAGAGATTTAACACAAATTGATATTATATACATTGAAATTAAGGCAACAAAACACTTTATATAGAAACGTTGACCCTAAAAAGCAAATTTAGACTTGTATTTCACTAATATGATGCCTCAAAATCTCGTCAATGTCCAATTTAAAGTCTAATTTGGCCGACCGAAGCATTGATAACTTGCAATTCTTTGCAACCAATGTGGTCCACCACATAGAAAAGGTTGCCCACCACTGATTTAAACTATGGTCAACTAGTCATAATAAGTCTCACTATTTTTCATTTATTTTTCACGACATTCAATTAAAAAAGACTTATAGTTGGGTAAATATAACTTCAATATAGCATTGTTAAATTTATGAAAAGAATTATTAATTACGAAAGAATTGTAAAGTAATATAGAAATGAGCAACGAATAAAGTTGCTGAAGGACAACAAAAAACATACAAGTACAAACAATATAGGTAACTTTAGGAGAAAGAAGTCTTCTGATGGTACAAGTTTTCAGAAACCAGGGAAAAAGAAGACTGATGCAAATGATCATATAAATACATTCAAAAGGATACACAATGTTAATACCAAAAGAAACTAAAAAAAGGAATGATAGAGATTGAATATTTACAGTAACTCAACTACAAAATTCAAGAATAAACATTTGAAAAAATAAATACTTATCTTTTGTACCTCCAATATCCATGGCAAAGTTATTAAAACTACTATCAACACCATATTTCCATTTTATTACAATGTTAATATCCAATGATTGTTAATATTAATTTATTGTTATGTACAGGGATTTTTCATTCAGATTTGAATTTTTAAATATACACTTTATGTTCTAAATAAAACAAAATGAAGGCCTTTTCCATTATTTTTCATTATTCTGAAGCACATCTAAATACCTCTCCGCACAAAATTATGATAAGATTACTATGTTATGACATTAGAAAATTCAGATGAGTTGTCTTAATGTAATTTCTTCAGTTCATTTATTGGTTCCAAATTTCATATGTAATGAACAAAGCAATACATTTCATTCAATTTTTTAAAAAATAAATCTTAAAGAAAAACTGAAAATCTTACTTGAGTTATCCTCAATGAGTATCTATCAATGAATTTCCTTCTGTCATCGTTCCCTTCTTATGCTCCAACTTAAGCCATCACAAGAATATATATCTCTTAGCCTAATAACTTCCCAAATACCATTTCTTTGAATCTGTTCTTCATTCCTACTGTTCCTTTACTTCCTTGTTAATCTGCTTTTGTTCTATCAAAACAATTCTTTGCCAAGGAATTGTCTTTTTTTTATAGTTTTGCTCATATTTCCTATAAGGGCATTTGTGCAATGATTAGATTTTTTATAAGTAAATTTCTTTAGAATTTTCAAAAATTTCATGAACCATTATTATATAACTAAAATCCTTAAAAATTATTTTTATCGCCAAAATTTTAAAACTTTATATCAGCTACATCACTCCTACAAGTGGCTATGATTAATGCTGACATTTTCTTTCAGCATTTTCGAAACCTTTTGTGCTCACAGTTGTGACTAATGCAAATGAACTGGGACCTCCACCTGACTCGGGAAATAGAGGATTTTGCCTTAACTACAGACAGACGGTATGCTCGTGATTTAGGAAGATGGATTATAAAAATGTGATTATGGACTGATGCATGATACAATAAACTTGATGATCATCAAGGTTGTAAAACTGCATAATAAAGTAAATATAAGAAAAGATTTTCTTTAATTATATAAATAACCATTAACAAACAACAGGATTGATCTAAATCACAAGACATAATGCTTGAAGAGTGCAACTTAAAATTAAAATTCCTGTGCAAAAACACAATCCAGGCAAGATGGAAATTAAAAAATAAAAAGTATAAATTTGTAAAAAACACTGGATATGATTATATAGAACCATAGAATTCAATTTTAAGTATCATTCCTACATTATCACCTGATTTAGTATTATAATAAAAATGCATAAAATTCAAGTATTAAGTATAAAACACTAATCAAAACTTTATCTTGTTCTGTAATATGAATAAATTTTAGAGCACAGGTAATAAGATAATACTAGCATAGTTCAATTTTCCAAACTAACAACAACAAAGTCCTTCAAGTATGAAATACTATCAAATTAATACCCTTATAGTATCATTCTACCTGAATGACTTTCAACAACATCTCGCATATCTTGATACCATGGATCAATTTTCGTATGCTGAAGAACATCTTTAAAGGCTTCACAACCATGTATGCTGCTAAGAACTCCATAAACTGCCAAATCAGCCAGGTTTGGATGATCACCACCCATGAATCGTGATCCTTGCTTCTTCAACTGACGAACCCAGTGGTCACATTCATCATAAAGTGAAGTACGAACATCATCTTTCAAATTGTGCCTGGAAGTATGAGTTGAAAACTACTACTTTTTTATTTATGTCATATATAAAATAACCCTTGTTTTTGAGGAAGAGTAGAAAAATATTTTAGAATTATAGCACTGTACTGGGTATTATCCTGGCTTTCATACATCTCTAAGTTCAAAGAACACAAATTCTATATGATGAATGTAGGTGCATACTTTAATTTTTCATTGAGTTATGAGCACTTAAATATGACATTAAAACAAATATGTTGTTAGTAGGTTAAGGAGGTTAGGTTTGACTGGAACAATAGAATATAATGCATTATAGGCTTAATGTTATGTTGCAGCAGCAGTAATGCCACAGTAATTGCATTGCTGCTAATCTGAACCAAAAAGCAAGTAAATGACATTTTGCTTTTTCTTGAGTTTTTGCTCTCTCTTTTGAATTTTTACATCATTTCTCTCCTAAAATGACTTGTATCATTAGCACATACTCTAAAATCGTTCGAAAGGAAAGATAGCCTGAAATTCAAACAGGGAAATCTGGAAACAGTCAACTGTTGCCAAGTACAAAAAATCTGATATGGCCAACACGACTTTCTCCATATTTGGGGTATAGATATTTAAATTATTATGAATAGCATTATAAGGCAAAATTATTATTTCGTATCATAGAAGAATAGTTGTCCTTATTGCGGTAAATTATATTTTGAATATGTTTGCAGAATTCACTGTTAGATGGTGGCGTGGTATACTGGAAATTTACGAATAAATTAATTATCTACTAAATGGAAGCTTCTATGAATATTTGTTCCAAACAAAACTTGGAAGAAATATTATTCTCGACAACTTTAGTCCTCACAAAGATTACTAATAATGACGTTTTAACCCTTAACCACGGACGTGGAAGTTTTATCACACGTGAGGTCTGACAGACCGCCATATTAATGATCAACCCAAGGAAAGGAATAAATTTATTAATAAATCTCTTTGCATGCTTTATGTTTTGTTAGTTTCACTTGTTTACTTAAAAATATTATTATCAAAAAACAATTGCTTTTTACTCTGTTTTTAGCATTTATTTGAACAATAAGAAAAACTCACTAGATAAAATCCTTGTTATGGAAATTTTCGCAGTATTTGATGCAATTAAAATAAATATTTTGTCAATATGCAATATCATTCACCCATCTTGATTTTCCTGGATGGTTTTTATACTCTTCAATGATCCATCTCTCCAGCTTGGCCACTCCAGTTGTCTGAGAGAAATCTTGGTTATACATATTCAAAACATTGATTCTTTTTTATCATTATTTCATACAAAATTTCTTCTCGAGGGAATATAATCCGATACATTGTTATTAAATAGGTGACAGAAAAGGAGAGATGAGTAAGGTGAAACGAATCTAGTGTGTTCTACTTTTCTTCCACGCTGTATAATTTTTACCAGTTGTTCTCTAAAGGAGATAAACACTCGAACTAACCTCTAATGTTGAAGTTTAGGACAATGAAATTCATAAATACACACTACGCAATTTTATGTCACTCTCTGAAGTTCTTGTAAGTTTTACAAAAAATTCGGTAAAAGTATTTCGGAACGTAATCACTGACATGAGTCTCACAGACCGCTAAGCATTTTAATATCCACATTCTCGGATGATTTTAATAACTTAGAGTAAATTTCTTGTGGAACACTCAAAGGCATGACAAAGACAGGAAGGCAGCAAAAGATAGTTTTCTGGTTATAATACTAGAAACGATATTTGAATTAAAATATATGAGTCGGTCTCCCAGACCGCACATTCGTGGTTAAGGGTTAAAGGAGATATTTGATGGAAACAAAAAAAAAACGATTATTTATAAATATGTAATTCCTAAACAATACTGGCTATGGAAAAATATTTCAAATAAAAGTCGTAGGAAATTACATTCTCTATAACCTTTGTATCAAATTGTATACACAACATGATGTTTTAATGGAGATATTTTGCCAAAACCGAATTGGGTTTCAAATAAACCTCGACTTTCGGTTAACCGGTATTGTCCAAAAACTAATCAGATTTTCGTGCTCATACCAAAGTGTTATATATGAAATTTGGTAATGATACGTCAAGTACTTTTCGAGTTAGAGCGCCCACAATCATACATACACACACACATAGACATCATTCCGAAAATAGTCTAAACGTGTTCTAGGGACCTCAAAACGTGTATTTCCGTTTAAATCCAGGTTGATTTTTTTCATGAAAACAATGCTTTCTCTATATTACATATATGGAGAAAGTAAAAAGTAAGTAAAAACATATATTTAAGTCCTCACAGCTGACCTAGTTCACTCATTCACAGTCCAGGGTAAGAGATGCTCCTAGATAGTCCATATTTTCTATCAATATGATTAAAAAAGAAGCACATACATAGCCCAGTTCAAGCTTCAAGTCACTGCATTTGCAGGGCAAACAAACAACTGTGCAGCAGCAAGAAAATTTTAAATATCAGAATAGAATGCCAGAGATTGGAGGAGGCTTTCTTCGCTGCTTAGGCAGACGACTAAAAATAAGTGTTCAAACAGAGAAAAGCATAACAAGTGGCCACAGCTAGAAAATGAAGCGGAAAAATATGTTAACAAAAATTGTCAGAATGGAATTGCAATTTCGTGTGGATTTATTCAAATATTTGCCCCGAACACAAGCAAAAATATTAGGAATGCAGATTTCAAAGTCAGATCTGATTGGCTTCTCAGGTTCATGGAAAGAAAAAAATTTTGTACGGAGACAGAAGACTAAGATATCACATTTCTACTAGCAGAATTTGATGGCAAGACAACTGCATGTTCAATGTTTATAATAAGAAATTGACAGAAGAATGGACACAGTATTGTATTTGGAAAATGGATGAAATCACAATAAATATTGATGTTAGTTAGTGAACAATTTTTTAAAGAAAACAGTGCTAGTCAAAACAACATACCATGAGAAAAAGGTCTTCTCTTATTTTCAAAGCACACCTTGCCAGTGATGTTGTCTCGGGAGTTAGACAGCGATTCCTGCCAGCCTAATCACTGGTTGTCTCTATATACAAGCCCTTTAAGGACAACATGAGAAGAAAGCTTAATGAACAGAAGATGGGAAACAAGACACTCATCAAGGGAGCCAGCATATTCAATTTTATGCTTGCAACCTTGTGTATAGGTTGTAGAAGCTTGGGATGAAATCAGAATGGAATGTGAAGTTAAATCTCTCAAGAAATATAGTATAGCCAACAAACCTCATGAGGTAGAAGATGGTATTTTGTTGAAGGAGATGGCTGATCAAGATATGATTGCTGATGATAAAGAAGATGCTGATGACCACTATGATGATGCAATATCACTAAGCATATTGGGACGAGTTATTTGGTACTGAAGACAATAAGGGGAGGAATTTTCATGAATTTTTATACATTTTCAATGCTAAATGCCACTACTGTTCTTTGCTTTACTAAATAAAATCATTTTAATGCCTTGCACTTTAGAATTAAGGTAACAAATTAATGGTCTCCATTAAGGTCATTGTTTTATAAATAAAAGTTCAACAAAATAATATCTTCTACTAAATCCTCTGCTACCATGATTCTTATTAGATGTTATTAAATTGCTTGAAAAGAGAAATAAAATACTTCACAGTTTTTGCAGTGGGTTTGGCAGGAAGTGTCCGACATGGCAATTCTGTAAGCTGATTTGCTAATAAACAGCAATTGAGAAAGTAGCAGTATAACATGAATATAAATTTAAATGAATTTTTTTATTTAAACAAAAGGTGAATTGTGTGTAATGAGTGTGATTTCTTACTTGATGCACCCAAGAAACAGGAATCTGATGTGTAATAGGCATGCTTCTTGAATTAATTTCAATTTCTTAAAAATATTATGTATGTATAAGTCAATCCCCTACTTTTTGCCTAAAAATCTGGTCATAAAAACTTGGCCAATATTCGAGTCTGTGCATATATTTTTCAAGTTATCAAATATATTTTCAAAACATATAATGCCATACAACCAAATGATTTAATTGTAAATATGTACTTGCCTTTTCTTCAGCCTTTTACCTATTATCCACATAGCTAGGGCACCTACATAAACAATTAAATAACATTCCCATTTTGGAAACAGCCTTTCCCACTCTCCAAGCTAAGAATAAAAAAATGCACAGATTATGAACTGACTACATCTTCACTCGACTGTAATTCACAATAGATGCTAACACTTACTTCTGAAAACCACTTAAAAGATTGTAGAGACTCATTAAATGTCCTATACACATTCGGAGACAAGGTATGTACAAGAACTTCATCAGCCCATTTCCTCCATTTTCTTTCATTTCTGAAAGTGTGCAATGGAAAACATATTACTATAAACGAATAATCGTGTTACGAATATGTCATTATATGAGACTTACGCCAGAATTTCACTATTTTTTTCTGAAATTGGTGTTCCTTGAAACATAACGAAATATCTATTCATTATTTCTGTCTTCATCTTTCCGTCACTATCGTTGAATGAAACAGATGGATAATAGTTAAGAACGTCAGGCAGCTTCTGATTCTGGTCATGCAGGTACGACGTAAGCGCTGATATAATCACAGAACTGTCATTCATTTGCTAGAAAAGGAAAATGCAGCACAATATCATTAAATATGAAGGCAGAACACATTCTACAACACGCTCCAGTTTATAATGAAGATAAGAACTATTCACCGTTTCACGGGAGGTTATAGGAAAGTATTTACCTGATATCCGTTATCTACTTTTGCCAGCAAAATAGGAACCTTTTTGTATTCTGACCATTTAATCTGTTGCCTAAGAACAGGATTTACTTCTACTACACTATAAGAAAAGCCATAGTAGTCCAAAAATGCTCTCACTTTACAACAGAAAGGGCAAGTTGGATATTGATACAGAACTAAATCCAGCCCCGTATGGTCAACAGGAGAAACACACTGAAACAAGTTATAATTAATTACACTAATCACAAATTTGCGGTAAATGCGAAAAGTGATCAAGCAAAAACTTATTGAAGTCCACATCCAAGAATGTTACGTAACACTTACTTTTCGGGCAGGGATAAACTCTGGCAGTTTATCCAGTGTCATTTTCCTATTGGTTCCATCATTCATAATAACTTTTGGAGGATTTTGATTGTTATAAAAGGCATAACCTACACCGGCTATTGCACCTACCCCCAAACCACTCAATGCCAACCTCCAATTCTTCTTATTACCTCCACTACCAGAATGTGGCTTTGTGGAAAGGAATATAATTCTATTTATGTTTAAACGTTTATGAATAAATTGATTATCTACACCGCGAAAATTATGTGAAATTCGCGGTTTAATGATACCGATCAGTTTCTTGGTTGCCATTTTGATTTTCAACTGTTACGGCGCTTAATTCTGCCTTCAGATGTTTAGTTATGAATTTTGTTATAGTCGATTTTGGAATAGGTTCTAGTCAAATATGATTAATACTAAAATTTGTTTTGCATTTAATAGAAATACTTCAAAGTATTATTGCATTAAGCAAAATGTTCTGTGCAATTTCACATCTCTCACATTCGATGTAAAATCTAAAAGTAAGAAAATTTCTCATCTCACATGTATACACTTTCAAGTTCATAAATAATTCAGAATTCTCCTTTGATCTATTTTATGGTTTAAGGACATTCATCGGAATTTCATCCAACGTATGACCCTAAAAGGATAGAAGACGACAGGTATGAATGGTGGAAAAGTAAAGGTCATTTCTCTTCCGAAGAGCCTTATTCTTCACCATTCAGCATGATATTACCTCCCCCTAATGTAACTGGTACTTTGCATCTTGGCCATACGTTAATATGTACCTTACAAGATGTATTGGTTAGATGGTAAGTTGGTTTTTATTCCGAGTCTTGCAAGTTACCGTCTTTACACTTAAGGATTTTCATTGCTTCTATAATTCTGCATCATAAAATTCAAATTTTGTTAGGAAAAAAATGCAAGGCCATTCAGTTTCGTGGATTCCTGGAATAGACCATGCAGGAATAGCCACACAAGTTGTCGTAGAGAGAAAACTTTGGAAAGAAAAGAAATTAACAAGGCATGACATCGGCAGAGAACAGTTTACGCAAGAAGTGTGGGACTGGAGAGTAGAGAAAGAAAAAATTATTACCCATCAGCTCAAAAAGCTTGGAGTGGCCATAAACTGGAACAAAATGTTCTTCACTATGGATTCTGTTAGTTGGCTTCACAATCGCGTTCACATATATGCATATTTGCAAGTTTTTCGACTTACTATATATTTTAATGTTGCAGAACCGATCAACTGCTGTTGTTGAAGCATTTGTCAAGCTCTATGAAGCTGATCTTATATATCGGTCCAAATCCATAATAAACTGGTCCACTATTGTCCAGTCTGCTATCTCGGATATTGAAGTTGATTTGAAGGAAGTGAATGGACCTACCAAGTTAACCATTCCAGGATACAAAGATCCAGTTGAATTTGGTGTTCTTATCGAATTTGCATGTAAAGTTCATGGATTAGGTAATTTTGATTAATTCATTGCTTTAAAGAAACGTCTTTAAACATTTCTAAACTTACAGTTTTCTTTAAATGTGACCACTCAGAATTTCCATTATTGAATCTGATTATACATAATTTGCACCAAAAATGCAAATTTTCTGAAAAGTAGAGGGAGTTGCTTTATAAAGTCATTAAAGTTAATGGTTTTAAATGTGAAAACTGAGCAAAAGTCTAATTATTGTGAAAAAAAGAGAAAAATTATGGAATCACAAAATATTATATATGTACCTTGAACTCCCTCTTTGCACTGGCCTGCATGTAAGAAGGCAAATGAATAATTCTCCAGTCCCATTGTAACGGGTTGAGGCAATTGAAATGTCTCCTTTTCCCTCCATTTATTGTGGCACCAACACATATCCTTGACTTAGACCATGTAGGAATAGGAAAATCACTTCTCTAGCTTTAACATGTAGCAGTAATGGTTGGGTTATCAATTTTCTTATTTAGACTCTTATGTTAATGTATATAGTTATGCACTTAATAATTTTTAAGTCTATATAAGTGTAATAAAGGTGAATTAATAGAAAATTAAATTTATCACTCTTGTGCTTACAAAAAATTCCTTCTAATATGTTGTATTTCTGGCGCTAGACTAACCAGTTGCTGTTATAATTAATTGGCTCATTTAAAATATAATCTCTTAAATCAGGCATTCCAAAAATGAGCTCTGGAAAACTGGTTATTTAATAAATACAGCTCAAAATCATGTCTTCTGGTTATAGCCATCTTCTGCTCAAAAAATCCTCTACCTTCATTATATAAAACCCATCACCCCCTTCATCTCTACCAATGTAAGAGTTATTGTGTTTTTCTTCCCTATGCTTGCCTAAGGATTTGTTCTCATTTATTTTGCCTATACAAAGTTTGTTTGAATATATTAGATGAAGAAATTGTCATTGCCACAACAAGAGTGGAAACAATGCCTGGAGACGTAGCAATTGCTGTGCACCCAAATGATAAGCGATATAATCACCTTCATGGAAAACTGGTTCTTCATCCTATAAGGAATGTTCTGATTCCAATTATCTGTGATGAGTTTGTTGATCCTAATTTTGGCAGTGGTGAGTATAGTTTTTCTGGAGCTATTTATGTACTAATATTTTTTCCTGTTAGTAATCAAATGTTACAAATTCTAACACTTAACAGAGGGAATTAAATCCCAAATACACCTGCTCACTGCCAGAATTGTAATGGAGGAAAGGGGGTCTTCCATGCATGTATGTTAAATTTTCCTTGAATGAACCAAGTTATGGTAGATTTAATTCAGAAAAGTATCTTTCTACATCACATGTTCTCTTAGATATCCTTTATTGTATAATTGCCATAACATGTTCAGAATAACAGTATGTAATAATGATACATTGTGATTTTAAATCCTTACATAAAATACAGTACCCTACTTTGTAAAAGAAAATTATAAACAAGATGTGTGTGATATTCAAGTAAATACAATATTAATTCATTTTAAGCACCCTACTTTTTTAAAGAAAATTATAAGCAAGGTATGTGTTATATTAAAGGAAATACAATACTAATGCAATTTAATTGTTCATTTGGTGGAGCATTTTTCACGGTAAAACATTTTGTTCTGAAAATTTAGTTAAAAACCGTACAAATTTCTAAATAAAATCATGTACATGAGTACATATCTGTTATTGCCATTTAATAATTTTTGAATTCACACAAACCTGTTCAGAAAACCCATACAGTAGGATATTGCTCAAAAAAGACAGTTCACACATTGTTATGAAAGTTCTTTGCATTTGTGGCATGCATCATGTACAGTGGAAACTGGTTAACACGAAATGCAGGGGACCGGCACAAACATTTTGTGCTAACCATTGCTAAACATTTTGTGCTAACTGAATTCCGTGCTAATATTTTTGAAGGTCAAATTTTTATTTTCAAAGTATAAAAGTAATCTTGAGACAAATCTATGATGCTATGATCTATATATTATTAATGTTGTGGAATGAGAAAAATTATTGTTATGCCAATCAAAAGAATTTAGTTTAGTATTTTATTTACCATACTAGGGGCTTATTTTATTTTGTCTTATTTAATTTTCAAAACTTCTTCATATACAAAGTTATTTGTGACAGATGCTTCTTGCTTGGAGCCTGGTATTATCTGAGTTTTTAAAGAATGTTTATTTTGAACTCTTGAGCATCCCACATATAATTGTCCATGTGTAAAGCAAGGCACATGTAGAAAAATACCAGATTTGCCTAAGGTTTGGCCTTGTGATTTATTTATTGTCATGGCATATGGGAGTTTTATTGGGAATTGTCTGCGATGCATGTTAAAAGGAATGGATGGATCATTTTACATGTCAAGTGTTATACATGGGAGAAAGTGTATGATTCCTGCCATGGAACCAGTAATAATTTCTACCTTAATCACATTTGTTTGTAATCCACAAGCTATCATGCGAGTTCCATTGCAAAGCCCCTTTGATATTGACAAATTGTGTAAAAGCAAACTGCTGATCCAATTTTCAAGTTCAAGGAATATGGCAGCAGACCAGCTGGATTCAAACTTCAAAATTCAACAGGGAAATTAGCTTGAACGTCCGCATCTTCCTCTCCACTATCATTTTTTACAACACTGATTGAATAGTAAGTTCTAAGTTCCCCTCGTAACTGAGATAGTACCTTTTCAACCAACGGCGGACAGAAACGGCAGAAATACTTGCTAGTCTATTCGCTACCATATCATAACTGACTTAAGAAGTCGCCTCTCCACTCCACATGCATGGTGATTTCCCTTCTAGGATGTAGGCGCAACTTCAATGCCCATCTTTTCTAATGGAATTCACTCCCCTCCGCTCCACATATTACATCCGATGACCAAGGCATAAGGTAGCTTCTAGTGATTTTCAATCGCTACATTATGGGGAACTACCTGTACTCTACATGCACGCGCTCTACCGGAAGCTTAGAGAATGAACTCCACCTGGCAAAAAGCAACACCTCACCTTATCTAATAATATAAAGGATTATTTTAATGACAATGCCATGTTACAATTTTTAAAACAAATTACATGTGTATTTAATAGCGAGGTCTTTATGACAATTATAGCCTCTACTTTTTGGTAAAAAAGTCCGTAATTTTTTATGAACTGCATTCATAATAATTTTCTTTTCTACAAATTGTTCTAAATCATCCAGCACTTCATACATATTCTCTCCATCTACTTGAGCATTTAAAAGCCTTGCACACATTTCAGCATTCCACGAATATCCACAGCACTTGGTGAGGACAATACTTCATCATTCTCGCCATCAACACTTTTGTCACTTTCACTTTCTGCTATTGATCTAGGTCTAACAATTTCTACAATATCACCGTCTGTTAAAATAGGTGCTATGCAAATTTGGTCATCCACGCCAATGTATTCATTAAGTGTGATGTCTGTCGATAAACTCAAGGTAGAAGACACATGCCCTAAGATATTCCCTAAATCACATTCGGCAGATGTGTCCTTAGGCAATGTCAGTGTCGCTTCAGTTTCATTTTCTTCTACAAAAGGATTGTTTGCCTGTGGATAATAAAACCCTGTCTCAACTGCCATTTCGTACTATCCAAAGAATTTTGTATGGATTTATTTTCTTAGGACCGAATATTATTTTTGTGTTAAGCGAATAAGTACCTATACACTGAGAAGTATAGGTGCCAGAATGGGCCGAGCCTGCATTTCATGTTAACCAATATTTCATATTATTCGTATTTGTGTTAAGTGGTTTTCACTGTATTTTGCAATCCACCTGTCTCATCCTGCCAACCCAAAGGTCATACCTTTCAATGACCATATCTTTACCAGGATAAATCAGCTTCTGCCCTTTACGAAAACTTCCTTCATTTTTTGTTTCTAAATTACTATGTTTACAGGTGATTCAATTTCTCATCTTCAGTTAGAGAGGGGAATGAAAGGACTCATGTGAAACACTTTGCTCAATTATTCCCACAAAATTCTTCCCGTCTGAATGTGCCAATAACAAATCATCTTTACGCCATTGTTTTTTCTCATATAGCAAAATTTGAAAGATTTACTTATTATAGGAAGGAAAATCACTTCGTAATATGGAATTTTTCCTATGGTCCATGAAAAACATAGTATCTTCCATGCTGTGGCATAACAATAGGGTGTTGTGGGTGGCTGAATGTCTTGCGCCCAGGGTAGAAAAACATCATTATGGCATAAGGGAATATTCAAATAACACAAGGACTATATGAATCATGTTAAAAGCTGGTAAAAACTGCATGCATGCAACTGCCTCAGTAAAAGCATTAATCAGAGTTGAAAACACCTTTTCTATCAGGTGAACAGGGGTTAGGTGGAAGAGGAGAATATAAAGTCTCAATCTCGCCCTAATAAAGATATTAATCAATCAATCAACATCCTTTGCATGTATATTGAGATCAACTTTTCTATGTAATACTGAATTTAATGGATTGTAAGCCGATCCTTTTTACTTTCTTCATATGTAGTAATGGGAAAGTATTGTGTTCACGAAAAAAAATTGACAGGTTTCAGCGAAAATACACTTTTTGAGGTCCTTAGAACATGATTGGACTATTTTCGGAATGATGTCTGTGTGTGTGGTTGTATGTGATTGTGGGCGCTCTAACTCAAAAAGTACTTGCTATATCGTTACCAAACTTCATATATAACACTTGAGCATGAGCACAAAAAACTGATTAGTTTTTGGACAATACCGGTTAACCGAAAGTCGAGGTTTATTCGAAACCCGATTCGGTTTTTGCGATATTTCTCCATTAAAACATCATTATTGTATATACAATTCTATACAAATGTTATAGAGAATGTAATTTCCTACAACTTTTATTTGAAAGAATTTTCCATAGCAGTTACTGTTTAGGAATTATTTATAAAAAAATTTTCGGTTTTGCCAAATATCTCCTTAAAAACGTCGTAATTGGTGATCTTTGTAAGGACCATGTTGTAGAGAATAATATTTCTTCCAAGTTTTGTTTGAAACATATTTTCATAGAACCATCTATTTCGGAGATATTTTGCTTTATTCGTAAATTTTCAGTATACAGCGCCACCACCATATAGAGGTGAATTCTGTAAACATATTCAATATATACGTAATTTACGGCAGTAAGTACGACTGTATTCTTTTACGATACGAAAGGATAATTTTGCCTCATAATGCTATTCATAATAATTTAAATATCTATACCCCAAATATGGAGAAAGTCATATGTAGACCACGTCAGATTTTTTACGTTTTTACCATCAGAAATTGCCACTCGGCTGAGAATCAGTGTAAAAAAAAGTAGTCAATGAATTTATGTCCATAGTTACATTATAATGCCAGATATAAGTGTACTAAAGTGTAAGTAAACTATCTACTTTAAATGTATGCAAAAAAGAATCAAAATGACTGAAAACCTATGAAGAAATAAATTATGTAAATAATACGTGGTGCGTCAAAGTCTTAAAAAAACGCAGCAATAGCGCTCGTATGTGTAAGAAGCTACATATGTACACAGTTTCATTTTATTTGTGAATCGAAAGATTTGCCTTTCCTACCCCCCTCCCTCCTCTACCTATCTTGTTTCAGTTTGTCTAGCATGCGTGTACTGGGATTTCCCGAGCGAACCGTTACTTCCTCATGCCTTAGCGGCATAGCAGCAAACTTAGGAGAATAATTTAATAATAAAGTGAAAAGGAATGCCCAGGTGATACTAGTGTAATACTAACGTATGTTATATAATACGGTGTTCGTATTTGATTGACGAGAAACGGCTATTTTTTTTATGAGAATAAGATCCGGGGAATAAAGGCCACCGTACACCGGGTGCTATACTAAGAAGATATAAAGATATATCGCTAACTTTTGTGCAACATGTAATTCAATGTAAGCCCGCAGACTGAAGGAAAAATATAGCGCGCTATAAGCTATAAAACCCCGCTATATAGCATGCGTTGTGGTCTTGGCTATTTTAACAAAATATAGCAGAACTGGCACATGCGCAGAATGCACGGGCGACCACGTGTACAGTGCTCCTAGCGTCATAAAGTTGAAGTCTTTACTTGAGCAAGTATCGGGCTGCTTGTTTTTTTCTTATACAGTGTTTGACATGGAAAAAATTAATTGAAAAGGTGAAATTACATCCCTGCTTGTGGCAGATAAGTAGCAGTGACTACAAGGAGGTTAATAGGAAGAACAGGAGTTGGGCAATAATAGCCGAGAATCTGGATAAAGGAGGACGTGTTTTATTAATTTACATTATTAATATAGCCTTCAGTCAGTATAATATACAGCTTATTGCAGTTATATTAAGAATGTCAGTATTATTTTCTTAATAATTAGGAATTCAACATATGAATCAACAGTTTAATGTTATTTTTAATCTTTCAATAACATTAGTAATAAGTAAATGCGAAAAACACTTTACATCAGTTTTGAACAGCCTTCACAACTATCCTATGCACGATTAAACATTTCCAACTGCCATTGCACACTTCCCTCTGGGGACATGAAGTATTCCATGAACTGATTTCTGACTTCCATTGCCCTTTTCTTGCTCCTCGCATTAAGAGGCTGGAGACTCCTTAATGCTGATTTTGCCAAATCACTGAATTCCTCTTCTGCATATGAGGTTCCCATTATCTTTTCGAATTAAGTAAAATTTTTCATGTGAGTAAAACTTTTGGCATATGCGCGCGCACACACACACACATATGCACACACGTATGCACAAATTGATTTTTATTTACTCTACTATCAGAATGGAGTCCAGCTTAAGTCAGGATGATTCCAGAAGCCATTTGGATGAAACAGAAAACAGTCAACTCACTGCAGTGGAGGATGTGTAGAAGTTTCAGCTGCAGTCAATGTCTGATACCCCTCCTCATGCTGTTCCGCATGTTAATAATCCAAGGAAGAAAATGAAGCCTTTGGCTATCACCAAACAAACCAGCGATGTTGACAAAGTGATAGAGTACTTGCAGAAAAACGATGAAAGCCAGGAACCACAAGACGATTTAGATTTGTTTTTTAAGAGTATGTGTGTCGACATGCAAAATGCCCCTCCCCTATCAAATTCGAGTGAAAAGGCAATTTATGGACATAATTTTTGCGGCACAAGAGGAAATAGCTACTCAAACGTTCAGCAATACTCCCTCCACCAGTAGTCACCAATCCTGGGAAACAGTAAGCAACCAATCAAGGGAGGCAAGTCTACATGGCATCATTCATCCACAGACTGATCCCTCCACATCTTATGTCTCATGTGAAACAGATCAAGAAACATTAGCAATAATAAACACGTGTAATGACATTGTGACTTCATAATTAAAATGTATTATCACAAATTACTGATTAAATTACTTTATCTTAACTGATTCCCTTTCTTTCACAACCCTGCATCAATAATACCTATTACATTACTTGAGCATAAGTTTTTTTACAACGCACTATATTGTACCTTAATGTGATGCTCAATAATGATGAGGTACAATAGTGCTAGTACAGTAAGGAGGAGAAGAGACACTGCCACTGTATTGCTGCATGAACAATAATGTATATGTGCTTTGATCTTAACCTAGCTTTCTACTTCAGTTGATTCCTTGACAAATATTTTCTTATAAATTTAATGTTTCATCAGTTGGTAAAATTAAGGGATCCTCAAAAAGGATATTCCCGGAAAAATTTTTAAATCGAAATTTATCATAATCACAATACTTTCCCCTGCACAGGAGAAAGTAAAATACTAATATAAAACTTACCTTAAACAAACTGCAAGTTTTTCTCTAGCAGAAATTGCTTTTCTGTAGTTAGTGTCTTTCTTCTCTATGTCCTCTTGAATGAGACTCAAGATCTCTTCAAACTGCGTTTTTGTTAAATGAAAATACTGTCGGAACTTTTCGTCATCGTTTTGTAGATCCTGAAATAAATGATGAAACTCTCCAAGTTGCTCTCTACTAATATTAATTTCATGAATCCACTTCCATTTCTTTGGCTTTAAAGCCAATGTTAACAACAGCAATGCCTCGGCGTTTATTCTCTTGGCCATCTTGTAGAACTAAGCGAGTTTCCTGGGAAAAAATAAAACATATTATAGTATCTGGTGTGCGCATATTTATATCTTATCGCTAGCTATAACATCGCACAAAAATATAGCGCTATATAGTATAGCGCCCGGTGTGCGGTGGCCTTAACGAAGTCAAATTACTTTTTTAGTAGAAGTTGTTATGAATAAGTGAATAAAATGTATTTTATGTCACTGTAATTTTAGTTAATACTCTATTTAATTACAAACTGAAAATCTGAGATGTAATACGGTGTCCATATTTGATTGACGAGAAACGGCAATTTTTTTACGAAAATAAGATCCCGGGGGATAACGAGGTCAAATTATTCTTTTCGTTTGAGTTGTTATGAATAGATGAATAAAACGTATTTTATGTCACCGTAATTGTAGTTAATATTCTTTATTTAATTACGAACTGAAAATCTGAGGCCTTCATACTTGTTGGTATTTTGAAATAAATGACCCCAGCTGTCTAATCACTTTAAAATCAAAGTTTTTCCTTGCGTGGCCTTGTGAAAAGTGGGGGTTGGCTTACAATCAGTGTTGGCTTACAATCGATTAAATACAGTAATAATAATAATATTAATAATTTTTTATTCGTCCAGAGGATTTGTAAGTACAAATATTAGACCCGTCATGAAAAAATCTAAGATTAATATCATACTAAATAACGGTATAAAATAAAATGTTGGCTCTTTTTTTCAAATGGATTTTTTTCATCGTGTTTAATTAATACTGCAATCAAGTCATCTTAAGTAAAATATTTTTCGATGTTAATAACATGTAATTATGTGTGTTTTAATATATGTACTATAATTTTTTATACTTAAAACAACTCACAATTTTATATCTTGTAAATAATATAATATTTGCTGTGAATAGGAGCTGTTAAAATAACTCCAGCCCATGACAGCAATGACTATCTTGTTGGAAAGAAGCATAATCTGGATATAATACAAGCGATAGACGAAGATGGAAAAATAACAAGTTGTTGTCCTCAGTTTTCAGTAAGTATCGTAATAATTTGATAGTTTAATGTATTATATTAACTTTCATAAAATTTCAGTGCAGGACTGTCCCTTACTTAAGATTTCCAACTTACTATGAGCCAATGCTAATTAATTTTATAAACATGCTGCAGCAAAATACCGAAACTCCAGATTTTAACTATTTCACTATAAAATATCAGCATTAGTTTCCATGAAAGTACATGCTACAAGTGACAGTCAGCCAGCCATAATCTTGGATTGCCAATTTACCTTTGAGGCTGGCCATTATGCCCAAACTCAGTGATTATCTTTCTTTGGTATCTCTGCAGTGTATTATAGCATTACATCACTTTACTTAAGAAACCATTCCTGTAAAATTTGCAAGCTTAATGATGCCGATTTATTTTCTGAGTTAGGTAATTTTTGTTACTCCAAAGGCTGATGAACTGATTTCTGAATGTTCATTACATATTGCAGGGTTTAAAACGGTTTGAGGCGAGAATAAAAATTCTGAATGAATTGGAACACCAGGGCCTTCTTCGTGGGAAAAAACCTCATTCAATGCAATTGCCTTTCTGCAGCCGCTCTGGTGATGTATTGGAGCTCCTTCTCAAACCACAATGGTAATAAAGTGATCTTGATGTTTCTTGTATTTTAGAACTTAATAAGCTTAAACTTTTAAAAATGCCATCAGTTATTTTTAATATCAGAATTTTGTACGTTGACTGACAGGTGCGGACTAAGGGAGTGCAAGGCCCCTAGGCAATAATGGTTTGCTAGGTCCGAGACTAGGGAATTCTGAAAACAAGGTTAAATTTTATGGGAGAAAACAGGCTATCAAATCCTTAATAATTCATTTGCATAATAATATACTGGATGAACTTCTAAGATTGATATCGATTGCAGTTCAAACTCTTTGATTGGTACCCTTAGAAATAATTTTTTCAGTGATACATGTCAGTTCAGACTGGTCTTTGCGAAATATATTTTATGATGATCTTCTTCATCATTTATGACCGCTTCTTTGTGTTAGGACTTTTCACAATCAATGTATACATTTCTTTCCCCTCTTTCACTAAGCTCCTGACTGGAGACGCAAGTCACCCAGAGGCACAAGACCCTAGGTAGTCACCTAGATCATAGGTTCTCAATCTTTTTTACCCTGCGGCCCCCTAAATATGAATTTAAAAAGTTGAGGCTCTCCCAACACATAAAAATTACTTACAATTTAGCATTTTCAAGCAATGAAAATTATATTTCAATTGTGAGAGTATGAAATTGAAAAAACAGTGCAATTATATGCAAATTTATTTTAATGTAAGGTTACTGGATTTTCAGTTTTGGCAATATGGGTGGGCACTGAAATTTTAAGATTTAATAATGAAAAATAAACAAAATATACATCAAATTAAACATACATATTAGGAAATATACATGTTACATAATAAAATGCAAAGATGTTACATGTAAATAATGATAACCAACAGCAATATAATATGAAATATAATAATAATATTATATTAAATACAGACAAACCCCAATTACATGTATTATAATAAAATGAACACAAAATTACGCAAGCATGTAAATTAAAATATAAAATATACAGTATTAAAATATTTAATTGTCAAAACATTAAAATATAAAATAAAATATAGAATAGAAACATCAGGACAATAACATAGAATATTAACACAGAAGCACTTCAAACAAAAAGATTAGTAAGACTTTGGTAGATCTTATTTTTAAAACAGGCAAAAGAGTCATTAAAAATATCAATTTTCTCATTCAAGGATAAAACTTCATTCACAGACCTAACCATCTGCAATATTGGGGAGTACAAACACACATCAACTTTACCAAAATATTCCTTAAGAATTGGGGTGTGTCTAGTTCTACGCACTGGAGTGTTTAAATGAATATTATTCAATAAATCACTACAGTCAATGAAACCTATTAAAATATTCCTACAAAATATAATGTCTACAGCTTTTTGACGAATGTACAAAGGAGTCAGTTTATACCTTTTATAAAGGTTGGTGTAGTCACAACTCTGGTATTGAATACTCTATTTTGCACACAACCATTTCACAAATCTCTTTTGCACTTTTTCAACCAGATCAATGCTTTTTTTATGATGAGGATTCCATACTATCGTGCCATATTCAAGCATTGGTCGAACAATAGCACAGAATGATCTTACAAGAGTCTGAATGGAGAAGTGCTTAACTGAATTTCTTTTCACGAAACCCAGAAGCTGGAAAGCCTTAGAGCAGACAGCATTGATGTGGCTGTTAAATCTCAATTTAGAATCAAAAATCACACCTAAATCTTTAATTGAATCGACACGTTCAATGGAAGTACCATACAATTTATAATCATAGTTAATGACAGTTTTTTTCAATGAAAAGGACACAGTCTTACATTTCGATAAATTAGGAAATAATTTCCATGTGTTGCACCATGTTTCCAAATTGATAAGATCTTCTTGTAATTGTATACAGTCAGCAACACAGACAATCTTCCTCGAAACTTTAAAATCATCAGCATATAGTAAACAGGAATTTGTCATACGCAAAGGAAGATCATTTATAAAAGAAATGAAAAGAAAAGGGCCCAAAATTGACCCCTGAGGAATACCAGATGTGACCTCAACAGCAGGAGAAACAAAGCCATCAATTACCACTTTCTGTGTCCTATTTTTTAAGTAAGAACTTATAAGTAGTAAAAGGTTACCAGCAATACCAATGTATTGAAGTTTAAATAAAATAAGTTCATGATCAATTTTATCAAAAGCCTTGGCAAAGTCAACATAAACAGTATCAAATTGGTTGGCCCTTCGAATGGCCGCAGAAATATCATGGAGGTGTAAAGCCATATTGGTAACACATGAATGATGCTGCAAAAAACCATGCTGCATATCTGAAAAGCTCCTTTTACAAAAAGCTAAAAATTTACATTGTAAAAGTCTTTCAAATACTTTGGAAAACACTGGCAATAGAGACACAGGCCGATAACATTTAACGCCAGATTTATTACCACTTTTAAAAATGGGGCAAACCAATGCTTGTTTCCACAATGTAAGAAAAGTCTTAGATGAAGTTCACAGTGTATTTTTCTTTTCACAAGGAGGCATCACAGTCACTCAAATACGAGACATTTATGCATCCCGACCTCTGTCCTGGAGAATGGGATAACCAAATCTGCTTTAATGAGAGGGATGCGATAGCATGTTCTTGCTTAAGAGTTCCATCTCGGGTGTAATGCTGGAGATATCGATTCGGAGATTTGCTTCCAAAGCTTGCGTTGATAGGCATGACCTGTGCTTGTTTTTAAGTAACAACAATGATGAAAATGCGATCTTGTACAAATAAATTGATGCAAAGGGCATGATAATGGCTAAAGTTGCTGTTGTGATTGAATAATTCTCTTGTCGCCTTAGCCAAAGCTCCGCAAGTTCTTTTACTTTAAATTCAATTTCAAGCATAGAATCTGATCTAATTTCAATTAATTGCTCTCGAACTAGCCACAGAATATGATTATATTTTACAGTAGTTGCAAATGGCATTCTGATCCAGTCATGGTCTTTGTCCTTGTTCAAGTTTGGAAAATATTTGGCAAAATGAACTTTATTTGATTAAATATAATTCTGTGAACTTCAGTAGAAAGTGAAACAACATTAACAGTAAGAAAATCATTTAGGGATGTAAACATATCTGTACTGCCCTCTTCCAAATCTTCTGACCATGCTGAAAGTTTGTACTGAATGGCCTTAAGTTTAATATTTAGGGTCAAAATGTTGGTACTTCTCTCCTGAAGAGAAAGGTTCAGTTCATTCACTTTTTCAAGCATATCAATTAAATACAATGCTAAACACATCCATTTCGCAACAGAAAAATGGGCAGATAAATCTGGTCTATTATTGTTAAGAAATATGCGAATTTCATCACTAAGCTCCAAAACCATTTTCAAAACCTTTCCTTGAGAATGCCATCGTATTTCGGTGTGATACAAAAGGCTTTCATGGGAAGACCCCATTTCTCTACACAAAATACTAAATAGTCTGGAATTAAGAGCACGAATTTTTACAAAATTTACTATAGTCACAATTTCATTCAATACTTTATTCAACTCACTCCCAGTATCACAAAAAGCTAAATGTTTTCTATGTATCATGCAATGAAGATATTTCGCATACTTTTTACTTTCTCCATATACATAGTATAGAGAAAGTATTGTATTCATAAAAAAAATTGAATTCGAGATTTCAACTGAAATACACGTTTTGAGGTCCCTAGAACACATTTTGACTGTTTTATTGATGTTGTCTGTGTGTATGTGATAGGAAGTTTTTGAAAAACTGATAGTTTATTAGATATTTTGATTCCTAGAACACGTTTTACAACAACATTTTATGATGACTTAACAATCGCATGGTGAAATAAATTAAAGCAGTGGGGAGAAGAAGGCGGAGGATGTTAAGGGAAGAATTGCAAGCCCGATGCAGAAATGGGAAAAACACAAGGCAAACACAGAAGCTTTTCGGTGGCTCCCCGGTAAAAGCTTCATGGCCCCCTTGGGGGCTGCGGCTCACAGTTTGAGAACCACTGACCTAGATTACCTGCCCTTACATCTGCCTCTGTGCATAATTATAATAATAGTAATGCATGTATTTTTCATTATGTGTGCTGTGGTATTTGGTTTGTAAAAACATTGAAAATATGCTTTTGCGTCACATATGTGAACATAAATATTTCTGATATTGTCTATAACTTGTACAATAAACAGTGATTCATTTTGCATCTGTTATTATTATATTTTTTCATTAAATAGTTCTTTATCTAAATTTTTTGAAGTCTGATGAACTTTTATACTTTCCCTTGCAGGTTTTTAAGTTGTGAAAAAATGGCTCAATGTGCTGCTGATGCAGCCAGAGAAGGCAAACTGCAAATTATTCCATCTTCTTTCAACACTGTCTGGCTTAGATGGCTTGATAATTCAAGGTGTGTAATGTTTGCTAAATCAACATACAGTGGAACCCCCATTTAACGTTTGTGTCGGGGACAAGTTTTTTGTACCTTAAATCGAGTAATACATTAAATGGGGCTATCTAAAATTGAAAGACTAAATGGCAGTTCATTAATGTCAATTATGTTTTATTAATTAAAAAACAAATATTAAGTGTATAGATTAATTACGATCAATTTTTTCATTTGTAAAATTTCGCAGAAAGAAGATGGTTGAGAATAATACCAACTGTAAGTCCTCCGGCAAAGGTGATTCTTCTAGCTTATGGTTTTTTTGCAAAATTAGTGGACACTTCATGGCTGTGACCCTCATTGCACCTCCTAGCAGTGAATTTGTGATCTTTAATTCTTCCTAGACAAACTTTCTTAAAACTTTTAAGCAAATAAAGACACTTAATTGAAGTGTTCCTATATAGGAGGAATCAACCACACGTGCAGATCCTTTCGGTTTTTTAAGTTCGCATGCTATAACGAATACATGATATAATTGGGTTCGCATGGGTTATATAAGATAATACAGTAAAACCCCATTATGACGCAGGTTTCGGGAGACAGAATGTACACCCGCATTATCGGCAACCCACGGTATTTCAGGAAATAATTTTAAAAAAACGTGAAAGTACCGTATTCACCTGAATCTAAGACGACCTTTTTTTCCAAATTTTCAGCTGTAAATATCAAGAGTCGTCTTACATTCGAATACGAAGTATATTTAAGCATTTAATCAATGGTTTTTACAACAAATGGTATATTAGAGTAAACAATTCACAACAGCAAATTCAAGTACGTACATAAAGACGTGAAATAAACAAATAGTAATAACAATAAGAAAAACATGACGGGAATAATAATTATTTAGACTAATAATCATCGTCGACGATCATAACACAGAGACGTACTTTCATCTTGCACGTAATGCCAACCGCAATGTCAAAACAAATGAGAGCGGAAATCATTGGGATTCCCCTTTCAAACGACGCACCGCGATTCACTAAATGTGACAGTAATTTTGAGTTGTGCATTCTTGATTTAAATGCACAACCCTTAAGTTAAAATGACAGATAATGTTGAAGTACGTGGCACGAGTGCAAAGGGAAAGTTAACAAAGGAATTAGACGGAGCTAAGATACAAATTTTAAGCTGATCGTGATAAATTACGCCGAAAAAACTAATAACTGTGATGCGAGTAGAAAGTTCGGTGTATCTGAGGCAAATGTGCGTCGATGGAAACTCTCAAAACAGGAACTAGAAAAAGCCAAAGCCACAAGGAAGTCGCTCAGTGGTCCAAAATTAGGCCGATTTCATGGCATTGAAGAAGAAGTAGTCAAGTTTGTGCGCACCATGAGGAAGAACGGTATGCCTGTTTCGACTGAAAGTATTATACTTAAAGCTAATGAAATTACTAGAGGACTTAATATATCATTGCAAGAATTCAAGGCCAGCAGAAGTTGGTGCGTGAGAATGATGCGACGAAATAATTTTTCTTTACGGCGACGAACTTCGCTGTGTCAGAAATTGTCAGAAGACTATGTTGAAAAACTTCTTGCTTACCAGAAATACGTAATTGGACTTAGAAAAACCAATAATTACCTTTTGAGCCAAATAGGAAATGCCGATGAAACTCCGGTTTTCTTCTACATGCCATCTAATTATACTGTGAACGAAAAAGGTGCAAAGTCCGTCCTAATTAAAACTACAGGCAACGAAAAAATGCGAGTCACGGTAATGTTGGCGGTTTTAGTAGATGGGACTAAATTACCACATGTGATTCTAAAGCGGAAAACAATGCCTAAGAAACATTTGCCAAGTGGAATAATAGGTGTCAAGAAAAGGGGTGGATGACTAAAGAACTAATGAGAGATTGGTTACATGTGGTGTGGAATAGACGGCCAGGAGCTTTACTGAAACAAAGAGCAATGCTTTCACTGGATGCATTCAAGGACACTTATCTCCTGAAATTAAAAACATAATGAGTGCGATGAATATTGATCTTATTGTAATACCTGGAGGAATGACATCGCAACTTCAAGTTTTAGATGTTGCTGTCAATAAGTGTTTTAAAAATAATTTAAACGTTTTGTATTCTGAGTGGTTACAGAGTGGAACTCACACTTTAACACCAAAAGGAAATCTTAAGAAACCTGAAGTTGCAATGCTCTGCCAATGGATCAAGGCATCGTGGCAACAAATAAATGCAAAAGTAATAGTGGAAGGATTTAAGAAATGCTGCTTATCTAATGCCATGGATGGGAGTGAGGATGATGTTTTGTGGGAGACTGATGATGAAGTTGAGAGTGATAAAGATAGTGAGCGTGAGGAAAATAGTGAAGGTTGCATAGACAGTGATGATGACTAACACAATAAAATGATTTTATGCAGCACTTGGATTGAAATGTTTTTTTGTTGTCCTGAAATGAGTGTATTCTTTCAATGTATTTACTTTATTTTTAATGTTATCTTAAAATGAATGCTACCATTTAATTTTTTTGAAAACCTGAATGGTTCTATTTGTGATATGATCTTATGATTTTAAAATGTTAAAAGACAATGACATTCAAGAAAAGTATAAGAGAAAATAAATATTTCACAAGATTTATAATTTTTGTAGTCATGAACGTCAATTTGAGCTTTTTTCTCTTTTGGAATCATCAAAATGGGGGGTCGTCTTAGATTCAGGGTCGTCTTGGATTCGGGTGAATACGGTATATGTGTTATAAAAAATTTAATTGCAAATTACTATAAAAACTTATATCGTATTTTGATTTAAATGCATACCTTACTTAAATCGGTGTTTTTAAAATAGTCTGATATTTTCTTTTGGCGTGACAGCTGGTGGCGTTTCTTCGTCACATACGTCTTAATGTTTTGCAAATGTAAAAGATGAAGATGATCGCAATCACTCTTTCTCTCCATCCAATTCATCACTTCACTGATGTTATCCAATACTTTGCTTATTTAAAGGGTCTGAACCTCACACATCTCTTCATTATCGCTGTCATCTTCCAATAATTTTTCTGCTCTTCCGCGGTTCTGGACTACAATTTCTTATCATTCTTATAGACAGCAACTGGAGTTTAGCATCGCGGTAAAATTTGAACCAAGTTGTTTACAAAGAAAATAAATCGCAGTAAAATTTGAACCAAGTTGTTTACGAAGAAAATAAATCTCGGTAAAATTTGAACCAAGTTGTTTACGAAGAAAATAAATCGCGGTAAAATTTGAACCAAGTTGTTTACAAAAAAACAAATCACGGTAAAATTTGAAACAAGGATGTTTATGAAGAAAATAAATGGAATCATTTTGGGGGACATGACTAGACCCACGGTAAATCCGAATCCACGGTATAGTGAGGCGCGTTATAACGGAGTTTTACTGTATTTACAAGTTTCGAATAATTATCCCTCAGTGAAACAGTTTTTAGTCTCATTTATTACATTTCAGCCCTTTATGCGAAGTGGGCTTGCAAATTTGATTGTGTATCTTGTGCGGTGTAGGGAAATGCTCCAGTGACTGACGAATAAGAACATACATCCAAAGTTTTAATAACATCGCCGCCCCGATGTAATATTAACATTGTTGTGAATAAGACTTCCCTTTTTTTGGAGGATTGTCTCCCTTTCAGGTTAACAAGGTAAATATGGCTGTGGTAAATGCGGGTGGCCCAACTAGCTAGCACGTCACGTTAGTGATCGAGCTCCTGCGAATTGAAACGTAAAAAAATCCGTGTTCACGTGATGATGTCATCGCAACTTTCGTGAAGTACGTAACAGATTAGGATATTTAATGTGGATTGACAAAACAGCACGACTAAATATTAATTCTTTTGGGTTTATTTAATGTAGTAATAATGCCAGTATGTGTTGTGCCATTGATGGTTAGATTGAATTAATATTACATCTCCAACAAATGAAATATTCTCGAGTCATGGTGTAAACGTACCTGAAATCGAGGCGATGCCTCGCAAGGGACCGGAATTTTGTCCCTTAATTGCGGGCAATTCACAAAATCGAGGAACACTAAATCAGTTCGTACAATACATTATTTATATGGAGCTTTGGTCGGGGCCGCGAAAAAACATCCTTAAATGCAGGTAAACCTTAAATGGGAGAACCTTAAATCAGGATTCCACTGTATTTCCAATCTCCTTTTTTTAGAAATTTATCTGCATTAAAATCTTTTTTAGTTCAAAATCTCTTTTTTGCATCTTAAAATTTTTTGCCATAATATGCTTCTCACGAATGAGTTATGCACTCAGACCTTGAGTTATGTAGGGGATATGTTCCTGAAAAACATTGTATAAATGAAAACTGCATAACTCAAGGCATTAAGGCTAAACATGAAACAGGATACCACATAAATTTAAACATTGGTCACAATTTATGAAACACGTACATGAATCAGCATAACTCGAATCTGCACAACTTGGGGTCAGACTGTACTTATTGCTCTGAGAATATCATTTAAAATTAAAAATTTAATTCATAAAATGTACTGCTTCACTCTCAGGGTTTCAGTCATATTTATGTAATTATTTAATTAACTTTAAACCCATTCCATTGAAATCCAGGGATTGGTGTTTATCACGACAGTTGTGGTGGGGCCACCAAATTCCTATGTATGAATGCAGAAGAACAGGCACTGTCGATTCCTCATTTTGGGTAGCTGCTCGAGATGTGAATGAAGCAAAGGTGAAAGCTTCCCAAAAACTTGGGGTGAGTGAATGCGAGATAGAATGTGAGCAAGATCAGGATGTGCTGGACACATGGTTTTCATCTGCACTTCTTCCATTTTCTTCACATGGTTGGCCTAAAAAGGTTGGTAAGCATGGTGTATATCTTTTAGAATGGCATAGGCTTTCCTCTATAGATTCACTACACACACAGTGACTGAAATTTCTATCACTTGTCATGCAGCTAATGAAAGCAGTAAATTGTCATTTTTTACATAAAATATTTCGTCTTAATTTATTTTCTGAATTGTTGATTGTTTCAAAAGTAATGAAAATATTTGTAAATTAAGCAAAGAACTGGGCCTCACTACCTAGTTCAACGTTTCCTCACTAGATGGCACTACTTATGTGCACCAGTCTGCCTACTAAGAACTTTCTATTTTGGTCATTACATTGCACTATGTGCATTACTCCATATGTCTGTGATGTTTCTACATTCAGAGGAAAGAAAAATGTCTAAAAACTTGGGGAATGTTATTCATCCTGAAGGTATTATAAATGGTCTCTTTGCAGGTATGAGTAGTGTGAAATTACATGTTAACTAAACTATTTGAGGGAATGCAGCATAATTTTGACATATTTGATGATTGGGGAGTCGTGGCGTAGTGGTGCGGGCGCTGGCCTGCTACGCTTAGCAAACTCGGTGCGAACCGGGTTGCCCGGCTCCCCATTTGCGTGGTTATGTGGAGAACACGCAAATCAGCCCTGTGCAACTTATCCTTGTGGGAAAAAGGTTCAGGTTACGACCTGCTGCATTCATAGACGGCACCACCGTCGCACCAAGCGTGCGCGTTTAAAATGTCGTTTTTTTATTCCTCGTAAAATGCTTAATATAAATGATCACAAAATTTTGAATATTAAATTGGAAAAAAAACAAAAAATTATTGTATGTTATTGATATTTATTTAAGCTTCGTTGGATGTACACATAACAAGTAAATGCCGTATTTTTAAGTAAAAACAATTATAACCGTAGCATTTCAGCAGAGATTGCGAAAAGGTTTTTGCAAACATCACAAATTATTTGCCGATATTCACTTAGAAAGAAGGCACAGTTACATTACAAAATAGTACCAGATGAAAACAAACAGTTGCCAAATCTCAATTCCAACATTAGCAATTCAACAGAGATAACACATGGAAAAGTAAATAAAAATGTGGAAATGAATCAGCTGGTATTACACAAACAGAAAAAGTGAGACTAAGTATAAATTTTTTAACATATACTAAGTAGCATAGTCAATACTGTAAACCATGAAAATATGAAATTGAACAGACATAAAATTTATGTATATGAACATAATGAACAATGAATTAACAAGAAAGATGTATGCAGGTACGTATGCATGTATGTACATACTAAAACATAAAAGGTCGCACATTATCTGAATTGTCAGTTCATGCCACAAAATGCATACAGAATCATACCTTCTCTCAAAGCTAATGAGAGCATTGATATTAGACAGATAATTTGAAATCACAAGAAGTGTAAAAGTATGTACATACTGCAACATCTCAAATGTGTTAATTCATACAAGCATATAAACAGTGACATCCTTCACATGACATATACACAAGTTCATAATATCATACCAAGATAACCAAAGTGTATAAAAAATGAACATATATGCACAAAGCAGTACATACAACACATCAGAACCATGGAAATATGAACTCTAAGAGGCATGACGTAATACTTGTTCCCAAAGCTAATAAGGGCATTGATATTAGATAATTTTAAATCACAAGAAGTGAAAATATGTGTACATACAGCAATATAAAAGGTTGCACAATATCTGAATTAAGTTAGTTTACCTAACAAAAAGCATATAAAAATGAAAAGATTGAATAATGAAAATGTACATATTTACAAAATTTAAAACCCATACCCTACAATAATACATTTACAAAGAAATTTAAAACCTTATTATTATTCTTAACATAATTGCAAATGTGCACTCGGTGTTATTTATAAGGTAATCATGAATATTTCGTTATTAATTTCTTTGGAAAAGGCCAAGGAATAAAAATACAAAAATATTTCCCAGTGGAAATTATAAATGCTAATTATACACATTATGACAATTAGCAGGAATGAATGCATTTTAGGAACTGCTGTCATATTTGGAGTTAAATTAATGCATTGAAACATATCACATTTGTTTGTACATGGAATGTTGTTTCTTGTTATCTCATATAAGGATGTTGCAAATGTCAATATACATATTACCTGCCCTTTGTATTCTATCATATGCTGTGAAAGTTTCTATTAACCATCCGTCGGGCGGAATAGCTGCTGGAACACGATCGGGCGCAATGTATCTCACAGATAATTATTACTTTTTGTTTCTTTTGAGGCTAATAAATGATCACATTCAAATAATAATAACTCATGAGGAGACAGACGTCGCCTGCCCCACTGCTGAGAGATCAACAATGTTGCACCCTCCATATCTAACAGATATATTGCGCCCGACGGAGGGTTAAATTAAAGATAGTTTCTCACAGTTCGAGGGGTTAATATTAAGTGCAATAAGACTAGATGAATCGACATAGTTATTTAAAAATTATTTCGAAACGAATGATTTCATTCCTACGTCCTAAAGGGTAAGGAACGAATCTCCAAGAGCATACAATAATTCACAATGAAGCTGAAACCATGAAATTTATAATTTACAGAACGTAATAATTTATGCAGTAACTTTTCCACTCGATTTAATTGACGAAACTTATGTATATATCGAACAAACCTCCAATACATATTCAATCAATGCAGAGACCAATGACACATATATGTTCGCCTTACAAGTCCCTTCATTTAGTTAAACGTAATTCCTCTAAGCGGTGTGAATAAATAAAATTCTAAATTTCGCTTATATTCGCTCGGAAAACAACCGATGTAGCTATGTACTCATAAACTACACAACTTGCAGAAACACTTCAGCATTCACAGGTAAAATATTCATTACTATAAATTAACTTACACTTTATCAGTCCTCGGGAAATTAAAAAATTTTGTTGGCCCATCACGGCGTCTATCCCACCCGTCACAATCATTAACGGCACACGCCGCGCACACATTCTTACTGCGTCTTCCACGACGTTCCGCCATGATCAGACATCGACTGTAACGGCTTTAACCACGAGACCCATCCCCTCCTCCACTTTCATTTTGAAGCGCTTCCAGTGACATCTAGCAATGCAGCAGTGCGTAACTTCAACCTCTGAAAACCGTTGAGTTGCCAGGCCCTGACGCAAATCAGCGCCCCGTCCTTCGGAAGGGACGTAAAGCCGTTGGTCCCCTTGGTGTTTCTCGTTAAGAGTAGGCTAATGCCGGCACCTGGTTTCACTCCTCCCTTGCTTTGTGATTTAGACTGAGAAGCCTTCTAGCGCTGGAGTCGTTTGAAGTCACAAGGTCCCCCCAATTGGTGGTGACATTAAAATAATGAAAAGATCCATGTTGACACATCTTTCTCATTTAGAATTTTTAGTTATAGGTGACAACATTTTTATATTTTCCATGCTATCTTTTTCTGACTAAAACATGTTGAACTAGGTAGTGTGGCTCGGATAATACTAAAGTACCAAGAAATTCTTCAAGAATCATTTAATGACCTTCAATTACCTGCACACATAATTTAGGGAATCTGTTGTGATGTGTATATCTGAGTTGCAGGGATTCCATTTTGAGTGTCTCCATTTATTTTTATTTCAAGCTGATTTTTGCTTCACACAATACAGTGTCCTTGGTTGAACATCGGCTCAGTTAACACGTTCATTGCGGAAAAGAATTATTGCAAATTCCCGGATCACAGGAAAAATTTTTATTGAAGAAATTCAATATGACTTCACATTTATGTCCTAAATATGATGTTAAATTGGGAAAATGTTGAAATTTCTAAAAATATTTATTTTTTGAGGAGTACTGCATATGCAGTGGTCAGTAACTTGTGTTGGCCGAATAGGTATGCAACCCGCCTAGAAAATTTCGGCAAAATGTTATTAGTTTAACCTCAGATGGTGCATTCATCCCGGATGTGTAAAATTTTGGAAGGATCATCCTAGAAGCCTCTTCTCAAGATTTGTTGAGGAAACACGCCATAGGTTCCAATACTGGGGGTGAGGAGACCTAATACCAAGAAAGGGAGAGAGACTTAGCCCAGCTGCTCTCTAACTGTAACCCACTTCACACTCCACATGTGGGCAATAAAAATGTCCTTGCATAGGAGAAGTTTCCTGAAACCCTTACCATTATTTTATTCCTCCCTTTTTTCTTCTACATGTTTAGACCGCGTATATTCATTCGTTAGCGGACTTTCGAACAGAGCGTTAGTTGGGACGAGAATTTTTTTCTTGATAGAAAAGTGAAAATCTCTATTCTTTCCTTGGTAAGCTGATTTTTTATATTCATTCTCCCTTTGCCCTTATATAAAACCATTATTCACGATCCACCGGGAGAAGGAAATTTCAGTGATGAGCGGGGAAATGCTCTGAGGCCGGAAATTATCGAAGACTACAATCTCCACATGGATTACGTAGACAAGGGGGACAGGATGGCGACTATATATTACTAGTGAAGGTGTACTTGTATTCTGCAAGCATTTTCTCTCACCCTAAAGAGTATGAACTGACAAATAATTTTTAAAAGCAACAGTTTGCACCTTCTTGCCGATTTACGTATTTTTCCTTATGGTCAATATTGGGGTAAAAACAACCCCTAAAATTTATGATTATAAAGCATTCATAGGTTTTTAGCATTTGTTACGAATACCTCACATTTATGCAAAATTTCATTGACATAGCACCTCTAGAAGTGCATTTATATGAATTTCATTGTTTAAACTTTATGAATTTTTAACAGCCACAATATAAAACTTTTATGAAATTTTCAATGTTATTTACCACCGGAACATTATTTCTTAATATTTTTAAAATTTTCAGCTTCCTAGATCTTCAGAATGTACATAAACATTAGTCAAGTTGTTTAACATTTAGGAATTTATTACGGCCGAACGAATACAAAATTTAAAATTTCTATAATCCCGTTTTCATTATTTGGCAAATTCTACCAATAGAAAAAATTTCAGCTTCATAGCACATTTAGAAGTACCTAAACCATGAAATGTTAGTAAAATTGTTTATAATTTTTACCGGCCAAGAAAATAAACGTTGTTGCAATTTTGAAATTTTTCCTCCAATTGTATTTTTCGATTCACCTATGTATTAAATTTCAGCTTTCCAACTTTCATAGTTTGGGCCAGACATTAGTATCCTCCTATATCGTATATCCTCCTCTGTAAGAAGAGTGCATAAATAGGATAGCTATGACATTAGTTGCCGTAGCTGGAAGTGGACACAAAATCTCTTCTTTCACCTCCTCAATGTCGCAGTGCTCAATAGCTTTGTTTTGCTGAAGTCATCAGGAAAGCAGGTGACTCATCGACAGTTTCACCTTGCTCTTGTGAGGGAGCTTATTGAGAAAGGGGTGTCAGCTATCCCCTTGAAAACTTCCCGAAAGGGAAAACCCATTGCAAGCGTGGTCCCATTGAGGAGTTTAGAGGCTAAATAAAACAAACATAGGCCAATAAAGGGAAATCACCTTAGATGCCGTGTGTGCGCAGAAAAGGAAAATACACACGGAAAGTGGCAAAATGTAAAATATGCGAGGTTGGTCTGCGTGTATTTTCCTGTTTCGAGGAATATCACACGAAAAAGATTTATAATATTTATTAAATAAATATATAAGCTATAAAAATTATCACTAATATCTTTTATTGAATTTATCCTTGTATTTATGATTGTTATCTCGCAGAATTACGCCAGTTTTGCACTTTTTTGTTTTCTTTTTCGATAAAAGATGTAATTCCGCTATTCACCAAACGATTGACTAAATGATACTTTTTATATGAACATTTTATCACTAATAGTTCATGAAATACAAGACAGTTTATGATCGATTGCAAGAAAAATTTAAATGACCAAAATTATATCCAGCAGCGAGAGTCTACAAAGGGACATTTAAATCCAGCTTTTAAAGGTTTGAAAATTTTTAAAATTATGCTGTAATGCATTTTTGTTTGACAAAATGCAGTAGTGCAACATATGACGTCGTCCTAACTTTGTATAGGCCCAGTATTTGATAATTATTTTTGTTCCATCTAAATATCACATAAATAAAGGACTGCGGCGGCTATCTGGCTTGAAAATCTGAAATAATTTATTTAGCATTTATACAGGGATAATTTGAAAATATTCATGAGTAATGCAACAACAGAATATCTCTTACTTATTTACAGGTATGCCATGAGAGTAACTCGGGAAGAGTTCGGCGTTACGGGTAATACGTAATTCTGAAGTTTGAAAATTTCCAATTAAGAAATATTTTACTAATGGTTCTAAAAAGTATTAATTTGACAGATTCAAACATTAAAATACCGTATCTGCCCGAATAGAAGCCAATCCCGGATTTAAGCCGACCCCCAAAAATTTCCACAATTTTTTTTGGCAAAAACGTAAATTTCATAGATTTTATGCTGAAGTGTGCCGGGCATTCATGCACATCTTAGAATACATTATTTAAGATCGAAGAAATGTAGGGGAAATGGTTTAGTTGTTGACATTTTGAAATATTACTCCAATTAATAATTTTGCGTTGCTGAATAATGTTCCACATTCAGTGGCAATAATTTTATTCATCTTCATTTTCACAAAAGGTCAACTATAGTAACAGCGATCTTACCAAGATATTTTTTCATCCAAGTCTATTTCCAATGAAATTAGCATTTACATTGCCTTAAGAAACTGCATTTTTATAATTATACACATTCCATGTCAAGTTTTACCGAAATTCAAACAGTTGAGCGTTCAAAGCCGTCAACGCATTTTGCGTAACCATCAATTTACGCAAGCGATCTCGCCAAGATATTTTTATATATATTCATCGTAGGTCAAATATTTACTTTACGAAATATATAGTACTATCATTTGAACACGAAGGCAATGAGAGACATCAGATTTAACCATAACCCAAATTTTCCTCGGACTCGCATTTAAGCCGAGGGGTTATTTTTTCATGATAAATTTTGACAAAAAACATCGGCTTGTATTCGGGCAGATACGGTATATGATATTTCATTTGTAAGAGAAAAAATAAGGCTTATCTTAAAAATCAACGAAGAGAAAGATAAAACGAGTTTTTATACCTCCGGCGCAGAAACGAACTTCACCACACGAATGCTAGAGAAGAAATGAGGCTAAAACGCCCTACGGGACTTCTCTGGGAGCCCAAATCCCTCTACGGATGAAAGAGAAGAGGCAGAGTGTTAAAAGTGCGAGAGTACTGCATATGCAGTGGTCCGTAACCGAGTTTCCCCGGCAGTACTGCATATGCAGTGCTCCGCAATGACATGTTAACATTGATTCACATTAATGTCCTTCAAAAATGAATGCCTATATTGTAATTAACGGCATCAATGATTTAAGTTAACGTTGCCCTGACTTGACGCTGAAATGAAAAGCATTTTGGATTAACTCATTTTTATTAAATTTGCTATAATTGCATGATGATATTTTGTTGAAATGGGTCCAAAGGGATGTGGTAGCATTGGCAGTATGTCAGCAGCATAAAAATCATGCAAGACAATTACTTAGGAGCAAAAACTTAATATTGTTATGCACCGTGAGCAAGGTGAAACAGCTGCAGACAGGCAGAGTATTGGAGTTGCCAGCTATGACAGTAGGGACAATTCTGAGGGACTCGGACAAAATTAAAGGATTTGGAAGAGGATAACTTGAGTTTAACATCCCCAATTTTATTTTTGTTTTCAGCTGTGGTTTGACGAAGTGAATAAACTAAACCCGTAGGTAAATAAATACTAAATACGTTTTATTTGCCTCTATTTTGGTAGATTTTTCAATAGTTATACAGTGCCTGCTGCAAGAAATAATTTGTTTGTTGCATTTCTTTTCTAGTGCTGTCAACTCATGAACTTGTGTCCCAAAGGTGTTCGTGACTCTCTGTAAACTTATTCATAAAAACTCATTGTTCTCTATCATTCGTTCGAATACATTACTCTGGATTGGTATTACGTAGTTCCTTTTTTTCTGAAGAGGCACTTCTGTGAAATGCTTTCTTTTCTGATTTTGGATGGCTTAAAATGAAGTTGTGTCTTACGACCTACCAGGTGTATTTTTTTCACAGAAATTTTTTTCTAAAATTTGTTAGGTTTTAGTCACGCTTTCCGGGAACACAGCCCGATGTAAATCAAGGATTAACTGTGCATTATGTCTTTGTTTTTCGAGGGGTGTTGAGTTAGAGGTTTTGGAACCCATTACATTGTACAACAGGATTTTTATGGGAATTGTTGATTTGTTTAACGTTTCATTCAGCGTCGTGAATTTCAAGAACGAATTAACAATGTTAATCGAGGACATACTGTATATTCATTAAAATACGTATACCCAGAACATGTTGTAAAGAAATAAAAAGTTAATGTTCTGCTTTTATGTGAAATTGGGTCATTATAATGGTTTTGGTATAGTAGCCTTACGAAATCATTGTGGATTTGGTTATATTGAAAGTTCCTTCTCAAATTTTTTCAGAGAAGCATTTAATTCAGCTTCATCCAGTTTTATATTATGGGATTAAATATGAGTTTTATATATTCAATCCAAATTTTTCTTTTCTTTCAGACCAAGGAACTTGATTGTCTTTATCCATTGTCACTGATGGCCACTGGAAATGACATACTTTTTTTCTGGGTGGCCAGAATGGTTATGCTTGGCTGTGAACTCACAGGAAAATTGCCTTTCGAGGTTAGTTTTCAATTAGGTTCTATAGCAGCATTTATGTGTATCATGAAAAAACAATTAGAGATCTTATTTCAGTAAAGTAAAAATTTTGTTTGTTTTGTATTATTTTCTTTTGAAAAGGTTTACTTTGGAGTTTTGGCTCAATCACTTTTCACTTTGCAGTGAGTTGTTACACATTACCAAAATATTTCCATAGTTTTGAAATCATTTTAATTTGTCTGTGATAAATATGACAATACCATGAACTTTTATTGAAAAAAATTCAATTCAATTTTGTGTAAATTATTTATCTTGCAGAAAATATTACTAAATGGAATAATTTGTGATGCAGAGGGAAGAAAAATGTCTAAAAGCTTGGGGAATGTTATTCATCCTGAAGATATTATAAGTGGTGTCTCTTTGCAGGTATGAGTAGTGTGAAATTACATGTTAACTAAACTATTTGAGGGAATGCAGCATAATTTTGACATTAAAATAATGAAAAAATTACTTGCCCTCAATTATGACTAAGAGTTAATAAAGTCTTTCAATTTATTTTATATTTTTTGAAAGTATGTGACCTAATTAAAATATTTTATATTGTCACAGGAACTTCATGAACAAAGTCAGGAAAGCTTCAGAGCGGGGTATTTGTCTTCTTCAGAAATGGAGAAATCTATGATTGGCCAGAAAAAATTATTCCCCAATGGAATTCCAGAATGTGGCGTTGATGCCTTAAGATTTACATTATGTTCTCATAAAACTTCCAGTTTGTAAATTATATTTTTCCTTAAGTTATTATTTTGTTGTGTTAAATAACAACATAGTTTGTGATAGGAAAATTTATAACTTCTACTGGCTATAATTAATGCAGAACAAACGGGAAAAATCTCTGGAGCCAGTATGCGTGTTAGAGAATTTTTGGACTGATACGTATTTCTGCTACATTGTAGCTCTGGAGCTTTTCCCCGTTTGTTTTACAACATAGTTTATATTATCTTTCACTTAAAGACATTTTTCATTCAATCATTTTCAGGTCAGTTCATCAACTTTGATGTGAACGAGTGTCATACCAACAGATTGTTCTGCAATAAAATATGGCAGGCTGCCAAGTATGTTAGGCTATGCCATAAAAATCACCCCAGGAACATGTCATTAATGTTTACTAATGAAAATATTCCTGTTGAAGATTTGGGTTTCATGGAATTGTGGATCTTGAGTCGACTTCATGATACTGTATCAAATATTGAGAAAGGACTTCAGAATTTTGATTTTTACACTTGCACTGCAGCCATTAAGCATTTTATTTATTACGAGTTCTGTGATATTTACTTGGTAAGTTTTATTGTTCCTTTTATACTTTTATCTTCCTTATTAAAAATAATGCTTTTAGTAATTTGACAATAATTCATTCATTTATATATATTTCTGAAATCACATTTGCAGTATTTTATATTTTATATAGGAAACAACAAAGGAAGTTTTCAGAGAAAGTGGTGCCAAATCAGTGTTAGATGCAGATAATTTTCCTGGAGTATCAGTGCATCCAACCCCTTCACCAGAAGGGGTGCTTAGTACCTTAAGGTCATGCCTTGGCACAGCAATTCAAGCAGTTGCACCTTTTATGCCATTCATTTCAGAGGAACTTTACCAGCAATATCTGACATTGAGCTCTTCTAGTACAAAAAAACCTGAAAGCATTTTCTTGACGAGTTTTCCTACAAAAGAGAATGTAAGCAATTATTGAAGTATTAGTAGAATGCTTCTTACAAACGGAACACGGAATTAAAATGAAGTTTTGCTGTGAATTTATTCCAGTGGGAAAAGTGGCAGAATTGTGAACTTGAAGAAAGAGTTAAACTTATAATGGAAATTGTGACGGTTATACGCAGACTAATGGCAACTAACGGAGTTAAGAAAAAAGATCCTTTTAGTTGTAAGTGAAATAGCAAATATAACATTAGCTTTATCAAAAATTTTCCTCTATAGGTAAATCCTTATTATTTATTGTTAATAATCCAATGAGATTCCAGGATAAAGCTTCTAAATTTCATTTTTCTACTTTTTAATACAAAATTAATATCCAAATGAAATCCAAGTATTAAAAATCACTATACTTCTACTGTAACTCATTATTGTGAAAAAAGATTATATTGTGTTGTCATTTTAAGCTGTACCTCCATTTAAAAAAAAGGCAAATTGAGATACCACTAAATTTAAAAAATCAAAAGATCCATATTGACACATCTTTCTCATTTAGAATTTTGTTTAGTTATAGGTGACAACATTTTAATATTTTCCATGCTGTCTTTTTCTGACTAAAATTTCATAATTACATAATTGTAATAATTGCAAATTAAAATTTGTTTAAAGTATTATTATATAATCTATGAGATCTGATATTATTGTCTTACCATTATCCTAGCTGAATCTAATTACGAGTATTTTTGAAGTTAAATATATGATTACTTTTTATTTGTTTAGGTTACATAGAGTTATCTTCATCTGGTGCAGTAGAAAATCTGAAAGCATTTTCCAGAGAAATACAGTGCCTAACTAACTGTAAAAATTTAACATTAGGTAGAGATAAAGCTTCAGCTTCGGACCGAAAGGATTCAACAGTATTGGGATTTTGCACTGTACACATTTTTCTACCTGAGGTATGTTTTGTATAAATTGATCTACTTTAAACATTTAGCATTTTCTGATGTGTAATGATATAGTCAGATGTTCAATCTCATGTACAGTATAGAACCTTTTGTCCAGATTCCAGTTATCTGGAAATCCAGTTAACCGGCTATTTTAAAAAAATAATGCATTTTTCCAAAATTTGCTATGAAAAAGAAATTTAAATTTAAAGCTTTGCTAGTAATTTGGGTGTGCTCCGGCGAACAAGTGAACATGTAATTTGCAAGAGAATGAGGAATTTATATTGGAAAGTACCCAATTACATGAGCCGGCTAGGAAAATCGCAGGGCCTGGTTCAGTGTGCACATGGGGCCTCTTACGCATGAAACATTTTTAATAGTAAATTTTAATAAATGAAGCAATCTTTCTGACTATGACACTTCGATATTTTTTCAGAATTTCTCTAAAAGTTTGACAGATATTTTATAGAGAGCGAGGGGGCTTTTTAAGTGTTGGGCCTGGTGCAGTTGCACCATTTGCACCACCGTCAATCCTACCCTGCTGATTACTGTAGTAGTACTATTACTGGATATTACAGGCAGTAATGAGCTCGAATAAAATCAAGAACTGACTAATAAAAGAAAAAAAAGTCGTAAGAAAATTTGGATAAGGATGGCAGGGAAGGCCTACATTCCAGGGGCAATAGATCACTCTAGGTTAGTAATACAAGTGGAGCACCCTTTATTCGTAAATCCAAAAACTGAAATTATCCGAAATCCGAAATTGTTTTGATGTGTCAGCACCAAAGATTAGGAAAAATGGTTGCTATATTCAAAGGAATGTCGCTATAATGCTGCTACCGCCGGATAAGTGCAAAACTACTTCAAAATAATACATGTAGTAACTAATACATAAATAATGAAATGCACTCTATCTTACTTATTAACCACATTTAAATCATTAAATCACAATACAGGCGACTCCCAAGTTTCGACCGTTCGAGATTTGATAAATTTGAGATTTTGACACAGCTGATCGAATTGGGAACTACTTTACGCGGAGTAATTGGTTCCGACCAACCACGCGAGGTTTAGTTTTAATGTAGACATAGTTATATCTGCTCTAATTGTTTGAATTTGTGCTGATTTCATTTTTTTCTGTTAATCTTTTATTTAAATTTATTTTATTGATTTGTTTATAAATTTGTCACTTGACATGGCATCTAAAAGGAAATGTAATAGTGATAATGTAAGTGAATCAAATAAAGGAGTGCATAAGACTCATAGTTATGAATTGAAATTAGAAATTTTAAAGCGTGTTGAGAAAGGTGAAAGCCAAACTGAAATTGCATGATCGTTTGGAAAGTGTCGTTCAACTATTAGCACTTATGTGAAACAGAAGGAGAAAATTCTAGAAGAAGTGATAAATTCACGTAATTTGATAACAACAATAAACAGTCCTAGGTGCGGTGTTGTGATTCCTAAAATGGAAAAACTTTTAAAACTTTGGGTAGATGATCAGTGTCAGAAACACATTCCTAGTAGTGAGGACATGATTAGAGCAAATGCTAAGGATCTGTATGATGATTTGAAGGAAGGGATAGATGAAATTTCTGTTAATGCACCTCTATTTACTGAAAGTCATGGCTGGTTTGACAGATTTAAGAGAAGGGCAGGTTTGCATAACCTTAAATTAACTGGCGAGGCTGCAAGTGCAAATACTGATGCTGCCTCAAGTTATCCTGATGAATTGTGTGCATTGATTGAAGAGGGCGGCTGTTGTTCTCATCGTGTTTTTAATTGTGACGAAACAGGATTATTTTGGAAGAAAATGCCAGCCAGGATGTACCTTGCCAAGGAAGAAAAAAACCGCCTCAGGATTTAAGCCAGCAAAGGATAGGCTGACCCTGCTGCTTGGTGGCAATGCAGCAGGAGACTTTAAGCTTAAGCCCCTGTTAGTGTACACCTCTGAAAATCCCAGAGCTTTTAAAGGAAAGACAAAAAGTATGATGCCTGTCATATGGAAGTGATTGGATTGTTTTCAGAGACTGGTTTGATTTTTATTTTGTGTCATCAGTGAAAAAATATTGTAAGGACAACAATCTGCCATTTAAAGTTCTGTTAATTTTGGACAACGCACCTGGACATCCCCAGAATTTAGATGACATGAATCCCAATGTGAAAATATTGTTTCTTCCTCCAAACACCACCTCATTGCTCCAGCCTATGGACCAAACGGTCATTGCAACCTTCAAGCAGTATTATGCTCATCGCACAATGCAGCAGGCAATTGCAGCAACCGTTACGGAAGGTGATCCAACCCTAAGGGACTTCTAGAGAGGCTACAACATCTGGAATGCAGTTAACAACATTGGAGATTCTTGGGCTGAGGTCAGGCAGTCAACCATGAATGGGTCATGGAATCAGCTCTGCCCACAGCTTGTCATTAATTTCTAAGGATTTGAAGAGACCCCTGAACAGATCACCAGAGAAGTTGTTGCACTGGGGATGCAACTTGACTTAGAAATGGATAAGGCAGATGTCGATGAGCTAATTTCATCTCATGCAGAGGAGTTGACCAATAAAGAGCTCATCGAATTGCAACAAACCATCGAGACCAAGGAAGATGGCTAAGATGATATTATGGTTTCTCCAGCTAAACCTATGGACTTGTCTTTAAAAGACCTTAGTGAGATCTTCCGTAGTCTGGATAATTTCATAAACTTGATTGACGAAAAAGATCCTAATACTGAGAGGAGCTCATTGGTGCAAAGTGCTGTTCTTAAGGACGTAGCCTGCTACAGGGTCCTTTATGAATAAAAGAAGAAGGATAAAATTCAACCGAAGCTGTATAAATTCTTTCAGAAGGTTGAAAGACCACAGCCAGCTGAAGCTGCTTCAACATCTGCTGCAAGGACTAGCCCGTCCAATTCCCCAGTCAATAGCCCATCCAGTTTCCCACCCAATAGCTCCTCTTATTCCAACTAAAATCTTCCAACTTCTCAATTAATAAACCAAGTCCAGTAAGCGCAGTTGAAAAAGATTTAAGGTATGACAATATTTTTAATTTTGTTTCTTTATTCTTAAGTTATTTTGTGCTTTTTTAATAACTTTTATATTAATTTTGCTGCGTTAAATAGTTGTATATATAGATAGATGTATGCAGGTATGTTATCTAACTCCCGCGATCCGGACTGGGGCGCCTGCACAACATATTGCATACATCTATCTTTGAAGTTCGAAACAAAAATTTATTTTTTCCTTTTTAGTGCAAAAAATAAGTAATACATTTAAAATATTTATTATATAATTTATTCATAATTTAATATTGTTGTATTAACATATTAGTAATGTTATTTTATCTTTATAGAATGTGAGGGGAGACTTTTTCCCGAGATGCGGGAACGTATCCCCTGATTATAACATCCAAGTACAGTCATGCCTCGTTTAGTGCAAAGGATACGTTCCGAATGGTTTTTGAGCTAAACAAACCGATTATAACATGTACTTAGTAGTGATCAGTTCGTGAAATTGCATGGTTCGCTAATGTTACTTTTTTATTTATTTAATATTAATTATCATTAAAAATCAATATTAATACAATTTTCAATCTTTCGCAGCGGTGCTCGCATTTATGCATAGATCGCTAGGTTCTGTGAGTTATCATTTTCGTCACTGCAGTGCTCAAATCTACGGATAAATTACTTATTGTATGTATGTGTGGGGTATTCACCATTTTCAATAATTGATTGAAATTTGTCAGGAAACTTTATAGCTGCATCTTTATCAGCGCTTGCTGATTCACCTGTAAAATGAACGCTACGTATATTTGCATGGCGTTTAAAATTTTGAAACCAACCGGAACTGGCATGAAATGTTTCTAAAGAATCTCCACCCTCTTCTTGCTTTACACATTCAAACAGGGAAAGTACTTTACTGCAAATGATTGCTTGACTAAGGGGCATGTGTTCATTAGAACACTTAGAATCAATCCACAACACTAGCAGTTTCTCCATTTTTTCTAGAATATTACTAACAATAAGTGATCGTGTGAGTTTCTTCGCAGTTACTGCACTGGCTGCTTCAACGGGACTTTTTATTTTGACTATATTTAACAAAATTGTATGAATTGTAGAAGTTGTGAAGTTAAGCTTACATGCAATATTGCTCTGACGCTTAACTTGTTCAAAACACTGAATCACTTTAAGTTTTTCCGCAAGATTTATGTTTTCCTTGATAATGTAGGATTATTTTCTACACTTTCATTGCCTTTACTCAATTTTCTCCTTTCTGCCATGACCACCATGATTTACTGACATTATTTCCAGCTGTTTAATGTTAAAATGTTATTTTGCCATAGATACCGTATTTACTCGTGAACCCCGTGCACATTTTTTCTGAAACGCCAGGGAAAAAAGGGGGTATGAGTCTTACATGAGGATTTCTGAAAAGGTTATATAAATTGTGAGTATCGATAGTAAATTCTCTGCAATATGCTTGTGTCTACGTTTATATTCATAAAAGACGTCAAATTCTACGAAGTACATGCATATTTATGCGACCAAGCAAACGTGTAAGTTACGCCCACACTGCTATCAAAACTCGCAGAAGTAGGCAGAAAGAATACGCCGACTAACTGATAACTATAGTTCAATGACTACTGAGGGTTTGCTCACTTGAAAATAGGTAGGTTACATGAGTAAATACGGTATTAAACAAAACATTGTCATTGGAACTGGTTACATGAAAACAGCTTTCCTTTATTTTTTTAAGCAAACAAAAGCCAGCAAAAATGCACACCGTGAACAGTATTTTCATTTTGCTGTATGTACCATACATACAGTATTTATTTTATTAAAAAATAAATAAAAATGTATACCACGGGATTCCAATTGCGCTAAACAAACATGCGCTAAACGAGGCATGACTGTATATGGAAAAACGGCGTTCGACATGCGACAGTTCGAGATTCGAACACATTTTCAGGAACGCATCTTCATCGAAACTCGGGAGTTGCCTGTACAATTAAATCTTCAACTTTTTTGCCACGTCGGTAAACGCAAAAAAAGTTTGCTAGACGAAATGAAGTCTCTAAATCTAGCGACAAAATAGCTAAATTGTCATCACTGGGTCTGATATGCTCAAAGAATTCTTTGTCGATGAACTTAAGTTGCAATGTAACCTGACATCTGACACAGCCCTCACTGCGTCATTCATCATTGTGGTTTGTAATGGTTGGTTCCTAACATACCGTAAGACATTTGTGGTTATTTATCATATTTGTGATAGCGATCATGTCAAAAGGACCATCATACTCTTATGGGTGACAGTATGAAAATAAAAAGGAAGCGAAATTCATGACCAATTGCTAAGAAAGTTGAGTTATTGCAAAAACTTGATCGTGGTGCGCCTGTGAAGTGACTAAGTGAGGACTATGGTGTGGGTATCACCATGGTGTATTCATACTGTGTATCGTGAATTGTTTGAGTAGTAGTACCGTATTTGACCGAATATAGCCCCCCTACCCATCTTTTCTCACACAAATCTAGAAAATATTTTAATACCCTGAAAGGACATGATCATTTTTAGGACTTTAATGTCATGAAATATGCTGTATAATTTGAAGAAATATCAAACTTGCACTCATTTAATAAAAGAGTACCAATTAGCGAGTGATAAAACGCCATGCTAATTGGAATTTTAAGGTTTTCAGATTTGTACCTCAGAATTCTGAGTATACTAACGAAAGAGAGATTTGACAAGGAAATGAACAAAAATACATTTTTAGGGAGTAAAAATAAACTTTAAAAAGTCGAAATAACAAACTAATTAATGCAGCAATATTAGCAAGTCGAAATAACATACCAATTTATGCAGCAATATAAATTCGCACTTTGCTCATATTTCGATGCGCAGTGTTAATCTATCTTTCGTTTGTGTAATTAACAATTCGAACTTAGCCAGGCAATTAGTCCATTCTCGGGAAAGGTTAATTTTATTGGTACTACTGTATTTGCTCGTGTAAGCTGCGCACCTTTTTTTCCAAAACGCCGGTGAAAAAGTCTTACACGAATTCTTTTATTTGCCGCTCACCTTTTTTCCGAAAATGACGTGTCGGTAAACAATTATACGTTAAGCTAGCACCCATGCCGCATCTATTGTTCTATTTCTAAATGTCGGTTTATTTAGTCATTTTCATTCATCGATGATACGTCTATGAAAGTCATAGCCACCCTGGTGATCATTGAATGATCACTGATCATAATTTAGTTCGCCAAAATATGATGACCGCTACGGTAGGGATCAGTGACCGTATGGCTGGAAAATTACGTACAGCAGAATGATCGCTACCAGAGCGATTTCTGCCGAACATGACCAATATGACGACAAAAACAGTTAAGTGTTTAACAAAAGAGGACTACCGAGGAGATTTCTGCTAGTACCGATATAAAGAGATCACCCAATACATTCGTCACGTAGGAGTGTGAAGATGCTTAACTTGAGCGTAGAATTTTTGAGAAATAGGAATTGGTGATTTAAAAAACCCTTTTTCGGCTCAAATAAATTTTTTTCCCTAGAGCTGGCCCAAGAACCGGGATGCACAGGATACACGGGGGCGCAGCTTACATGAGCAAATAAGGTAAAACTTGCAATTTGACGATAATGAGAATGATCAGGTAATTGAAAAATCCTTCCTATATGGTGACGTCAATCAGCCTTGCAAATAAATATTCACAACCCGAGTAGTTTAGTCTTACAATGGATAGAAACACTTACTGACTCGAATGAAATTCATCGTTATTGAAGCTTTGCACACTTGTTTGTACCCACCTAATTTTTAGTGCCCGAAAATAGCCTCCCCCCTCAACTTTTGCACTTCACTTTTGGCCAAAAACAGGGGGGCTATATTCGGTCAAATACGGTAATTAGGTTTTTAAATGTGTCAACAGCTAAGGTTATTTTGCACCGTGAATTGTTTGTAGCAGTTATTCTAAAACTCTTTCATCCTGTAAAAATTCACTAAGGAGATCTAATAAGGTGGAAATTAATGGCTCTACGGTAATTGTTCATTTGTATTTTTTATTTTAATATAGCGTGTTATAATAAAACATTTAATAATTGTTCATTTGTATTCAAGCTGGTAAAAGGTAGCATGACTGGTGTAGTGCTCAAAGAATAATGTACAGGATAAACTTACACAAGAACGCTATGCAAACTAACTTAATGTGTAATATCAAAAAACCGAAATTTTCCCAATTCCAAAATACTGTCTTTCCCGAGGATTTCGGATAAAGGATGCTCGACCTGTACCGTTACGCTAGCTTAACAAATGTCCTGTTCGTAATATAGTCCTTTTCATACACTGTCGATAATTGCATTTCAGATAAGGCAAAATGTACTTGAAAGGACAAAATCAATAAATTTTTATATTTTCTAAAAATTTAACAACTGTTTTGCAAATTCAGAGAAAAATTAACAACCGGCTCGCGCAAGCTGGCTTCAGCTCATCAATGTGTACAGGTATGTACTATAATAGTTCTTGAAACGCAAAGTATTACTGACGGAGTGCAAGTTCTGATAGTGGAACTGAAAGCAGTCAACGCGAAATAACTTATAGAACATTTACAATCGAGTTAAATTTTGATTAAATAAAAATTTTTTATATTATTTTTATTAAATGAAGTTAACAAAACGGTATTATTAAATGTTTGATGAGACGGAACGATATTATCGACACATGCGATGGACCAGAACACCGTTCAGGTGAGTTCTAGCTCTTTCCGAGCATAGTTTATGTCCAGATAACCGGTTATCCCCATATCCCAAGCTTGCCAGATAAAAGGTTCTATAATGTATTATTAAAATTAAAATGCTTGATAGTGGAAGTAAAAATAATTAATTAATACTATTGGATAATGGCTAAATTAATATTTGAATATTTAGATTTGTATAATATATGTAAAGGTTTTTTTTGTTATTAATGCAGTCACCTATATATTCATTTTAAAGGTAACTATTCCTACAAAATCATTGTATCAGAATAATAATTTGGAAAGGGAGATAAAATTAACAAAACAGCTGCAGAAACTGATTAAGACTACAGAATCCTTAAGCTATAAAACCCAAGTGCCTAATCATATCCAGAAAGCACATGCTGAAAAGGTAACTCAGAAGGAAATTTTAAATAATCAACTTATATGTTGTACCTTTTCGTAACATTAGGATGTAGATGTAAAAATCCTTATTTTTTATTAAAATTAAATTTTATTTAATTTCAGATCATAAAATTACAAGAGAAAATCAAGAGATTGCAGGCAGGCTAATCTTCATGGAAATGTTTATGTTGTTAATATTCTTTGACTGTAAGCAGTTTAGGATTCTGTTGTATTCTACCAATATTAAATAGGTATTGTTTTTATAGAAGTGTGTGTTTTCTGGCAAATCAACCTCTTGGGCTATTATCACCGTAAGTTTATATAACAACACTATTTCTGTTGAGAGAAAATTAGAACACAACACAACCGATGAGAGAGAGAATAATATAAAATAAATTAATTAAAATAAAAAACTTCTCATTCTATTATACTGTAGGACCTCGATAATCGTCGCCAATGATAATCGTTGTTTCGATCAACCATCATTTGCCGCCAAGTGGTACAAAAAATGAAAAAGTTCCGTCGCCATTTCTGAATGAATCAGACAAATGAATAAGATGACAGTTGCACTGTGACTGAGAGAGAAAGATTGCTACTGCAGTGGTGGCGAGTCTTTTCTGCATGGTGGCTGCATTTGTTGCAATGAACCCTTCAGTGGGCCGCATTGGAAATGGCCAATGGATTTCAGTTAAATGGTAAGTTACCTACAGATTCTTAGGCACCATATGCGTGGAAATCAATTTAGAATTGACTTTTTAGGCTTAACATTTCAATATTAAAAATCATGATGGAATTCAATCTTAGAAATATCTTTGAAAAAAAAATCAAAAACAGCATTATAAAGAACTTTCTTGAATAGAGAAATATTTACTAAGAAGTCGCAATTCAACATTAGATATCTTAACAGATTTTGCTACATGGAAAATAAGATTTGGTAGTTAATTAAAATAAATGAAAAAAGTTTTAAAAACTATGAAACACTGGCGGTGGGCCGCATCCGGACCACGGGTTGTGCACCCCTTATCTATTGAAACGGTGCGCTGCGGCTGTTCTCTGAGAACATTTAGTCAATCGTGTTAGAGTTAAAATTTTTCATGTAAATTGAAACGGTTAAACAAAGACCAATAGTATTTAGAATTTTGCCTTCAAATCTAAGAATCAAACAGCAAAACATTACATTGTAGATTACTGCAGTATAACTGTTAACTCATTTGTCAACATTTAACATATTTCTTAAATATTTTATAGCTTATTAAACCTCAAGTGATAAAAATGGTCCCAAAACACAGCGTTAGTGACAATGCTGCTAAATGCCCAGAAATGTGTCATCCCTGCAAATAGAATGAAGTGAATGAATGAAAATGATAGTCTAAAATTTCCAGTAAACTAAGGTCTAAAAATTCAATTTTATATGATGCGAGTAAGGCCTTTTTGAAGGAATTGTTGATCTATGACATTGTTCCTTTGGGAAAATCAATTTCAATTATCGTTGTTATGCTAATTGTCATGGATTCCACGTACCAATTAATGACGGTTATCAAGGTCCTACTGTATATATAAATAAATAGTTAATCTACTATAATATACAGTAAAATCTCTACCTATCAAACCTCTTTTTATCGTAGACATCCATATATCGTACTATTTTTTTGGACCCGAACAGACCCAATGTAATATAAATTTATCATAGGAAATATACCTCTCTAATTCGTAACCTCCTTATTTCATATTCCTCTATATATCGTAATAGAAATATTGCCCCAGAACGAAAAATAACCTCTATATTTCGAAATCTCGATCTTTTTTTCCGGTAATCATTTTGCAAAAATAAATGTTTCAAAATTGAGATGTTTTCAGCGCTAATCATTTAGCCAATTGAAAAGGTGAAAGTAACGTCAGTTATTAGCCAATCAGCATGTTTCTATGACTAATTGGTTGCAATGATTCACTCGCTTGGCATCAGTTTGATTCTTCGTCGGCAAGATATTCTGCTGCGCACCTGCTTCGATTTCAGTAGTGAAACAGTGAAGAAGTTTGGCTTTGGAAAAGAACATATTAGGAAAAGGTAAGTTATTGCATCCACTCTTTTTATTTTTCAAATGTTGAACCAAGTTTGAAATTATTGCAAAAAATAAAAAAACGTTTCTCTCTGAGCAACATTTTTATTGCTGCTAAATTATGATTTGTTCATTCTTGAAGCACATGGCCTATTTCAGTTTTTCTCCTTTATGTTTAAAATTTTCAGCATAACTATAATTCTTTATCATTTAGGCATACCTAGTTTGGGAGCATTTGTTTTAATTGCGAGTGCGAGAGAGAGAGAGTGAAGAATCTTCGGAATAAAGGTAAATTTCACTTTATGTTTTATTTGCCACGGAACTTTTCAAAATATTGTGTTGCTAACTATGTTTAAGGTAAACATGGTGTATAATCATATGAACATGTTTTTGAAAAATTTAGGTCTTGTCGATTCTTGTAGAGAAATTCGGAAGCCTTTACCAGTATTGCACTGCTCACATTAATTTTCAAGTGAGATCACGAGAAGTCTTCAGAAATCGCTTTCAGAGAAAATGCAAGTTTTAGTAAATACTATTCCATAATTACTCGCATATATTTCAGTACGTTTCACTTTGTCATTCTGTGCGCACGATTTTATTAATTCGTGAAAAAAGCTTAAGAACGGCCATCTTGATTTCGACGAATCTTTCGCTCTATGTTCTCTTGCACGTTTTAGATACGTATTCTTCTACCGTGAAAGCATGGGTTCGATTTCAGGAGCGTTTATGCCCTCTACTTGTTAAAATTTTTAAATACTGTAGCATGTTTTTTGCTTGAAATTTTAAAATTGGATATAATCAGGAAATGATCGCAGGACTTTAATATGTGTGTAAAAATTGCAAAGTTGACTTTCCAGCCAAGCACAAATTTTGTGGGCCTTTCATGATCAGTTATGCTTCTCATGATATTAAATAATGTTTTAGACAATAGATAAATCACTATTTTTTTCATTGTACAGATACTTTAGTGGCATGGTTAGGTTAAAAAAAGACAAGAAATACCAGTTGATAGGAAGCTACTTATATTCAAGGCTATTGATGATGGAAACAGGAAAGTAGTTGTCGCTAAGATGTTAGGCCTACCTCCTTCAACCCTTACTTTCATTTAAAAAAAACGAAAAGAAACTGAAACCATAGCACAACTTGGTACTAAGAGGAAAAGATTTTGTGCTGCTAAAAATGAAGACCTGGATAAGATTTTGTATGACTGGTTGATGGAAGCCAGGGGCCAAAATATACGTGTCTGGTCCAATTCTTCAAGAGAAAGCAAGAGAGACCTTTAAAAATGGGTGTATCAGATTTCCAGGGTTTGAATGGCTGGCTGGAGAAATTTAAAATGCGCTGGAACCTAGCATCACTGAAGATGTATGGAGAGGAAGGAGCAGTAACTCCAAGTATTCAGGATGAATGGAAAGGGACCCTGCAAGCATACTTAAGTGGGTATAAAAAGGAAAACATATTTAATGCTGATGAGGCTGGGTTCCTTTTCAATTTATTGCTGATAGAACACTTGCAGTGAAAGGTGAACCCTGCCATGGGGATAAAAAAAGTAAAGAAAGATTTACTGTCCTTTTTTGTGCCAATTCAGATGGTGGTGAAAAATTGAAGCCCCTTGTAATAAGGAAATTCAAAGGCCCAAGGTGCTTTAAAAATATTAAATAATTACCCTGCATGTATAGAAACTCAAAAAATTCCTGGATGACTACTCCCATATTTACTGAGTGGGTGACCATACTTGATGCCAAAATGGGAATGCAAAACAGAAAAGTAACTTTATTTCTTGATAGATACAGTCATGGGCACCCGGAGAAATTTTTTCAGGGGGGGCAAAATGCCTACACATTAGCATTGGTTGCTCACCTCGCAGGGGCTACTTACACAAATATAGCAAAAAACACGTTTTTAAATTGATTTTTTAAGCAGGGCCTGCTTTTCGTTTTAGGGGAGTAGTATTGCACACTGCAGATAAAATGTTTGTTTTTAAAATTCTCCATAAAGTATTACATCTAATGTTAATAGCAACGCGAGTTAGTTGCTGTGGTAGATATCGAAAGATTCCAAATTTCTCAGCGATGTAAGTTTTTTTGTTATAGATAAAAGTAGATTGCCTACATTGGATCAGAACTATTCATTTATGTGTATTTGTTATTCGCAGTCGCACAGTAAAGTAAAAAAAACCCCTCCTGGCTGTGTGCCTGCTTGCAGTACCGCCCTGATAAAGTTTCAAAGATTGATATCTCTGCTACTTCATATTCAAGCGTAGGGCACTTGGAATAATGCAGGAGAGCAAATAATTACTTTAACGTTTTCCGTCTTTTCTTCTTCCATTTTGCGAATGGGTTTCTGGAAAACCTCTCAGCAAGTGCTCGGATTAGTTGTTCCTTTACTATAGATTATACAGAACCCAAATTGCAACAAAAATATCGGGAAAATTACATCCAGTCATCTGCATTCCTTATATTTCTTACAATCAACATTCGGAAATACAGTTTCAACAGGAGTATGGGAGTTTTATTGCACTCAAAACATTTACTTCCAGCCGCACCAGCAGATTTTCGCCCAACCACAAAAAAAACATTTTTAGAAGACGCAGGGCCCGGTGCACTCACACCGTTGACACCGCGATCTGTCAGCTCTGCTTGTGCCAGCATAAACTTTAAAATGTCATATGTAAAATTATTTGGGAAACGTAGCGGGGGGGGGCAAGTGCCCCCTCTTGCCCCTTACTGCGGGCACCCATGGATGCAGTGATCATAAATGTGAAATTATCAAGTTGAGGAATATAAAAATAGTTCATATCTCCCCAACTGCACAATTAAACTCCAACCATTGGACCAGGGTATAATTTCACAAATCAAGAGGGTTTATAGGCATCAACTAGTCCAATACATGATATGGAATATGGATACATGCAATGATATGACTAAGGTGAAGTGGAACATCCTTCGGGCGATGCACAGACTCTGCTTGTCTTGGGGAGCAATTGAAGCTTCTACAATTGCTAAATGTTTTGCCAAGGCTGGTTTTGTGGATGAAGTACAAGTTAATGAGGCTGAAGAACTTTCAGAGGATCCAGCAGAATGGAATACAATAAGTGCAAGCTTTCACATTCAGGCTTATTTTGATGAATTTGTAACAGCAGATAATGATCTCATTACATGTGCACCAAATGAGGTATTTGAGGAAAAAATTAAGAATGAAGGCAATGAAGGTCTTATGGGGGAAAAGGAATTAGATGATGATGAGAGTGATAAGGTTGAAGTTAATGTGCCACCACCCAAGAGAACAGAGGTACAAGAAGCACTGAACATTTTAGAAAGATTTGTGATAAATTTGAAGGACTGTGAAACAAATATAGTTTTGTTAAATAAGATTGAAAATGCTGTAACTCAAGAATTCTGTAGACAGATGAAAGAAAAAGATATTGCCAGCTATTTCAATAACTTATAAAAAAACTATTAAACTTTTTTGAATTTTGGGTAATTTCTTAATATACTGTATTCCTAGTTACAGTAATAATTTTTATGAGATAAACTAGCATAAGTGCCCGTTGAATTTCAACGGGTTTAATGAATCTAAATTTTCATCAATGCAACATGTAAAAATCGCAAGAATAAAATTGTGCACTGTTTTAACCATCGAATATTTCTATATTATAAGTCTGTTTTAATTAATTAACTAATATCTCACAGAAATTCCTTGTGTATAAAATAGTACCTTTCTTTCTACTAAAATAGCCATTGTTATTAGTTTTAAATTGATTATAGCATTAGGATTTCAGTTTCATTAAATAAGCAGAATTCCGGTTCCAAAAAATTGGTTCAATCTTCAATTGCCTCTGATAATACTTTAAATAGATTTTGGAATATAATTTACCTCAATATCATTTATCGTCTGTTCAGCACTCTTGCCTTCTCATTTTCCGAAACAACCACTTTCACCAGTTTTAAATGGATTTCAAACTTAGAAGAGAACTTGATTCATTTCAGTTAAAATAACCACATAACAAACTTCTTATTCCAAAGAAAATCCTTTTATAATATGCAATGTTAACCTAGAATTCATTCATTCTGAAAAGTGAATAAAAGTACCATGTACATATATTTCTTTCAACTAAAATAGCCACTCTTAACAGATTTTAATGGATTAATGCGTTAGCATTTCAATTTCATGAAATAAGCAGAATTCCGGTAATAACAAAATTTGTTCAATCTTCATTTGCCTCTGATAATACTTTAAATAGATTTTGGAATAAAATGAACCTTAATATTGTTTAGCGTCTGCTCACCACTCTGGACTTCTCAGTTTCCGAAACAACAACTTTCAATAGTTTTAAATTGATTTTTGCTTTGAAATATACTTGAGTCAATTCAGTACAACTTCCACTTTACATACTGTAAATTTCAAAGTAACTCCTTTTATAATAGGCAATGCTAGCCTAAAATTAATTCATTCTGTAAAGTGAATAAATAAAGTTCTTTCTTTAAACTATAATAACTTACTCTGTATTAAATAAACACCAAAATTTCTTTTTATAAAAACAAATCAATTTATTAAAAGATCCACTGTTGTTTCTTCGAAAATTGCCTGTTAACAGTGTTAAATGCCCTTTTAATTTTAATTGAATTTTAATTTATATTCGTTTCCAAACTTCGGCCATTGTTACGAAATGAAATCGAGGAATAACAATATAAATTCGTAAGCACGTATGGTTTACAAAGAATTTAATTTAAGAATGCTTTTTATTTCCAATTTTTCTAAAATGACACTGTTGATACTTAAAATTTTTTATATTTACGTTAATATACTTATTTTCCACAAAACACGCCAATCTCTCCCCTTCCTTTCTCTCTCTCTCCCTCTCGTATTTAAGCACTCAAGGCACGCTTATTCCCAGAAGGATGTATATACAATAATAGTAATTTGACGTGTAACAATGATAATGGTCGACATAGCAGCATCACGTTAAAATGGCGAGATTTCCACAAAATATGCAAATTAAACGTTTCTCTCTTGCATCGGAATCCGATCGAGGAGGAGACGCGAGAGATCAAACCGTAGGGAAAGGCTTACGGTCTTCGGAATCGGATGTGGAAAGCTACGATTTGTCGGGCAATTTTCGGGAATACTACTCGGCCAGAGACGTCCAGATGCAGGTCGGCGAGACTTATGCGGATTCGACCTCAACGGACGCGCCGTGCTTGATGGGAGGATATCTCGAAGACAGATGGGCGGCGGGAGAAGTCAAATGGATGATCACGAGAGGGACTCAGGTCGGCGGGAATTTCGAGGAGTTTATGTTCGGTCTCCTGGAGAGGATCATAGCGAAGCTTCCGGAGCCTAGACTCGGAATCGGATCTGGAAAGCGATGATTCGTCGGACAATTGTTCACAGTACTATCCGGTCAGAGACGTCCAGGTGATGGTCGGCGAGACTTTTGCGGATTCGACCTCGACGGACGCGCCGTGCTTGATGGGAGGATATCTTGAAGACGTGACGTACAGATGGACGCGGGGAGAGGTCACATGGATGATCACGAGAGGGGCTCAGGTCGGCGGGAATTTCCAAGAGTTGATGAACGTTCTCCTGGAGAGGATCATGGCGGAGCTCCCGGAGCCGAGACTCGCACACATAGCGGGCGATGACGAGCCTAACAATCTCGTGATCGCGATACGTTTTATGGTTGATTTTTTGCTTGGAATTTACGCTAGGATTTTAATGTAACCTTTATTTAATAAAAATTGTTCTAATATTCACTCGATATACAAGGAGAGATTAACTCATTCGGAAGTAAGGTTATTGTTTATTACTAGCTTTAAATATGAGAGGTCAGTTCCTATCCGTACCCCAGCCGTTCGATTTGTTTAAAATTTTTTTGATAAAAAGGGGGAGATTTTCTTTGAAACCTCAGTCGTGCAGTTTTCTTAAAATTTTATATCGCCATATCTTTCTTGGCATCCTTTACCACCTGTCGGGCCTTCACTCTCAGTCGCCGAAATGCTGCCAGATTTGTCGCCGTGGGATGTTTGTTAAAAATCCGCAGTGTCCGTTTCCTGGATTTTGTAGCCGTTTCACATCCATCGTTCCACCATGTGGCTTTCCCGATGATTTCGGGATGCTCCCTTCTGCGGCAGTTATTACGGCATTCGTAAAGTGTTTTATGTTCTGTAGAGAACTGCACTGGCGTCAGAATTAAAATTTACTTCATTTTTAAAATCTGTCCAGCTAGCTTACCTTAAAATCCATTTACGAGGATAGTGAAAGCTATTGTGACTGGACCTCTTGTTGTTAATGAAATGGGGAAGTGATCGCTTCCACAAAGATCGGAGTGGACGGACATGGAGAAGAGTGGAGCTATTGCACTTGTAGTGATATAAAATGTCGTTGGAGGAATGTTCTCCATTAAAAGAATTAAAATTAGGTTAAAATCGTGTAAAATGTTTTGCAAGAGATGCCCTCTACCGTTATTACCAGCCATCGCGTCTCTCAAGACGGTGTTTTGGCCATTGAAATCCCATAACAACACGAATGCCCTAGGTAGATGTGTGACAAGGTCTTCCAGGTTGGTCCGAGTTAGGGGTGCCCCTTCCGGGAGGTATATATTACGGCAGGGGTGTCAAACTCAATTCGACATCCGGGCCAAATTCTTACCATTGCAACCATGGCGGGCCGGATTAGATATGATGAAAAAAATACGGGTATTATTTAATCATTTTATATGGTTTTTATATTTTCAAAGTAATTTTATTTCAACATCCGTTCAAAAACATAATTACATGTTTAACCAAATCTTTACAAAATAAATTATATTATAAAATATAAACAAAAGAAATTACATAAATATAAAATATAATAAATTATTTATTTATCGTTGCCCCGGAAACTTGTTGACGTTTTTCGGAAACCAGCCTATAAATATTTGGTTCCAGTGATTGTTCGGTTGGTATTCTCAGAATCGAATTCAAATTATTATCCGTGAGTTTTGAACGCAGGTTTGACTTGTTTATGTTCATCACAGAGAATGGTAGCTCACATAGGTAAGTAGTTCCAAACATGGATAGTATATTGGCGGCAGATAGTTTGGTATCTTAATAATTATCGCTCAAATATTTATAAGATTCGTGAACGGTAACTGATTTAAATTTCTGCTTTAACGCCGTGTCGTTCTGAAGGACGGTAAGTTCAATTTGCAGTTCTTCTGGGGATTTTTCAATATCAAAGGAAAATGGAGCACTGAATAATTTAAATTGTTTCTCGTATCTTCTGAAGTCTGAAAATCTTCGAAATTCTTCTCTCACAGCAGAAATGTTTTAAACATATTCCTCAAAAATATTTGTAGATATGCTAGTATTCTTTGTTATGGAATTCAATGTGGAAAAGTGGATCAGATTTACAAGGGAGATTTGTTTTTCCCAAAGATTCAATTTTATTTGAAAAGCACAAAGGTTGTCATAAAATTCGTCACTTTTGGTTACGTCCTTGAATTTTTGTATTTAAAATATTCAGGTGTCCAACAATATCCACCAAAAATGGAAGATCCTGTATCCATTTATCATCTTTCAACTCAGTTACTGGTTTATTTTTAGTTTCCATATCTGCTCCCATTTCGAAAAATCGTTTTAAAACCATATAGCGACTTAACCATCTGACTTCAGTGTAGTAAGGTAGTCCTTGATGATAATCGCATTCTCGAATTAATTGTTGGAATTGACGATGGTTGAGAGCTCGACTTCGTACAAAATTTACTGTTTTAATAACAACAGTCATTACACGTTCCATATATAAAATTTCCGTACAAAGAGTTTCCTGTTGCAAAATACGATGAAATGCAATAAAATCACGGTTTGTATTCACACGCTGGATTTTATTTTTTAATGTAGAAGCTGCTCCTTCCTTACAGCCTACCATTGACCGTGCTCCGTCTGTTGCAATGCTCACTGCCTTTGACCAGTTCGCACCAAATTTATCCAAAGAAGTTGTGACGCCATTGAATATATCATTTCCTGTAGTGCTATCATTCATAGGTATGTACTGACTCCACGAATTCTTCAGTGACATTCATTTCTGTGTCACGTATGAACACTGCTAAACGTGCAATATCAGAAATGTGAGTACTTTCGTCAATCGCTATTGAAAACGAAATAAACGTCTTCATCTCTTCTTTGAGCTGAATTACTAAATCGTCTGATAATTAGGATATTCGGCCGGCGACTTTATTACGCGAAAGACTGATATTTCCAAAACATTGCTGTTTTTCTGGACATAGAATATTTGCAGCTTTCATCGTGCATCTTTTGAGGAATTCTCCTTCAGAAAATGGTTTCGAAGGCGAGAAATAACAAAACTTGCTCTCACTGCTGCATCAGTACTATTGCACACATTTTTAAAAATCGATTGTTGTGATTTCAAAGCGTTTTCTAATTCTGCAAAGTTCTCTTCACGCAGTTTTCCAGCATATTTTGAATATTGAGATACATAACACGAGTCGTAATGACTTTTAATGTTGAATTCTTTCATAACTGCAACTGTTGGCCGACAAATTAAGCATAATGGGTTTCTGTTCGATTCGATAAAAAAAACGATAGTTTCCATTTATCGGAGAACACCCGGCAATGAACAATTAGGTACTTTTCTTTCAAGCGACATGGGTAGTATGTAATTATACTAAGATTTATCATAATATAAAATTTTATTTTAGTGATATAGTCGAACAGTCCTGAAAGAAGTAAAAAGAAGTACTGAAGTCAGTTGATCAAGATGAACAAAGCGTTTTAAGTCGGAAAGTTCCGTATACGTTTGAAACAAATGACGGACGACTGCTGCAGTCGGCTAACTGCCGATTGGCGCACCGACAAGTGACCAATGTAAAAATATGACAGTATTAATTGGAAAATTTAATATATATTTTATTATACTTTTAATTTTACAAGTATTTTCAGAAGATTACGCGGACCAGATTGACTGAAAAAGCGGGCCGTATGTTTGACACCCCTGCATTACGGAATGTAATTTCCACCGGAGTGGCTACGGTAAGGGCTATTGGATGGAAGGGTGACTGCAGGTTCACCTGGGAGGTTTAAATGGCTACAGCCACTCCCCCTTGAGCCCTGTTGCCATTTCAGTCACCCTTTCGGAAGACGTTAAAACCCTTTATTATCGTATTCTTTAAAATGCGTCTCTTGGAAAAATATGCACGCAGGGTTGAGATCAGATATAAGGATCTCCAACTCTTCCCTGTGCGTGTAAAAAGCGTTGCAGTTCCAGTATATAGCTAAGAACTTGATTAAAATTCAATAAATAAATAAATATTGGTTAAAATATCTTCCTGCTTAAAATTTGTTATAACGTCCGTCTCGCGGGAAGGTTATCTTTTTAATTTTCCCTTCCCCCCTTTCTACCTTTGGAGAGTTGTGAGAAGTTCTCCCACTCACCCTCGGAAAGTGTCCCCTCCTCCATCCTCTCTTCGGATCCAGGAGGAGGTTTGCGGGAGGGACTAGGTGACGGAGTCTTGTCAGGTCTCGCTCCAGCTTTTTTACTAGGTGACCCAGGTTTTTTCTGGGTCGTAATAGGGGCCTGTGCACTGGGCCCCTTCTTTGGTGTAGTGGGTTTTTCATTTTCCTAGTTAACGTCTTCTTTTGCTTTTTATTTCCTTTCTTTTTTTTCTCGTTATATTTGGATGATAGATCATCTGTCTGGGTGGCAGTTGTATTCCTCTTTCCTGGTGTTTCTGCCATGGATGCAAAGGACCTGGAGAAGACTGGAGCGATGAGTGTCCTTTAGTATCTCTTTCGTGCGTCGAAATAAGACACTTCCTCTATTGTCTTAAATCTTCATAACCTTCTTCTCTTCCTGGGTGTGGGCCTTCGCAGTTCACGCATGGCAAGGCCTCCTTGCATGCTTTAGTCGGTTACACTGTACAGACTTCATATCCAACTCTGACGCTCTCCGGCAGATTATCGAGGCACAGGGTGAGGATCATAGAGGTAGAATAAATGACCTCGTCGTTTCTTTTTATTTTAAGCCTTCTGCAGTCGATGACCCTTTGCGGGGCCATCTCTCGGTTACACTCCTCGATATCTACATAGAGAAGGTCTTAGTTGGTTATGACCCCTTAGCAGATGTTGAGCGTTGTATGCGCCTCCACCTTGACTGGCACGTCCTCTAGCATCGTCATTCCCAGTATTTTTATGTTCGTAAATTCATTGCACGTTTGAATAAGTAGAATACCGTGTCTTCGTTTCTTCACTGATTGAAGAGACCCAGGTACCTGCGACGACAGAGCATTCATTTTATATTAAAAAGGGGGATACTTCAGTGAAGGTCTCACCTTCTGTTTCGCGTTTCATTGTCAGATATTTGTTGGATTTTATAACTTTATCTCCCACATCCGTTTCCGGAATTGTTGGGCCCTTAGTCGGGGAACGGTTGGACCGGGGAGTGCATCGTACCCACAAGGAGAGTTCGACCCAAACTGAAGACCCGCCTTTTCGCAGTGAGATAGAGGAGAGGGGGAGGGGGGGACACTGAGAGGGAGAGAGATAGAGAGGGAAGTTTGGAGTGGATAAGAGATTAACCTGGATGAGGAAGAAGGGAGAGGAAAGGGGGGGAGGGAAGGATTGCGTTCCGTTGGGAAAACGCTGGCGGAAGACAAGTGAAGATTTCCAACCCTTCTTGTTCATGCGTTCACGGAGGCAGGTTATATGTACCTCATTTCGAAAAGTCTAGCGACGCGGCTCGGTCACGCCACACAGTCCGGAGCTGAAAGTTCCGAGTATGTTGGTACCCATTTCTTGAGGGGAAGCCGGAGAGGGGAATGATAGGGAGGGGCGGAAGAGTGAGGAGGTGGGTTTCGAAGCCTGGGTAGACTTGCAGGGAGAAACGAACGGAATGAGAGCCGGTGAGACAAACTCCATTCAACAGTCCGAGAGCATCCATTCCAACTAGGAAAAAAGGATTCTTTCGGTGGTTGCCTTCGCATGCCAAGGATAAGAAGAAAACCACCGAGAGAAGGAGGCGTGTAAACAGTTCGAAGTCCTCAGTGATGTCACAATTAGAGAGGGAAACATAAATGAATATGCCGCGTCTAGAAAGCACTTGTGGAAATGATGCAATATTTTCGCCTTTGTGGGCATTATTAATGCGAAATGCTAGGCTGCACTTCACTTCGGAAAGCGTAAAAAATCATCATTGGGTCAGGGGAAAAAATTATATAATACTTCATAAATTACGATAACAAAAATGAGAGCTGTTGATTTAGTGGAGTTCCCGAATGAGCATCTTCTGCCTTATGTCAGGCAGATAGTGCCAGACGTCGAAGACGTGGTAGAAATACAAGATAATTCACCGTTAGATACGACCGGTTTAACTCGACAATTTTTTTGACCAGACCTGGAATATCAATGTTCTGCCCTGGCCATATCGCTCGCCGGATATGAATCCCATTGAGAACTTATGGGGTATAATGGCGAATGAGTGTACGGGAGGAAAGTTGAAGACGGCAGCCGCTCTTGAAGAGAATGTTATGGAACTCTGGGGCTCAATCCGATGGCGGCCACAAATATGTGAAAATTTAGTACGGTTCATTAACCGTCGAATGCAAGGAGTGATCGACTCAGGCTGAGACTTCACTAAATACTAAAATAAAACACTAAATAATCTTTTATTGTTTTCATTGCCTATTAAATGCTGCTAGAATAAAATTTTTATTCGAAAATTTAAATAAAGTCAATATAAAATGTATCCACTATCTGTGAGAAAAGTGCTACTTAATAAATTGCCATTTATTATAGTTTTGGTAAAACTGATTGGATAAAGGATGTAAATATTTCCTAACGTTCTCCCGAAAAATCAGTTTTCGTGCTGACAATTTCTTGACGCTTGAGTGATACAGTACAGTGGAATAAAAATTTTACTCCGGCGTGCGAGCTGGCCAGGGCAGAACATTGATATTCCAGTTCTGGTAAAACAAATTGTCGAGTTACCCTGGCCGTATCTAACGATCTTGTATTTCTACCACGTCTTCGACGTCTGGCACTATCTGTCTGACATAAGGCAGAAGATGCTCATTCGGGAACTCCACTAAATCAACAGCTCTCATTTTTGTTATCGTAATTTATGGAGTATTATATAATTTTTTCCCCTGACCCAATGATGATTTTTTACGCTTTCCGAAGTGAAGTGCAGCCTAGCATTTCGCATTAATAATGCCCACAAAGGTGAAAATATTGCATCATTTCCACAAGTGCTTTCTAGACGCGGCATATTCATTTATGTTTCCCTATCCCATTGTAAGACATCACTGAGGACTTTGAGCCGTTTACACGCCTCCTTCTCTCTCTTGTTACCCTTGGCATGCAAAGGAAGCCACTGTGAGAGCCCTTTCGAGTTGGAATGGATGCCCTCGCACTGTTGAATGGAGTTTGTCTCACCGGCTCTGATTCTGTTCGTTTCTTTCGGCAAGCCTACCCAGGCTTCGAAACCCACCTCCTCACTCTTCCGCCCCTCCCTATCATTCCCCTCTCATGCTACCCCTCAAGCAATGGATACCAACATACTCGGAACTTTCAGCTCCGGCCTATGTGTGGCGTGGCCGAGCTGTGTCGCTTGACTTTTCGAAATGGCTGTACCTACCGCTACAGCGTACGCTTTTCTTCTTTGAGTCATTTCCGCTCGAATTGCATCGATTAAGCCCTCAAACAAACCGAACTGGTTTACGACGCTTTCGGCTTGGAATTCGGTAAATAAATGGAGAAGAAGACGAGAGGGTAACATGGGCTTGATTGTTTCAATGTTAATGTAAAGCGGCAGTCCGTCTTGCGAGTTGCTTTACCGATGCGTGAAAAAACTTGCTATCGACTCTCTCCAAAGAAATAGCAAATGCGTTATCCGGCCGAAGTCCAACCTACTTTCAAAGCCGCCGATTAAAATTTTCTTTGTTTTTTCACCCGATGCGACAAAACAAAAAATCACATTACGTTCTAAAAGCATTTATAGAAAACTAGCTCTTCGTACCCGGCTTTGCCCGGGTGTATTTCGGACTGCAAATTGTTATACTTTTTCCCGCTTAGAAGACAGCGTCAGAAGATAATACATACTAAAACTTAGAGCACCCCCATGTAAACTACATGGGGAGTCTTGTTTTCGGGCGGCAACAGTATATTTAGCTTCTCCCGTTACGAAATCTTCACAGCGCTACGTACAGCTGACCAAGTAATAGACTCTTTAGTGGTTCTGCCGGTTCCATTATCATTGGTTACTTCACTTTACCATTAAAGCAACAAAGGCCGACACTTACGTTTTTCCACTTTTTAGCTGTGGAAAATTGGCAGACTTTATCCGTTTTGCCCACACCCAATTCAGCATCATTTTTGTATTCGGGGACTATAGCGAAAAGCAGAACGAACTTTCGACCCCCATCTTTCTACTTTGTTCTCAATCCTAGCTTACCTTTCTACACTCTCTTGGTTAGGCAATTGAGCGCGCCGCCGAGATAAGCGTATGCGCTGGTTTTCAAGGCGAACTTCCCGGGCATTTGTCGCTTCGCGTGCTCGACTCTCTCTCTCTCTCTCTGCCTCTCATTAATAAGGGACCTGTCGGGACTTTCTAATTGTTCTCGCCGTACTGCGCACCCCCTTTTCCCTCCCTCTACTTCTACTCCCTCATTTCAATTTTTCGCTGCATATTCTGATGAAAGGCCATTTATTTTTTGAATTGTTATGTATTTTCAACATTCTACTAAATTTCCATGCGAAAAATCAGATCCTTAAAATTAAAAACTTATCCAAAAACAATAATAATTTTGTACTAGTTTATTTATTATTCCATTATTGTAACATCCTTAAGTAAACGTATTTCTTCCGTTATTAAGCGTTCTCAACATTTAACTAAATTTCTATGCGAAAAATCTGGTTTGTAGTGTTAAAAGGATCAATAATAATTGCCTTCAACAAATTCAGGCTAAAGGCGTTGATTAGTATTTACGCCTGTCGTAAACTATTTTTAAATAAATGTTACTTTAGTGCTTATTTACAAAAAGAATGAAGTCAGTGAGAGTGAATTTACTGGGAGTGAAATTACTGGAAGCGAGATTACCCTAGTGAAATTACCGGCCACGGGTCAAAATATGGGTAACAGGTGTGTTGCGGCCGAACCTTTATTTCAAGGGGATAATTGGGAAAACCAGTCCAACCAACATATTTCCTCCCATACACCACCTGACACGGGTGTCTCCTTTTCTGATAAAGGGTATCAACGGTCACAAATAACAGAAATTTTAGCAATACAGTAGCACTGTCCTTTGGAGTCTATGCAGCTGGTGTTCCTAGAGTTTTGACCCTCTTTCCGTCAGTATTTCATTACTGGTTGTCGGAGATAGATTTTCAGGTTTTCGTACTTCAAACTCTGCATTCAATATCGTACAGGTCTGTCTTTTTTCATAAGACTAATAATATCTTCTTATCCCAAATTTAACGCATTCTCCAAATTGATATGTTAAATCGGAAAACATTACCAACATTTTACTTTCTCATATACAAAGTAAGTATAATGAGAAAGTATTGTAATGGCGAAGAAATTCGCTCTCGAGATTTTGATAGAAATATACGTTTTATGTGTACCTGAGCCCGAAAAAGTGGTTTTCGCAATGCCGTCTGTCTGTTCGTGCCTCTAGAGCCTAAAGGATAGAGAGAAAATGATTGAAATATCGCACTTAGGCATTTTATCATACAGAATAGAATCTCTGAAGAAATGGTTGAAATTGCACAATAATTAAGGGCAGTTTATTTATTTTAGATTCAATAGCTATATTTGTAGTAGCTAGTTGTAATACTACCTACATTTTAAAGTCAATGAAAACGGCGTCAACCTGACTGTTTTTCTCTCCGAAATGCAATAAATCCTTCACGAACAGGGCGAACTGCGTTTCACAAGACCTATCTTTCCGCTTTTGCTTAACGATAAGCGACTATCTAAATAGCGCATAACAGAGCTAAAGATTATATGCTCGAGAATCTTACAAGATAATGACATCAAGGATATCGGTGTATAATTTTCGGGGTTCTCTTTATCGCCGCATATGTGCGTGGGCGTTACGTATACTAGTTTCCAGTCTTTCGGATCGATACAATGGTCAACGGATTTTTCGTATGTTATTTTCAAATAAGGTGCGATGACATTCGCGCCGGTATGCCCTCAGTTCCGAGAGACTTATTTTGCTTAATGTACTCGGGTTGGTGCGCGATACCTTTCTCAAAGATTATCAAATCCTCCATCGAATTTCCCTCATCAAATTCGTTGCTCAACGAAGTAAACGCTTTCTGAAAGTTTTTATTTAACAAATTTAATTTTTCCGCGATATCGTGAACTATATCACCTGCCTCAGTTCTTAGTGACGCTATGGTGGGGCCTCTACCCTGAACCTCCCTGACGTACGACCAAAAGTCTTTCGAGTTTTCTTTCAAGTTATTCTGCAGAACTTTCTTTTTGAAGTTATCTAAAGCTTCTCGAATTGTTACACTAGCTCTTTACCTCGCCTCCCTATATTGTTGTCGTACTATTGCCCTCTGTTTCTCCGTGACTTTAGAAGATTTACTATTTATGCGAGCGTGAAGTTCTCTTTGGGGCATAACACTAACTGTTTCAATGAGTGTTTACCGAAGGTTTCTATCAGAGTTTCGCATGATTCATGTTCTCTACCACCGGGATCAAAGCAATTATGATTTTAGTCAATTGAAGGTAGGTTGAAATCACCCCCGATTATAATGGCCCTGTCTTTATTTTTCGAACTCTCGAGATTATGAATAATTTCTAAACTTCAATTGGGAGACCTGTAAAAGGCGCATACATTTACTATTTTAGAGCCGGCCCCGTTCACACTATACCAAATACTTTCAACTTCGACATCACTTATCCGTAATAGAAAACTTAATATGCTTTGTTTACTGCAATAAATACTCCACCTCCCGACCGGTTGCTACTATCTCTTCTAAAGGCTCGATAAACTTGAGGGAATATCTCCTGGCTTGCAATCTTGTCCGTGGCGCAATTCTCTGTACCGATGACAACATCGGTGTATAGACGGCGAATGATATAGGTACATAGGTACTCAAAATCGGCAGTTTTCCTGCGGATGCTGCAGCAGTTCAATACGACGACATTTAAATTATCACGGTCGCTTCTCATATTTACCTAAACTTTTCCGCTTATATTCATTTTAAGAATACACGCATATTCATTACAAACGCTCCTACGGTTGGTTGTTATCGCATTCAATTTCGGATAACGCCTTATTTCACTATTTTTGTCGAAATCCCAAAAGTTAACACTACTAATATTACTTCTACATATTATTATTACGTAGGTCTATATATTGTATATAACAACATCGTAGTTTTACTGTGTTGATGGTTTTTGCACGTTTTTAACGGCATAGTCTCTTCATCGTTTAATTAGTAAAAGCTCTGCGACTGTTGCTCCACGGAGCGTTAAGCTACCTCCATCGCTGCTGCGTCCTCTATATGCGTCGTTCGAATCTCTTCATTTTCTTTCTCTTCATCATTGTCTAGTCTACTACTTTAGATAAAAACTCGAACAATAGCATGAATAAATTTTGTTTTCACTCTTTAATATATTTTTTCAATAAAGTTAGTCGATAACATATGTGGTCCATATCAAACATGTATTAATTAGGTAACACAACAACATTTGTTATATGAACATTAAGTAAAATAATCGCTTTCTTTTTTTAATTACAGACGGACTTTCGGCTACCCACTGAATGAGCCCAAGACACTTCCCAGGGGAACGCCGGAGGTGACATTCACAGGATCTGATCTATGTCCATCGATGACCACCACCTGTTCTCGATCACGGAGAAAACGCTCTTATCCTTCTTACGACGGCCTCGATAATCCCGTAACATTTCAATTCTCGAATAAGATTGTAATGAGGAACTGTGTCAAAAGATTTTCTAAAAGTACAGCATCCACCTTCGTATTTCACTCAACATATTTTAAAATGACCTGTTTGAATGATTGGATCTCACCCGATGTTCCTTTCCTATGCTGATTATTTGCTAATAAAGTATATTTACAACAGCAGATATAATGTTGGGGTGAAAAAGAGGTCTGCTTATATTTAGGTTTGTGTTTTAAATGTCCTTAATTTAATCCCCTGAAGGTTTTTCAATTATTTTTGTGAAATTATTTGCACAATTATTATTTAAAAGACATGCTAGAATAGTTATTAATAATCGAATATTATAACTGTGTATTTCACGAGGTAAAACAATAAAGATCTCTAAAAATATGTTGGTTACATTATTTATTAACCATCTTTAACATTCATTTAATTGCATAATAAAAGTTAAATACATTGTCTCAAAATGATCAGAAAGCTTAGAATAAAAAGATTTTTGAGAATATTGGAGAATATCCAAAATCTAAGAATGAACATTCTATTTAAGGACAATTTTTTTGTCTTACTGAATTGCCCAATATCCGATGTTTGTCATTATTTTAAACGAGCCCACGTAACATTTTCTGAAAAATCAGTTTAAAAAATGAAGTTATTCTTGCCATTATAAATTAAATGGTTGTCGTTCGTAACAATCTTTTACAATAAAAAAAATTTAGATTTACCGAATTGGAATCGAACTCGGGCCTTCAGCATGGCAGCCAATTCCCCAACCTCTGAGCTAAAGTAAACCTTTGTACAATTATACGAGAACAGTAAATCAAGTAGAAGCTATTTCCCCTATCAGATGGGGTGGAAGAAGGCAGAACCATTTAAGAGAGAAGAGGGGTAGCCACGAAGGCGGAAGAGGGGAAGTTCGTGACATTAAGACTTCCACTTGACTAGTATTTTCGAGCAAACTTCTAAATAGTCAATTTGACTGTGAAATTCATTATAAATATTATTTAAATTAGTTCTTATACAACTGTTACCATCCTGTTACAATTAGCGTCATAAGAGTTACAATTACTATCAGAAAAAACCCACGCCTCCGGCGGGATTCGAACCAGCGACTCTAGTATTGGGAGTCATAAACGCTAACCACACGTCTACGGAGACATGGGGAGGCTAGAGGTCTCAAAAAGGCATAAGCGTAAGAGGGGTAACCCTAAAGGCGGCAGAGGGAAAATTAAAAATGGCGGAAGAGAAGCCGACGAGGGGAAGTTAAAATGGCGGACGAGAAGCCGACGAGGGGAAGTAAGATGGCGGATCACTTTCACTTTCATTAGCATTTTCGTGAAAAACCAGAAATGACCCAAATTCGCCTGTTTTGGCCGGTTTTGACCGTGAATGACCTCTAAAACTCACCCCACTCAGGTATATGGCCTTCAATAACTGCGGGAGTGGTCCGCTAGACGGCAGGACTGAGCCCGAGGATTTAATACCGCGGGCGTTTCAAATTCGTTCAATAACTGCGGGAGTCGTCCGCTAGAGGGCAGGCCTGAGCCCGAGGATTTAATACCGCGGGTGTTTCAAATTCGTTTCCACTTGAATTTTATTTCTGATCGTATTACTCCTTCTTAAATATCTTCTTGGCATGGATTATTTTTTTTCGTTCTTTCCAAAGTTTTGTAGTTTCATTATTACAATTCGTTTCGGTTTTATTTAGTCGAATATGACGTTAAGAATCCTTAAATCCTTATTTATTCGTCACAGCCAGCGCGAGCAATGGGATGTTACACACAAAATTTTAAATAAAAGAGCAATGAATTCATAATACTTTTATTTTCATGAGAGTACGTATGTTTGCATAATGTATAACACAGACACTGGTATAAATTGCTGCCGCGTAGTAACATTTTGCGGCCCACACCTTTTCTTTACATAGTACATATTATGGAAAAGTAACGACAGTAAACTGCAAACGAACCTTCGTACAGACAGCAAGGGGAAATTTAATGGTTTTAAATATAAGAAATGTTCTTCTCGCGCCGGTCTTCGTTGGAGTTCCAGTTCCTGGCTGTCTAGGAGAGAGTATTAGAGGCGCCACGGCGTAGAGATACGTCGTTTCCTTGGAGGCGGGGTTCGACGCATTAACGTTGCTCCAACGCTTCGGACATTCTTTAGCTCCTTATCAACCTGAAGTAAAAAGAAATGCATAAATTTCGATCAGATGCAACTTATTCCCTCGTTATCTATATGCCTATAGGAAAAAAATGCAATTTTCTGCCCCTGATTGGTATCCCTGAACACGAATAAAGTGAAAAACAGAGTATAACTACATGTTCACCAAAGTGGTGGGTGGCAGAGTAAGCAATGCATCACACCTACCTAACGATTATCTCTCGCACGTTTGACTCTAATTTTATGATCGCGTATTTATCTCGTAAATAACGAGCCTAAATAACGCTGTCTCACAATCTATCTGCCATTTTTTATCGCCACTTTCTCATCTATTTATTAATGTTGATGCTTCAATCATTCCTAAAACCTCCTATGTTAGACACTCCGACTTATGTCTCTCCATAAGCCTTAACATATCGTGAAATATAACTCTTTTGTTAGATTTCGGAGGAGCGAGCTCTTCGGGATCGTTGTCGATCTCTGCGGTTCGGTATTGCAATTTTTACCGGGAGATGAACAATAACGCAGAATCGAAAAATTCCTTCGGTCCTACGCTAAGACGAACTGAGTGATCGATTTCCTTCCTTGATGGTGGCCTCGCGGGACCAGTGATCGGCCTTGTCAAGAAAGGGACTTATATAAGATCTCCTATAGAGTAAAAGGCAGAGTTGACTACGAACGATGCGTTCGTTATGAAAACACGTCCGAGTGCAACGTGAGACGCTCGCAGGCGTCCACCTGTGTGCCTCATCAACTACGCACCAGCCCATCCCTACAACAGAGTCCTTTATGAATAAATAAATACTATAAATAACCGCTAATTAAAAGAATATTTTTTCTCGAAATACGATCGAGCCGGTGACTAGTGGTTCAAACGAAAAGAAGACGAACAGAGTAGCTACTGAAGAATTTAACAGAGGTATCAAACCTGCAATACACCAGAATGGTGGTTGGCAGTGGGTGCAACGCAAAGTCCAAAGCAGTCTCCTTTAATAGTTTGGTTTTCCTTTTGTGATATCTGTTTGTTATATAAAAAAAACGGTCTTCCACATCGCTCTATTGGTTACGGAGGATCTTATCTAGGGAAATGGCATACTCTATAGAAAAACAGACGAGAAAATATAAAAGACAATACATATTCCTTATGAGGAGATTGGTTTTTGAAAATGCAATAAGCAGTAACCAAAATAATCGATAAATTTATTAGAGAAATGCTTTCGTTTATTCAGTATAACATATATAAGATAGGCAAAGCGGAATAATAAGAGCGAGGGGCGAGATATATATATATATATCGAGCCAGAAATGTCAGAGTTACACTGCGGCTAATTTAGTGCTGTAAGTCAGCAAGCGAAGGCTGGCCAACGGTTAGAAGAATATACTTATATCAGGAATTATAAGCATTCCGCATTGCAATAAATCATTTAGGGCGAACTGCGTTTCACAATAGCGCATAACAGAGCTAAAGATTATATACTCGAGAATATTACAAGATAATGACATCAAGGATATCGGTCTATAATTTTCTGGGTTCTCTTTATCGCCGCATTTGTGCGTGGACGTTTCGTATACTAGTTTCCAGTCTTTCGGATCGATACAATGTGCAACGGATTTTTCGTATGTTATTTTCAAATAAGGTGCGATGACATTCGCGCCGGTATGCTCGCAGTTCCGAGAGACTTATTTTGCTTAATGTACTCGGGTTGGTGCGCGATACCTTTCTCAAAGATTATCAAATCCTCCATCGAATTTCCCTCATCAATCAAAGTTGGTTCCTCAAATTCGTTGATCTACGAAGTGAAAACTTTCTGAAAGTTTTTATTTAACAAATTTAATTTTTCCGCGATATCGTGAACTACAGTAAAACTCGTTTATAACGATCACGCCTAAAATGAAATCTCGGCTATAACGAAGAAATGTCTCGGTCCCTTGAACTTCTCCATAAGGACATTGGTTAAATTTCTCGAATGTAACGAATACGCATTTTACGAATTCTCGGCTGTAACGAACAAATGTTTGGTCCCGTGGCCAAAAATGCCCCATATATAACGAATTTTGGCGAGCAGAGCAATAAGTAATGAATTGTTTCCACCCTTTTACCGCGCACTTGTTCGTAGAGGTCCCCTTCCTCCATCTACCCCTTCCATACGAATTTCCACGCTCCCTTTGTTTTGAAATTGATATTAAAAATGTGAAATGTTTATGTAAATTAATGACCATATTAATAATATTAATTGACCATTTAAAAAATCGTATGTAATAGCAGTCGAATATTTTACATACCGCGAAGTTGATAAGCATCTCTTTGCGTATGTAAGTACGGCATTGAAGTCGACTCACTGCAAATACAGTAAAAGCTGTGTTCTTCGGCTATCTTGGGGATTGTGGAAAGCCGATTAGTAGAAATATCCGGTTAGGTGAGCGTTTTTCGGTTTTGACATCGCAAATTTAGCAATAACCATACAAAATTGGCCTTACGTTCACTATCGTACTCCCCAAACATAACTATGCATGGGGTTTGCATTTTCCATTTTAATTCTTCCACACATAGTTAGATATAGACACTATTTACCCATTCTTATTTAATACGTTGCTACACTTACATGCAAAACAAAAAGACTATTGAAAAGTTTAGGGAGTCCGGGAAGTTTGGGGATTACGGCAGTGAACCTGTTCCCAAAGTTGAATTTATTGGATTATATCTTTCTTATTTATCTTTATTATTTATCTTTATTATTTATCTTTATTATTTATCTTTATTTACTCTATTAGAAAAGGACGAAATTATTTAATTCTTCTGAACATTTCTGTGAAAACCAGTCATATAATATTTTATCCAGTTCCTCCATTTTTGGCTTATGAAGCGTATGATGTTTAGTAATTGATTTACTCGTCTCAGAAGATGACACAAATTTCATTAATTTAGCCTTATGGGCCTTGATATCGTAGAGCATGGAAGATCCGATGTTGAATTCTTTTGCTATGGCTGCTCTATTTTTCCTTTTTCAATTCGTTTGATCAGTTCCAGCTTTTGTGTTAGCGTTAAACCAACCTTTTCTCTCCTGTTCCTTGCATTTAGGTATTTATTTTGATGCTATATTCAATGGATGGGCAAATTTTTAAATAATAAAAAGCGATAAAACTGGAAATTGTAGAAGTACACCAAAACATCTAGACATCGCAAATGTCTTACGTAACCAAAAACGCCATGCTTACTCGGCAGCCACAGAAGTATACGGAGTAAATACGTAATATATACATCTTATATTTTAAGAAATTTTAAAGTGGAAGTTGTGGTATTACACATACACAATTCACACAAAAATTCATAAAAAAGAAAAAGAAATACAAAATGAATTGTATTTGTGTAATTGCCGGTATCTAAGGCTCTAAATAGCCGGATAGCACAGCTTTTACTGTATGTGTATACGTGTTATATGTGATGTATAGGCCAAAAACCATGTTTCTCGTATATAACGTAGTCACGCTTATAACGAAGCAATGAGTCGGTCCCCTCAAATACGTATTAAACGAGTTTTACTGTATATCACTTGCCTCAGTTCTTAGTGACGCTATGGTGGGGTCTCTAGCCTGAACCTCCCTGACGTACGACCAAAATTATCTCGGGTTTTCTTTTATGTTATTCTGCAGAATTCTTTTTGAAGTTATCTAAAGCTTCTCGCATTATTACCATAGCTCTAGACCTCGACTTCCTATATTCTTGTCGCACTATTGCCCTCTGTTTCTCCGTGACTTTAGAAGAATGACTACTTACTAAAAAAAAGTCTAGATACCCGAGTTTAAAGAGGTATATCTCGAAAACGGTAAAAGCGATTTTGATGCGGTGAAAATTAGTGGGTAGAGAATTTATTTCTACGTTACCTGATATACATTCCAAATTTTTATTTTGCATTAAATATTTTATACTGCGCATTATTTGAATAAAAACACGTTTTTTAGGCATGCAAACCCGATAAGACTATTTTGAATGTTTACAATTCCGAAACCCTACAATGAATCAAATTGAAACTTTAACAGTATTTAGATAGATCTATTGTAAATAAGTCTGTGGAAGCGTTATTTTATAACATTATTATTGATATCCGATTTTGTTAAATTTCTGAAATCCGGCTATCTTCGCCATTTTTTGATTGTTTTCGAAGTATGAAGTACCGTTGTCAGTGGATAGATACATATAATACATATATGCAAAAAAGAACATAAGAAATTAAACACCGAAAAAGATATAGATTTTTATTTAATATTCATTTTGCGCGTGCCGGAGGGAATGAAGTCTCTCTGGCAAACGGAGGGAGAAAGGGTGTCTGAGCACGCTCTGTTGCCACGTCTTCTAAATTTATTGCTAGACATGACATTTAATGAGTTCTCCTTTGTTTTATATAAACTATTATATTGCAAGTAGTGAATTTTATAAATTAAATCAAAGATTATATGACACATGTAATAAATAATTATGTAAATTACATTAAAAATTTTTTTTTAAAGTATAAATAAGTTTCGTCCGTATGAAATATTTTATAACCACCATTCAGTAAGAATCTAATTCTTCGCAAGAAATTATGCCGACTTGCCGCTACCGTGTGGGATTCCATTAAAACCGGCTTCCTGTTTTGTCTTTTGTAACGAAAACCTTAATCGTTCCTTATAATCGATCTGAATATATTAATGGACATCTCCGGAAAATCTGGCATCGAGTGTTGCAATTTTTGTTTGACATTATGGAGAGTAGGAAACATTTTCTTCAAATAAAAATCATGAACGGCTCTCCGAATCACACCGACAGTAAATTGGTGAATAAAAAGCCTCGGACGTCCTGTTAAACTCCGCCTTTTTTTAGGCGATGGAGAATCACCAAAAGAATTTTCTTTTTCACTTTTCCTGTGATTTGCACCAATTCTTTTCACAGATATCAAACTTATTCCAAGACACTTTCACACAAACTTATGTACTGGATAACGTTTATTACCGCTTATATCCGGCTTCGATTGGAAAAAACATATCGCACTCAAAATCATGCGAATCTCCCGATCGGAAAATCGCGTTCTGGGACACATGTTGTTAATACCCATGTAACGTCCGTAACGCCTCAGTGAAAAATAGTAAGAGCAACATAAAACCACATCTCACACGAAGGGGCTTGGACTATTTTTACTTGCATTAATTACTTCTAAGAAAATTTGCTTTCACCAACATACAGAGCTAGAAGTGGCAACAGTGCGCGCTCGGAAACCCTTTCTCCCTCCGTTTGCCACAGAGACTTCATTCCCTCCGGCACGCGCAAAATGAATATTAAATAAAAATCTATATCTTTTTCGGTGTTTAATTTCTTATGTTCTTTTTTGCATATATGTATTATATGTATCTATCCACTGACAACGGTACTTCATACTTCGAAAACAATCAAAAAATGGCGAAGATAGCCGGATTTCAGAAATTTAACAAAATCGGATATCAATAATAATGTTATAAAATAACGCTTCCACAGACTTATTTACAATAGATCTAGCTAAATACTGTTAAAGTTTCAATTTGATTCATTGTAGGGTTTCGGAATTGTAAACATTCAAAATAGTCTTATCGGGTTTGCATGCCTAAAAAACGTGTTTTTATTCAAATAATGCGCAGTATAAAATATTTAATGCAAAATAAAAATTTGGAATGTATATCAGGTAACGTAGAAATAAATTCTCTACCCACTAATTTTCACCGCATCAAAATCGCTTTTACCGTTTTCGAGATATACCTCTTTAAACTCGGGTATCTAGACTTTTTGAAAGGACAGTAAGTGAGCGTGAAGTTTTCTTTCCCGACTAATTGTAAGAGCGCTTCTAACTTTCTGGTTGTACCCCCTTGGTTCTGCACCATCATGTTTAATTTTGTGTAGAATAATTTTTATACACTTTTTCATACAATCCTATAATTAAAAAGTAAGTGGTTCAGTTGGTAATAAATGCGACTTTCAGAAAATTTTTTTTGATAATTTCTCTTTCTTCAATTTTTTTGTCAAAACCCTTAAACTCTTAAGTGGTCCAATATTGGTGGTCTTACCTTACAATGTATGTTGTACCGATTTTATTTTTAGGATTGACTAAGTACACGTGGCTCATGAGGGAAGGGCTATAACTTCCAACCCCCTCCCCTCCCCTGGATACTCCACTGATATATCCATCCACTGATATTTTTCAATCATTGACGAATGAAGAACTCCCCCAAACTTCTCCAGTTTTCCCTGTCAACTACCTCCCTCCTCCAAGTTGGCCCCAAGAGCTTAACAAGCTCTCTGATCAAGGCTATGTACGTTTCTTCTACTCCTTGTTTCTTCAGCGCGCATCAAACCGACGAAATTCTAATGGAGTCGAATTCTTTCTCGTAGGGGATGAATAATCAACCTGAAATTAAAAAAATGCGTAAATTTCGAATAGATGCAACTTTAGCCCTCGTTATCAACATACCTATAAAAATGCAATTTTCTGACCCTGTTTGGTATCCCTGAACATGAATAGAGTGAGAAACAGAGTTCACCAAATTGGTGGATGGCAGGGGATGCAATGCATCACACCTACCTAACGATTATTTCTCGCAGGTTTGACTCTCCTTTTATGATCACGTATTTACCTCGTAAACAATTGATTATTCAGCATACACCTATGTTACACACTCTTTATGAAATTGTTTATTTCTAGAAGCTGGCATTCTTTTGCTCAATTTATAAAAAATAATGTTCCTTTTCTGTCTATTTCATGAAATGGATGACTTTGCTTTTGCCCATTTCATGTATTGAGCCAACATTTTCCCAATTCATGATGAAATCAACAGTGATTACCAATTTATGGAATGGGCAAAGTAAAATGGGAAATTTCACTTATGTACACGTACAGGTGACGCTCATTATACGTCAATTCGATTTACGCGCTTTCATTTTAACGCCATTTATAACCGTATTTCTCGACGCATTTTCCCCCAAAAAACGCCAACTAAAATCAACTTGCGTCTTATGCGCCGAGGGTAAACATTTGCTCGGTCGTGTAGATCAGTGCTTCTCAATCTTTTTTGATCCACGGCACACCTTCATGAACGCTTAATAAACATCGTGACACATCAAACCAACTGCTTAAATACGTGCTTTTAAAGATGTGTAAAATATTATTATATTTTCAAATTAATTAATTATTAAAAATCTATTAATTTCTCTTGTAGTGTAAGAATAAGTTCCTTGGATAATGCGAACTTTCTTTATTTCATTTAGTAACAATTAAAAATCCTCAGAATTTGCAGCACGCCGGTTAAGAAGTTCTGGTATAGATTTTTCAATATTCTGTCGAGTTCTTTGACTGAGGAAAAGAAAGATTTCCTAAGCCAATATACGAGATTTGTTTAAACAACTAACAATATACATTGTAGGTGCAAAATAAGATTATCACTTTGTGAGTGAATTACGTATCAGTATTGGGAAAACGATGTTGGCGTAGGCTTGTCAGTTACAAATGTAACTTAGTATGCAGCTGAAGATGATCAGCTGTGCGAAGGTAGTGATGATTCATATGGAAGTGCTGGTGGTGATAACCATAGCAGCAATGATGACGATTTCCTTGGCTTTTACGATTAATAAACTTGATTATGTTAATGTACATACATCAAACGTTTTTTTCATGTAAATTTTGTAAAACAAAATCCATACGTATTTTTTCTGACATTTTTGTTTTAAAATCGGGGGTGCATCTTATGGGTCAGGAAACACTGTAATTTGCGCCATCGCGCTCGTTGGTACGCCATTATTACTGCCATCTGCAGTTGACTCGCTCGCACCCCATCGCTCACAGAGAGAGCATACTGCTGTCTTGGCAGATTTTGTTGTTGTCACCTTTCCTAGTGCTAATATCTCTTGCTTTGCTCTCGTTCATCTCTGCGATTTTAATTGTCGGATGCCAAACCGAAAGTACACCTCCATGCATGGGCGCCCGCAGAAATTTTTTCAGGGGGGGCAAAATGCCTACCCATTAGCATTGGTTGACCACCTCGCAGGAGCTACTTACACAAATATAGCAAAAACACGTTTTTAAACTGATTGTTTAAGCAGGGCCTGCTTTTCGTTTTAGGGGAGTAGTATTGCACACCGCAGATAAAATGTTGGTTTCTAAAATTCTCCATAAAGTATTACATCTAATGTTATTAGCTACACGAGTTAGTTCCCGCGATAGATTCCAAATTACTCAGCGAAGTAGGACTTTTGGTTATATATAAAAGTAGATTGCCTACATTGGATCAGAACTATTCTTTTCCGTTTATATTCGAAATATTAGTGTATTTCGCAGTCGCACAGTAGAGGTAACCCCCCCCCCCCCCCCCCCGGCTGTGCGCCCCCTGCTAAAGTTTCAAAGATTGATATATCTGCTACTTTATATTCCAGCATAGGGCACTTGGAAAAATTCCGGAGAGCAAATAATTACTTTAACGTGTTCCGTCTTTTCTTCTTCCGTTTTGCGAATGGGTTTCCGGGAAGCCTCTCAGCAAGTGATCGGATTACTTGTTCCTTTACTATTGATTACACAGAACCCAAATGGCAAAAAAATGTCGGGAAAATTACATCGTCATCTGCTGTCCTTATATTTCTTACAATCAACATTAGGAAATACAGTTTCAACATTAGGAGTATGGGAGTGTTATTGCACTCAAAACATTTAGGTATTTGCACACTTGAGCAGATTTCCGCCAAGCCGCAAATAAAACAAATATTTTTAGATAGCGCAGGGCCCGGTGCAGTCATACCGTTGGCACCGCGGTCTGTCAGCTCTGCTTGTGCCTTTTTTGGGAAACGTAGGAGGGGGAGGCGCCCTCACTTGCCCCTTACTGCAGGCGCCCATGTCTCCATGGAAGAAAAGTCAGCACCGGGATTCAAAGCAGCAAAATATTGTGTTTCTGGGTGGAAATGCATCGGGCGATTTCAAGTTCAAGCCTTTAATGGTTTGCCGCTCGAAAAATCCTAGAGCACTGAAGGGCCAAACAAAACAGCAGTTACCTGTCATTTGGTGCTCCAGCAGGAAAGCCTAGATTACTTCAGCCATTTTTACATATTATTTTTCGTCCCAACTTGAACAGGGATTGAAGGCCTACTGCAAAAGAAATACATGAAATACATGAATGGAATGTGGAGGAAGATCTGGCCTGGTCATTAAGGGACTTTGATGCTCAGGATCTGGAGAGTGAGAGGTATGTCATCTTCGAGATGCCCCACTAAGGGAGGATGATGGAGATGATATTGAGAATCTGCTACACTTGCACAGGGAAGAACTTACCTTATAGCAATGGATGAGGCGTGAATAAGGGAGGAATCTGAGTCTAGTCCTGATGAGCTTGAGCCTAATAGAACCCTGTCAATGAAGGACTTGTCAGCAATTTTCAAGCACCTGTATGACATAGCAGCAATCCTTGATGAAAAAGATCCAGATAGTCAGAGGAGCTCCAAAGTTATAAGAGGCCCAGCATTTGATCTTCACAAGCATTCCTTGAGAACATTGCAGTGATAGAAGAGGGTTATTTTAAGTAGTTGCATGTATCATCTAGAATGAACACCAGTTGAGTTCTGTATAAAAGCCTCAAGATGCTCTTAATCAGAAGGAAGCCTATGCACTCAGCGAATTCACTTGCATTCATAATTTTTCTTTGATTTTATACATTTGAATCTCTTTGTGAATTGTATTTAAAAGAAATTACACAAAACTAAACTAAAAAAATCATAGGTATAATTTTCCCAAGTCTGGGAACGGAACTCCTTTGATTTACATGCATCCTATGAGAAAATTACTTTCGATTTATGCCAATTCCATTTATGCTGTAATCCTCAGGAACGTATCTATGGTGTAAACTGAGTAACACCTGAAATAAATAAAAAAATGTCCTTTCATTATTTTAATTAGTTATCAATTAAAAAGAACCTTGGAATGCAGTTTCATATTCTATCCCATTAATGGCTCACATGACTGGTCTTCCTGTGCCAACTTGAATTCAGAATAGAAACACTCCTGGTTTTAAAGTGGCATCAATTGCTTGAAAGAGTAAACTGTCAACTCATATCATTGCAATTCAATATCAACAAAGTCAGGTGCTCAAAATATCAGTTATTGATCATTTTAAGCATGATAAAATTGTTTTTGGTGAAAGACAAAGATGTTATTGGCAAAGGCTTATAGAAAACAAAGTCAATTACAATAAAAATTTTATTTATATGTTTGGCATTCAAACATTGCAGATTATTTAGAGAAAAATACATTTCTTGATATTAATTCAGACAAAAATTCCTGACTTGATTTTTGAGAAATATACCAGTACAATTAAAATCTTATGCTCTCTTGTGACTAGTGCTAGCAAAATTATTCTCACCTGAACCAGTTAATTAAGATCTGGGTGAGTTTTATCATATAGTCATTTGATATTTGCAGCTAACAAGGAACTGTTGTGGCAAAAATATTGTTGCATTTTTCATCAAGTCCTTACATCTTGTATGGCAGAGATGACAACCATGCCATCCTGGTCGTCTCCCAAAGATCATCCATTCTAGTAACCATATCCCACCAACAAAGCAAAGTTTGCTTCCAATGAGGATGTACCACTTGAAAAATAAGAACATAGCATATCATTAGATATAGAGGCAATAGCCTCAAGCATTACTTTAATAGGAGGTGGCATTGCACAATTTTTTTACATATACCTTTACCTGGATAGAGCAACCTGGGACAGGGTTTTGCCCCCTAAGACAGTAATTTTCTACTCTACAGCCCTTTTTACTGGTGTCATGTAAAAAAGAGGATACATATTAAAGTTAAACAATTAATAGTAATTAAGAGATTTTGTATTTTGTTTCCACTATCTACAATGAGTGGCTTCCAGGAATGTGTGCAACCCAGGTTGACAAGTCCCTGTAGCTGATATCTTATGAGATAACTTTTCTAGAGAAACCAAAATTTTATGGCATGATCTTTTATCAGAGGGGTTCCCAAACATTGTGAAGCCACAGAACCTTTATGTTCAAATTTTTTTCTCCCAGAACCTTAAGACAAGATAAGCCAAATTGTAATAAAAATAAATTTATAATTATGTAATTGTAATTTACATAGTTCATATATCATATAGTACACAGTTTACAAGTAAAGCCCATATTTCTTGTTGTAAATAAGAGAAGGAAGAATGTATCAGGTCTCTTACTCTGTATATCATGGGTTTGGAACCCTTGCATTCCACAGAACACAGTTTGGGAAACCGTTTTATCCAGTAGTAAGGCACATCAACGTTTTGGATTACTTGAATATTGAGGAGAATAGGACATCAAACATGAAGCTTTGTAAAAATCAACTAATCTAGTTCAAATTAAATCAGTTCTTTACTTGATTGATGCAAGTCAATACCTTCTAATTACAAGATGAAATTTTATTTCTTTCAAGACATTGATCTTTCAGGATGAAATACAAACGTCCTTTTACAGCACTCTTAATGCCAAAAATCTTTCTCATTTTTCTCAAAATTTTCAATCCAGTGGTGTTATTCAGTAAGTTTTTCTAGTGACATTTATTGATGAATGTATGCATCTTCCAATTTCCCATTGAAAGTCATATATCATAATATTAGTTGTTACTGATAAAAATAAAATCATATTAAGAAATTTCTAACACAAATCTATTTCATCTAAAAAATTGTGAAATAACAATGTCCTATTGAGTACAAAAATGACAGAAGTAATTCTCCATAATTTCAGTTACTTGCTCAATTTTTATAACAATATGCAATAAATTATATATATATATATATATATACTTATAAATATTAAATCCATTTCAGGCTCAATGATTTTAAAAATAAGAGACAAGGTAAAAAATAAAACACTAAAATGAACTTTAGTGACTTGACTCCCATTTGAAACAACTTAGTATACATGCAAATAAATAGTTTTTACAACTACTAATTTTTTGTAAATCTTTTTTGATTTTCATGCTTTTTTAAATATCCACTTACCCTACCATTACTCGTATGTAACTAAAGAGTATTAATGCAATTTGCTCTAATGTACATGGTCAAGCACAATAATCCTCAAGCAGATTATATGATTAATAAATGTATTCATTATTTAAATAATTACTGCAGCATAGGATTTAAAATACTTGTTTTCACAATATAAGCAATTTTAGTTTCTCAAAAGCATATATAGGCACAGAAAATATTAGTGTAACTATTAATGAAAAGATTTTTTAGTAATTCCATTATTCCATTTTAATAATTCTTACATGCCATATTATTTTCACACCGTGGTTACAAAATGAATCTGTATTTTAGTTTTATTTTATAAGCCACACACAAATCTTGATACTTTAATTTTAATTATTTCAAAAGTATTGTCCTTTCGATTGTGTACATATCCAAAGCTGACAGAAAACAAAATATATTTTTGCACTTTGTCAATAATATTATGAAAGTTAATATCACAAAATTTTTTTACTTCAAATTAGGATATTTTACTAAATAGCCTCAAAATTTAAGCCACTTAAACCTTACATACTACAATATTTAGAAATATTTTTCATTTCAATATAAGGTATCATTTTCCCTTAGTCCAATATAGTTGGTCCTTTTATTCTATGTACATAATGGAATATACATGAAAGAAGCAATCCTATTTACATGAACAACAAACATTATCCATATTATATAAATTCACCAATTGTTTAGCTTCATTTGATTCTATAACATCAAAATATTGATACCCTTTTCATGCAGCTGTTATGTTTCAAATGTTAAATGGTCTAAATGTATTGTTGTTCCAGTATGGCGGAATGTTGAGGTATTATCCATTTTATAATTTTGATTTTTCTTTGTTTTGGGAAAAAGATGAATATTTTTACAAATTTATTTTCTTTGAATGCATTCTTTTTTAATCCTTCTCCATGTAACTATAGTAACAATCATTACCTATACATATTCATCCTTTTTTTAATTGAAAATTTTCCAACTAAAATTTCTTAGAACAAATCATTTGCCATATTTTTCTCTCTAGTTAAAAAAAATTAATATTATACTTAGAAACCACTTTACATATATTTTGCTGAATAACACTGCTTTATTTATATATAATTTGTCTTGTGTGCAAAGCAGTGTTTATATATATATATATATATATATATATATATATATATATATAATACAAATTTTAATACGTCAAAAATATTTTACAATGTATTTGTCATTACACTGTCTTTCAAAAGTCACTTGACTCTTCTTTATGGTACTTATCCTCATCTGAGTGTTTAGCATGAAGGTGTGCAATGCTTAAGCCCATTTAGGTGTGTACATCGACAAATAAAATTCTTTGCTTTACCTCACGTCATTCCCATGAATAATCTAGGTTAGAGAATTGGCTTCTAAGTTTGAGTTACTTTTCTTGATTAGGGCATCATGCTCTGAAGGAGACTTGACTGACTGAAGTGTATCATGTGATCCATGCATAGGAACCCCTAAATCGATGCTCAAGCTCTGACATGCATCTGATGAATTAACTTTATTTGGCATGGCTGGAACCTCAATTTCATCTATCACAGCCACTTTTTTTGATATCATGTGGTTTCCATTGGAGGATGACACTGTACGTGGCACATTTTCTTCATTCCCATTTGGCCCAAGAGCTGATGCAGCTGATTCATCCTTTTGAAGCCTTCTACCTCCTCGATGATGCTGTTGGATGCTACTTTGACAACAACAGCAGCGAATGAAAATGAGAACCATGCCTAATGCAAGTAGTAGTGTGCCCGCAGCAAGGAAGTAAAGTCGGTGTCTTGAAGCGTCAGCCCCTGGCTTAAGTTGCACCAGTCCAACCACTAGTAAAATAGAACCAAGGAGTAATGATACTACAACAACATGCAGGACTGAGACACGACCACAGACATAGAACTCGGGAGGTGGTTGGAGGACTAAGGCTGGGTCAGCATGGCTTTGTCGATGACCCGTAAGCATAGAAGGACTTGCAGGACTTCCCGCTTGACTCTGACAAGGTGTTGATCCTTTGGATGTTGGACTTTGTTTGGCGCCACCAAAATAAAGCTGAGATGGACGAGGCTTCCTCTTTCTTCTCTCATGACGTACAGCCACTGCTGGCATTGCCCCAATCATGGTGACTCCTGTGAAACAGATGTAAAAATTTTTGAAGACTTTTAGCATTAGAAATTTTGTATGATTTCCTGTTATATTACTTGGTCAAGCTAATACCTATTAAGCAATGCTTTTTAATAGATAACAATATTGTCTTCCACACCAAAAATATAGATCAACACTTACTAATATCCTTTGAAAGAAATTTAAATTATGATAATAAGATATTTTTAAATTTTTGTCAAAATTAAAAAAAAAATTAAAAATTTTTTATTTCAATAAATAATAATGATGTATTATTAAATTAGGTTAAAAGAACCTTTTTTTACCTTATTAGGATGTTAGACACTTTTGGCCCTAAAAATGGTTAGTCTGAGACTTATTTAGTATTTGTACGAGGGAAATGAACTTTTATTCCAAATTTGTATCATTTCAGGTACTGAATAAGTTTTCTATCAATAAGTGCTCTGAGAAATAATAAGCACTACCTTCACCACTGATGACTTGTTGTCTTGAATTGGGGATACTGATGAAAAATATCTTCGTGAATGGTATTTAAACCCTGACTCAAATGATTAATACAAATTTCCTGTGTCTACACATAATACTAAAAATTTACTCTTGAATGAAACTTGGGTCCTTCATTTGGTGGGCAGGAATTTTATCATTGAACTATTGAGGCAGATCATTTCTCCTTAATCAGTATGGAATGGACCTCCTACAAATATTCCATTCATGCTTTCCAACTCTTGCATTTTTCATTTCAGAAACAATACAGGACAAATATACGAATCAAATAGTCATTGGCCTGCATTAATTCATTATCACAAGATGATTTTTTAAATCAATTTCTTTTCTTTTTTGGCATGAGTGTAGGTGTTTAAGTATCATGATGGTGATTGGTATTAATTATGTTCTGTCTTCATAATAGCCATCATAAAAATATGAGTATATCGCATGTTACAATAGAAGAGAAGAACATACTATTTTGAAAATGTAGACTGAGATCCCACATCTCTGATTGAGCTCACTAATGTTTCATTTTTCTTAAACATCTAAGAAAATAAATTACAGATTACCTCATATTGCTTATGACACATAGCAGCTATTAAAACAAAAAACTGAAAACTAACAGCTTTGCCGGAATCTTTTATCTGATTGTTGCCGATCATGTTGCATTAACCAATTTCATGGAAGATCTTACATTCTTTTTTTCTGGTTCTTCATGCGTTATTTTAAGATACTAGATGCTCATCACTTGTTTTGAAATTGAAAACTTTTGATAGGTAAACAAAATAGAGCTTAAAAACTATCAGTAACATTTTATAACAAATGTTGCAGTGACTGGAAATGTTTATGATAGCTTCATTTATAGAAATAATTTATCATGATCATTGGTATCAGAAAGTTCTAAGACTGAAGGGTATTGGATATTGTTTATCTGGTATGGGTCAAAGGCAGATATATATTTCGCATTTAGTTTAGAGCATAGTTGATCTATCATGCATATGCATAATTAAAAAAAATATAAATACACTTAATCAAGTTCTCTTAAAACAGTTAAAGTAAAATGAATTAAATAGAGCTCTCCAACTAAACTCTCTCAACTTTGTCTGTTTACCCGTGTGTGCGAGAATTGATGAGCGTATCAGTAGGCAGTATGTACGTAGGTGCAGATATATGGTGTCAATATGTAATGTACATATCAGCAGATGTACATTAAGCGGATGCATGTTAAGAGGGCATACATTAAGTGGACACTGCTTGTATAGTAAAATTCATTTAATTAAAAATTAATTCCAGTATGAATGTTGGTATTATTTTGTGGGTAGAACACTTGTTAACTTAACTTAAAACAGTACTTTTGATGTACAAATTAAATAAAAACAATAATAAAAAATTATCATACCTGAATGGATATCACTCAACATGTGAAATCTATTGCTAATTTATTTATATTTATTATTATTAATATTAGTTATTTTAAAAAATAGTTACAAAATCATACATATATAAAAATTTTCAAGAAACATTTGTATAACCCCAGGGTTCTGTAGAACCCAGTTAAAAACCATTGCCTTAAAAAAAACCTATAACACAATAAAATTACAACTGATCATATAAATTATCCATTTAGTATGCATAAATTTATTTAATAAAGAAATATAAATAATGACGGATTCAATGGAGGTGGTATGGTTTTTAAGTGTTGTGATAAAGGTATGAAATGTAGATAAAAACAAGACGTTAACATTATTTTAAATGTAATAACAGGGCTGCCATGTGAGGTGAGTTTGATAGGTCTCAGGCAGCAATTTTCAAGGGGTAACATTCAGGGCTGCTTTATCCTATGGGCAAAAGATCAGCTTCCCAGATCTCATAAATATCAGGGGATCTTTAGGTTTGCTGTAATTGTGCCCCCATCATCCCTCGCAGTGAGCTTTGGTTAAAGGGTGCCAAAAATTTCTTCAGCTTACTCAAAATTAAGTCTACTAAATAATTTGTCAATAATTTCTAATATGTCATGGAAGAAAGCATACATGAAATAGAAAACATACTAATTTTAAAAAGTATTTATGTTCATGGACAGTTTTAAATGAAGGTGAAACAATTGAAATCATGCTGTAAACAATCATGAAAGGAAGATAGTTTGATGAATATTGTTAGAATAGAGGTACCTCATGAAATCAAGGATTATTTTTGAGGCTATGCTTAGCTTGCATTGAATTGGTTGCGGCAAATAAATTCTACAATTGTAATTAGGATATCCACTTTGGTGATAAGTTAGTTCAGTTCCAATCATTCCTCTTGGTTTTTTGGACCAGGAAAAAAAAGATTGTAACCTGGAACAATTCATGCATATAGTCGAAATTAACAATAATGTTCAAGTAACTTTTCCTAACACAGAAACTGTTTTGAAGATCTATCTAACACTAATGATTGTAAACTGTTCTTGTGAATGCCATTAAAAATGTGAGAAAGTAAAAATGAACTGATAAAAATCTTGAAACAGAAAGTATGATCCAAAGTCATCACATAAATCTTACCATAATGAGTGATTGGACATACTTCAATCTTGACCAAACATACATTATTAAAATATTTGCAAACCAAAAACAACTTAAAGCATTACCTTAAAATACCTTTTATTAAAGTATAAAATTGCTTTATTCCTAAAAAGAGGAAGGGTCAATATGGAATATAGAAAGGGGTTCCATTCCCAAAATTTTTCCTAGAGCTCTGTAACTTTAGAAAGCAGCTCTGGAAGCATTTATAACATTTTCACTGCCAGTCTTATCCTATATATGGGTCAGTATTTTGTCTTTTTGCCTCAGTTGGTAGATTTCCACACAAAGGCTTTTCATATTAGGAATTAAAAATTTCAATCTTTACATATTCAAATAATCACACAATGTATTTAAAGGGTTCATGTTTCTTTATTCATAGTTTTGGAAATACAAAAGATAGAAAAATTGGCTTAATAGTTGATAGCACAAACAGTTATATTCATTCCATTTATCAGCATAGGAAATTTACATGACACAGCCTCTTTCATTAAGTCCTAATTCAAATATAAATAATTCGCCTGCCAGCTTCAGGTCATAGACTAGCATATAAGAAAATGATTAACAATGAGTCAAGAGTGTTTCTAGAGTTATTTAATTAAAAGGAAAGTGGTAATGTTTAACTGTTACCTTCCTTCTAAATTTTTAAATGAATACCAATGAAATCAAACCAAATTTTAGAAGTTAAGATCATAGAATGAGGCCACACGTTAGAATAAAAATATTACGCAAGATGTAAAATATGCAAAGAGAAATGCTATACATATAATTATGAAATGGCAAGTACCCCGAATTGAATATATCATATCCACTATGGGAGAAAGTTTTCACATAAAGAAATTTTACTTTGTTTTTCCTCTCTGATTTAACCCCAAGTTGAAAAACAAAATCTATCATTAAATTGTCAATTAAAGTAGTTATGAAATCATTGTTATACTATGCTACTAATATTTATACGATATGTGGCTTTTAAGTATTTGTTTAACATAAAGGCTAAAAAAGGCATGAAATTTCTTTTAATACATTGATATAATATTGGCAAAAAAATCAGTATAATTTCAATGTTAATTACACTATAGAATTTTTATTAATTTCCAAATTACTTACAATCAAGCTACAGAAGTGAAACACTAGATGCATAAGAAAGAAATTAGAAACATTTTATATTGTGAAAAGTGTGTGCATGTGAAGCAAATGCAAGCCTGTACAAACCTACTAAGCAAAAATAACTATTAATATTGATTTATATTTACAATTATCATCTTTAAATCTTAAAATATTAATGAAAATGACATTCAATTTTTTATAAAGAATTTATTTCTACATAATCACATTATTGAGAATTTTTAGATTATTTTTATGAATATGATGCTTTTCAAAAGTTTTTTTTGAGAGAATTAACATAACATACACAGATTCAACAACAATCACGGATGTTAAGGCCATCAAGCAGTGTCTAGCCTTAGGAGTCATTGAATTATAAAATACATAGCAAAATATAAATATGTACAGTCTTATAAGCTTGAAGAAACATATATGGTGCTGAAGGAGAGCTTAGTAAGTAGTTTCATGGCTATCATTAAGCAATCAAGGTCTTTTAATGATAAAAATATGAATAACAACTAGGTCAATTGAAGTCTCTAGAGTCAAATTGAATTTAATATTATATTTTATATTTAATGTTTGATAAATAACATATTGGGTATATAAATTTCTGACAAGTTATACTGCATAAAGTCAATTAAAAAAATAGCTTGGAGAGATCTCTCCATCACAGTTTAATATGAAATATTCATAACCTTATCCAAATATTGAAGTAAACAGATAATAACCTAATAAAATGGTAGTGTTTATTACAACTTTTAAATAAGAACGATTGTTAACATTTAAGTTAAAAACAGTATTTCCTGAATCACTAATCATATGGATAATTGAAGAAAATATTGCTTTGTAACAAAAAATCAATATAAAGTATAGCATTCATTTAAAATATATTGGTATTATAATATTCTCTGACTTTAATTTATACTATCTAAGTAATAATTTAGGTATCTGTAAAATATGAAACATGCCACCTAATTTAACCAAAGAGGTAACTTTAAAATAACATTTAGGAGGTGATATATATATATGTGTGTGTGTGTGTGAGTGTGTGTACATACAGGGCCGTGCCGATGGGTGAGGCGGCGAAGCAACCGCCTCAGGCACCTCTCGAACGGGGGCGCCAAATTTGACAAAAATGAAAACCTATCAAAATAAATTCATAAGGCCAGTGAGGCCAGGGGGCGCCATATTATATCTCGCCTCAGGCAGAAAAATGTCTGGGCAAGGCCCTGTGTACATATTTAGTTCAGTCTTTTATATTCGATTATCTCAAGCAAAAGTTATGCTATTAAATAAAAAATTGAGTACACAAATTTTTTATCCTAAACTTCAATAAATTGTGCGAATGTGTGAATAGAAATGCAATATGTATTTACACTAAATGTAGCTGGATTCTTTGGTAAAAAAGCTCAAGAGTTACATGGCCAAAAAATAAATCGTTCAAAACATTCCAGCAAGATTAAGAGCACATAATAAAGATTAAATAATCTTTCATTGGGATTTTTTTTAGCATTAGCTTTGGAGAATTTTAGATACACATTTAATGAATGAAATGTAATAAATGAGAGAGAAAATAATACTCATTTCTTAATTACGTTAAAGAAAAAAACAAAATCAAAATGAAATATATAAGAATCTTGGAAAATTATTAGTATCTAATAATAATAATATGTACTGTACCAGTGGCGGAGTGTGGGTTCAAGGGATGTGTTAGCGTAAACCCAAACCCAAAGCCCCCTTCCCCCTCCTTCCGAAATGACAGTTCATGAATATGACTTTAGCATGTGATAATCCGCGTTTTTAATTTCACATTCCAAGTTCATTTTATTTATAATATCTTTTTAAAAGTTGAATTACTCGATAATGCAGTCACAATTGCCCTCTTCTATGGTGGTGGACCTCAACACAAAAAATCGTCACCTGCACGAATACACAATCAAACACATGAATACACGCTAAACCATGCGTTAGCACTGGGAGACCGGCTAACACTGGGGGGATTCCTCCTGCTACATCATCTCTGGCTATGAGTCAACTGTGCATGCTCCCGATGGGGATCAGCACTTAGAAGGGGCCCTACAAACGTAAGCAAGAATCAAGTGGCTAACATTGTAAAATCCCAAGAGGCCACGTTATTATTGCACTTTATTGGCATTCACATATGTATGCATACATTGTATATGCACAGGTGAACACCAAATAAGCAAGGAAACAGTTTCAGAAGTCGCAAATGGAAATAACGAGCTTTCTTCAATTTCGGTTTTATGTGTTAGCCAGGTTAACATGGTTAACACGAACACTCTGCCCCTGTACTGTACTAAAATAAAATGTATCTTTATTGTTATTTTAATATAAAGAATTTTATGTAGTTTACTAAAGTTTTTAAATTAATTAGTACCAAAACAGTGAAACGTTAAGATATCATTACCAAGTCTAGTTTGTGTAAATGCAAATACTATTATATGAACTGACCTATGATTGTGTTAAATATAGAATCAATAATTTACTACTCTTGAATATAAAGGATATTTAAATTGTCCATAACAATAATGAAATGTAAAGCATTAATTTATGGCCAAAATGTAACTGTTCTGAGAATTATCCTTAAACAGTTTTCTTTCTGGTTAGTAGATTATTATGACACATAGATAACTGGAAAGCATATTTGACACTATAAAAATTCACATGGTGACATGTATGATTTGAATATGTACAAAAGTGTTTGACATTATTTCAAAGGAGCTGTTATTTAGAAATTTTGACAATATCATGTTGAGAAATTTTCAAGCAATTACCACACCTCATTGGCTTTAAAATCAGGTTTATGAAGAATAAAAATTGAATTAGGAAAATAGGTCTTATATATTGCAGTAAAATGTTCAAACAGTTAGTTTCTGGAAGACTATTTTCAAGGGAGAGTATGGTAATAATATCATATGCCTATAATAGTATTAACATTTAATTTAGAGAGAATGTTTTATTTTGATATATTTGTAATTATGAAGCATGGTGTTATTCAATAAAGAGAAAATATCCTAAGTAAAAGCCTTAAAGTTAATTATTTTGCTAAATATTTATGAATGAATAAATCAAAAATCCAGGAAAGAGAATATGTATAAAATTAAGCTAAAAATAAAAAGGAAAACATTACAAATAATGTTTCACATTCAAGAAGTAAATTGAATGTTTTAACTATTAATTTACGCAATTATAAATGATTTATTTTATAAATCCAATAATCTTCATATGAATCATTTAGTTTTGGCAGTTAAGGATAAGCTTTATGATGTGTTTCAGATCAATGAAGAATATTAAATTTTAATTAAACATTACAAAGCATGGATAATTATAATTTAAACAATATTTTTCCACAAAAATTTTATCAAAAATTTATGGAAATTTCTTTTACACTTTAATATTTTGTCATTTTTATTTAAGCAATAAAAAATAAATAAAGGATATTAACCATCTCAGCTCCTAAGAGATATTTTAGAAATTCAGTTTATGACAGATGATGTTTTCTAATTAAATCCTGTGAAAAAAATTGTAGAGTTGATGCTATCATGCAAAAAAAAGGAGGAGTAATAGATCAGAAAAGTTGATAATTTGATTGTAACTATAACACAGAAGAGACATTGTAGTTTGAAAATGTGCTGCATAATTTCCGAGTTAGTCAAAGTTTGCGAATGTTGCATATGTTAATGTAGTAGTGCAAACTGATGCACACATGATGCAGGGGTGCTTTTAAGACTTATTGTTAGATGTACTCTGTGAAATTTTGCCAGGGGGCTCATTTGTACCAATCAGCTATAAAAATTCAAATTTTCATTTTCAAAATATTAATTTATGTTATTGATTTTATTTAGAATAAAATACTGGATGTGTCAATAGAGGAAGAATTGCTTATTGACATCGATTCAGATTGTCATGAACAAAAAGGCAAGCTTCCAAGCAAGAATCAACATGCATTCTTGCCATCCTTAAGTTTGGAGCCTGCAACACAAGGGGCTCATCGGTGATTTGCACCAACTGCACCAACATTAAAAATGACCCTAACATGATGTGATATGCACACATTTGGCAAATGGAGCATATAAGTATGTATAGTAAAATTGATACAGGTCATTCATTGGACAAGATTAATCAATGAAATATATCATTGATTTAAACGTTTAGAAGTAAAGATGGGTGCATGTGATAGAGAATAGAATAAAAATTGTTATGAATTCATAATTTTATTTGAGGGAAAAGATTTTAAATCTGATATGTAAATATTGAGGTGCAGGTAAAGATTTTTTATCAAAAAAATGTAGAACTAATAAAGTTAAATCTTGCATCACATAAATATGTAACCAGTATAATTTCTAAGACAATCCTTATTATTCTAATAAGATCATTTGTCTGAAATTGACCTGTGTATTAGAACAGGCTGCATATGTCAGTAATTTTGAAGAGTGGCTAAGCAGAGGAGGAATTTTTCATGCCATATGTCATTTTATAAGTTAGAACTTCAACCATTTTTTAATGGAAATTAATAATTCAACAGACAGAATACTAATTTCTTTCCCAGAGAGTTTTCTGGGTAAATAAATAAATAAAGAATAATATATAGAGAAGAATATATACATAATGCACACAGCGTTGGTCCCAAAATATATTACAAAACTATTTATTATAAAATATTTACTATAGGAATTGGTTTAGGTGCATGAAAATATAGTAATTTCACATGGAAAAGTACTAATTGTGCAGAAAAAAGTTTGGTAAAAATATTATTTACCCATATTACACTTATATGGTATACAGAGAGGGGAGGTTAAACATAAAGACTTTCTATAAACTAAGCGAGCTACTATTATTCAGATTTGGGAATAGGAAATAGGTATTGTAGCAAATATAGTTAAAAAGAAGAAAGATAATTAACAGAAGAAAACATTACAAAAATGCCTTTTCTTACCCTGAATAACCTCAGAGCACCTAATTTTTTTTATAGATGGCAATATCAAAAGACAAAATTTATTCACAAGTAGAGTTGATTTACATTTATCCCATTCACTTATGAATATTCAAAAATGTTATCTTAATGATTACTTTTAAAATGCTTTCTTATTAATTGACAATTTTCCCCCAAACCAACAAATATCTTTTCTGAAATTTCATTGTCTTATTTTTTATTATAATTCATTTCTCTGTTATATACTGGTCTCTTTCACAATTAAAAAAATCTAAAGATGACACACCTTTTTTCTAAAATTCTTTGAATGAAAGGTTGTTGCAGTAAGTCATTTTTAAAAGACAATTTTAATATTTAGTTTGTTGTTTCTCTGTAAATCAAATTTAAATATTAAAAGCTAGAATATATAAAAATTAGCCAATGTAAAATATTCAGAATATAAAACAAAAGTGCTATTACTTGAACAGTAAAAGCCAACAAGGCGAAAGTTTTTAAAAATTCATTGATCATTGCTCATGAACAATTTTCATTTAACTGAAATAATTAGATAAAATCTTTTATACTGGTAGACCATTTATGTTCTAAATACATTTTTGGTATTATTTTCAGCAATGACTATATATGTGTTAAAATGTTAGAAATGTTTTACTGTAATAGGTAACTAATTTTCTTTCTTGATTTAAATTTAACTGAACAAACATAATTTAAAAATTTCTTGACAAGGGAAGTTTTTGGTAAATGTTTTGTTGGGCTGTCATAACACATTTTAAGAATTATCATTGTATAAAATTTTGAATAATGATAAGGCTAACAAAGTTTCCTCTTTAAAAAATTACAATTGAGTATATCAAGCCACAAAATTATTATTATTTTTATTAGGTATGTCTAATTTATTCATATAGAATCCCTCAGATTATTTTAGTAGGTTCTTTTGACCTTTATACAAGTATTTAAACGCCAGATAATTAATATATTTAACCAGTTAATCGGTGTATGTATTTCTTGGACAGTTTTTAATCTGGCAGTGAATGAATTAAAAAAACTCAGTATATTATAATAAATAGCATATATAATAAATAGCAAAAACTAATATTACTCAGCATTAGAAAGAAACACAATCTTCTGAAGGAATATTTCATCATAATCTCGAGCAAAGTGTCCATGATATCATAGCCACTTTACTTATTCAATAAGAAAGAAAAAGAATTAAACCTAAAATACTAAAATGAAATGTAAATATTCTTGCATCCTATTTTAATCTTGTTTTAATCAATTACTGAAACTTCTGTAATAAGCAATAACTTCTTTAAACAATCTATGATAATTCTTTTCTGATTACTGTTTTAATTATTAACTTTCTGCCATTAGAAAGATTTCTTGATAAATTTTAGAGATAAAGAGATATTTGCTAGCACATCACAAATTTTTCTGTGATCTAAAGCAAATATTAGTAAAGGAAAATTAAAACAGAATCTCAACAGTTTTAACAACCATAGATATACTCAATTGAGCTAGTTGTATCATATATAGCATTCGTAAAAAATGCATTGTTTTAGGTAAACTGAATGAGAAATGTTTTGAAACCCTTCCATAATTATATTTTTTCATATTCATTGAAAAATATAGAAAAGTCTCGATCCATAAGACAATTTCTTAAGAACCATATGGTATGATTACATTATATGGATGCCATACCTTAATAATGTTTTCTATTGAATATTTCTTTGAAGAAATTATGCTTAGAATTCCAAAATAAGAAATTAACTGATTGAAACCAACAAAAATGTAATGGTTATCAAAAGGGAAAATTAAAATTAATCAACTGGAAAATAAAACATATAGGTATGTGTATATAATCAAGTACAAGGAATGAGGCAGTGGCAAAAGTCTTTGCCAAAATGCATGACATGACTTAATTAAGTGAATGATTACTTAGTGATGATTATGTTAATATCAAAACAAAAATATGCTTTATGAATAAATATGTCCAATAGAATGCATTCTTAACTGCTAAATAAAGACATTTTTGAGATTGTTTGAAAAGAACAAAAAAAGGATAAAATTAATCAACTGGAAAATAAAACATATAGGTATGTATGTATATAATCAAGTACAAGGAATGAGGCAATAGCAAAAATCTTTGCCAAAATGCATGACACGACTTAATTGAGTGAATGATTATTTAGTGGTGATTATGTTAATATCAAAACACAAATATGCTTTATGAATAAATATGTCCAATATTCTCTTAACTGCTAAACAAAGACATTTTTGAGATTGCTTAAAAAGATCAAATAAAAAGGATAAAAGTACATATATAGAGTTATGTGATAATTGTTGAAGTTTTGTTGAGAATATATTATTTATATTCAGAGTATGGTTAGATGTCAAATAACTTGTTGGAACAATTGGATATAGACTGTGAAAAAGTTCAATAGCTCAATTTATTTCAATATCAGAATTATTTCATTTAAAGAAATGAGATGGATTTGAATTATAAATCATGAAAGATTTATTATTATTATTTAAAACCCACATTCCTCTGGAAAATGTCTTGTAATATATACCTATATGGAATGGAGTATTGAAGGAAACGTATTCCATGCCAAACCTGAAAATGATCATACAATAGTAACATTTGTAAATTTATGAATAAAAACCAAAATCACTTTCCTTATATATCACTGGCTGCAGTTCCATCATCATCATTACAGGTCATAAGATTTAAGATAATAAACATGGTAATATATACATTTTTGAATGAGAATAAGTTTGTTAAATGAAATTTAATACAATTTCAAAGTAAAATAAAATATGCTTCTGGTATTATGTATTAATGAGACAAATTATATGAAATTCAAAACAAAATGAATGTTTATATTGATTCAAAAAGTGTTTAAATGTATGGAAACTTCCACTTTTAATTTTATCGTAAAATTCATTAATTTATTCCAAAAGATTTTCTAGGATCATAATTATTATCATTTCATTGATTCTAATTAAATGAATGGCATTAATCGATTGAAACAAAATCTATTTACTTTATTTCAACATGATAAATCCTTAGAGAATACAAAATAATAGTAGATTTTGTTATATAAATAAGGAATCATGGAAGTTGTAATGATAAGATTTCCAATTGAGAGAGGTTTTAGAAAAATGGTACATACCACACATAATTTAGAGCAAATGATACTATCTATCGAGCTTAAATACAGCAGCATTCGATATGTGTTATTTTTAGCAATGTAAACAAGAAATTTAATATATCTTATACAAGATGTATATCACATGGTAAATAAATGTAGTACCATCAATTTATATTTTGATGAAATAAAATCGAATTTTTAAGTTTCAGCCATGTAAATGTCCTTGGCTGGTGAATAAGCAAAATATTTCAACTAATCTATAAAGAGAGAAATCCCTGTTTTATGGTGATTATTTGCACGAGATTTAAATATTGTTGGAATGTAACACAAGTCATCATATACGAAATTAGCTTGCATAATCAGGCTTCTACTTTTACTAATTATCAGCATGATCATGTAAAGTTTATCACATTCTTTATAGATAAAAAAATTAATTTTCACACCTTACTTACGTCATTGTGCAAATCAATCATATTCCTTTAGAAGATATTAGAAAAGCTTTACGAGTTCTGTGTTTTATGTTAATGCCAAAGCGTCTTGCATCCTATATTTAAGTAAACGAAAACAAAGGAAGAACTGGAATGGTCTCATTCTAGCTGCAATCCTTCAACCAACATCTTGAGAGGCGACACATCATCCTCAATCGTAGGTTCTGCCGTTGCATTAGGTTTACCTCGCACCTTAACGAATAACATAGGCCGTATAATACCAGCAAATAAGAGCCAATGTCACGAAAGTGAGATTCCACCCCGGAATCAGATTTCACGCTCTCATGATGCATCATCCTTGTTCATTCCTATCAGCACTCGAATATGTCAGGAGAAGTAAATCCATTCATGTGTCTTGAATCCTTTGAGTGATTTTCTCATTCCTTGAGCATTTAATCTCTCAGATCCTAGAAATTCTGACCGAACGTCCGGTAAGGAGTTCCTTCGTCTCAGATGGTGTTCCAGGGCTTAAGCTCACGGCATAAGAGTCGTCCGACATCGTCTCCTTATTGAAGGCGTCCATCGCCCGCGACTCAGCCTCTCCTTTCTCTGCCGCCATGGCCGCCAACACCACCGTCGTCATCGAAGCCTCTCCGTCTTCCTCCTCTATCTTCTCCAGCGTCAGTTCCTGCTCGATGCATATGGTGAGGGGAGAGTGAGGTTCGACTTTTGTGGTGGGGGTGTGCACCGGGGTCAGGAGATCATTCATGCCGGGGAAACCGTCCATCATCACGGAACCGTTCTCTCCCGCTTCCGTAGGAGTCCTGGGCGCTGGATTGTTTTGAAACGACCTCGACTTCCTGGCAGGCGCCGTTAGGTTCCCGGTCTCGTCATCTCTGACCAGTCTGTGGCCGGATTTCGACCTGGTCAGCTGGCTCTTGACGTAGTCGCTGAGCCTCTGGTCCTCTTTACGCGCCATCACCCGGTTGGCTACCACCAACAGGGCTCCGACCACCAGAAAGAAGATGCCGGATCCTAGCAGCTCTGCCCACTGCGGTAAGCCCGTCCCTGTGGAACCAGGCTGGACGCCATCCGACCCGCTCGGGAGTAGTCCGGACACGACGAGAAAGAGCCCTAGCACCAAGAAAACCACCCCGATGTGTAACATTCCGGCGCTGCTGACGCCTGATACGGCCCCGGTTCTGCCGTTCCTCCTGGCAATACCCATCCTAAATCCCTTCTGACCGCCTTGTCCCCCTGGACGAATGCCGTCCATGCTGGCGATGCTGTTGCGTGGGGAGGCGAAGGAGGAGCGGGAACCCAAACCGCTCTCCACGGACTGGGTGCTGTAGCGCCGTTCTCGCGCCTTCTTCTGTTCATCTCTCCGTTTCCTCTGCCTCTTAATGGCGAGGGCGGAGTGGAGGCCCACCGCATGCATCCTGTGAACAAAGAAAGCATTTAAAAATGTAGAAACAGGTTTGGATAAGAAAAGTTAATATTTCATACATGCTCAAAAGTTATTTTGTAAAACCAAAGAAATGTACACAAACACTCGAGAGCGCGCGCGCGCACACACACACACACACATACGACTTTTTCGGAATCTTTCAAAAATGTTCGAAATTAATTCCAAATAGCGCCAAGATATTTCGACATGTTTTCAATACGGATAAAGTACAAATTCGCTCGCTGCTTAAAACCGCTATTAATGAAGAAAAATAGGACAAAATACGGGAATCAAAAGATCCAAATACACAGAAAAAATTCTGGGATTTTGAAATTAATGAATAATATAGAGGGGCGAATCGATAAAATTTCCTAAAGGTTAACTTTATTCAACGCCATGATAACCGATAACCGATGACCGATGCAATGAAATAATTCGTAAAAATTTAACCAAATAAGAATATGGAAAAATTAGTGATCGAGGTAGTGAGGATAGCGATTTGGATTAAGCGAGGCGTGTGTCCACATTAAGAAATCGAGGAAAAGGAAAAAGAAACAAAGTGAAAGACTCAAACCTCAGCGCCAAAACACTGCTCTGGATTATCATGTATAGCCTCCAATAAATAGCGTAGCTGTTTATTGGGGAATGGAAAAGTAGAGGAAGGGCAAGAAGAGTAAAAAAAGGGGGACGAAGATGAAGGGAAGAGATGATGGGAAGGGAGGAATAACTCTTTCTCTTACTCACTCCAATGAAATATAAGAGAATAAATGTTGGCCGTAAAAGAGAATGACACAGGAAAATTTACAAGTAAACCGAATATATTTTTCGATCTCGTGGGGCATCTCACTAGCTGACAGAACGAGTGTTTAACGAAGGTTTCTATCAAGGTTTTGCATGATTCACGCTCTCTACCACCGGGATCACAGCAATTATGATTCAAGTCAATTGAAGGTAGGTTGAAATCACTCTAATTATAATGGCCTTCCCTTTATTTTTCGAAGTCCCAAGATTATGAATATTTTCTAAACTTAAATAGGGAGGCTTGTAAAAGACGCATGCATTTACTAGTTTAGAGTAGCTTCCTCTCACACTACACCAAGTACTTTCAGTTTCGACATCACTAATCCGTAATAGAAAACTTTCTTATGCTTTGCTGACTGCAATAAATACTCCATCTCCCGACCGGATGCTACTATCTCTTCTAAAGACTCGACAAACTTGAGGGCATATCTCCTGACTTGCAATCTCGTCCGTGACGCATAGCTCTGTACCGACCACAACATCGGCGTGTAAACTGCGAATGATATACTCAAGATCGGCTATTTTCCTACGGATGCTGCGGCAGTTCAACACGACGTAATTTAATTTCTCACTATCACTTTTCATAATAACTTAAACTTTTCCACTCGTATTAGTTTTAAGAATACACAGAATGCTCATCACAAACACTCATACGGTTAGTTCATATCGCATTAAATTTCGGATCGCGTCTTACTTCACTATTTTTATCGAAATCCCAAAATTTCTCACTACTAATATCGTGGATCTCAGCGCCTTCTGAGTAATCATCGCTACTTAAACCTAAGCTAAAAAAAACCATAGCGTGCTCAAAAAAAACCCTATGCTCTACCGCATCCGCTGCCTCGGCAGTGTAGTGAATCCCAGAACCGTTTAGGGGTACCCTACACGAGTCCAGGACCAGCCTCAGGTCAACGAAGTCCACTCCATTTCCCCTACAGAAGTTCCACAGCCTACGATTCAGCCCCACCACACGGCTCCAAACCATAGAACCGCAGTCCCTCCGAGGGACAATGTCGCAGATAGTGAGCCGCACATCGGAACCCGGCTCCTCTCGGACACGAGCAACCTCAGAGGCCAAGTTCTTAAAAGAACTTAAAACCTCATCATAATGATGAATAAACAATCTTCCCCGCGGAACAGGCTGGCATAATATTTCCATAGCTTCTTTCCAGTTTAAGTTTTCTACTTAAACAATTTCTGATTTTTTTCAAATGTAAAAATTAGCACCTATGAAAATTTTATAAGTCAGAAATTAAGCGAAAGATTACAAAAATTGAATTTCTTATTTCTCTTGATAACATCAAAGATACAATTTTTCGTCATATTATAGCTACACGGTTATAATACGGGATTTTGGGGGAGAAGCTGCGACCCGAGTTGTAAGACAACCGCGATATGACCGAGGAAATCTTTGCTTTGTAAAATACAGCATGTACTTACAACTTTTTATTTTTAAAATTTCTTTAATTAATTAACAGTAAAACAAAAGCACGATACATAATCAGTAAAAGAGATTTATGTAATGTTTTTTAAACAGTCAGTAAACTTTTGTTGTTTTTACTCAAGTACTTAAAAAACGACCCAGGAGCGGCATATTTTATCAATTTTTAAAGTAAAATTTGCAACTAATAGACTTAAGCAGTGCAGTTGTATCGACTTATTTCTCTCTAATAAGCTAGATATTCTGCGAATCGGTATACGTTAATTTTGCACTCAACCCAATATCAAGTAAACATGAATTTTAAAAATATGACATTGACTCGTTGAATTTTATATGGTTTAATTTAATACTGTTTCACTGTCACGGTTTCGAATAATTCTTTACTCATGATTTTAATCGAATGCCGGCGAAAAACTTCGCGATAATGAATTAACTCGCTTTGGTTCAGCATAATACCCAGTGATAACTAAAATTATTTTCTCTATGAGTTAACTCAATCACGCGAAATGGCTATAAATGTCCATCGTACTCTTAACAAGATTATAACAGTTTTGAAAAGATAAAATCAGAAGACTATCGAAATTTTGTTAATTATAAAATGTCCTTTTTAATATTTTACGACTGTAAAAGAACAAATATGTGGTATTTAACGATATTATTCAAACTATAATACGTCTTGGAAAATAAAGAAGTTAGTGATATGAGATTTCTGTTCACAAAGAACTTCATACACGCACGCACGCACACACACACACACATATATATATATATTTATTTATTTATACTGATATCAGTTGTGTCTCTCATGTTCTGATGAAGGGATCATTCCGAAAGCTCCAACGACGTCTACAAATGTGTCTCTCCGACACACCAGCGGCTCTCCTACCGGTAAGTGCTCACTGGGTTTCCTTCAACACCTAGTTTCCCTAAATATCCTCATTTACCTTTTAGCAGTGGTATAAATTTATTTAACGTAAGAGCAATTTCAGGTTGTGTAAATCAAACTGTTTTATAAAAAATAATTTCAACCTCTCGTTCAACTATAAATGAAAGAAACGAAAAGTTAAATCTACACCTTGTATTTAATATGACAAATATTTTTAGTAGGAAAAATAGACACGCTATAAACTTCATTCCCCAAAACGATTTTAATTTCACGCCCTCATTTTACAGACGGTGGGCAATACTACAATTCTGAAAAATTCGGAGACTACTTCCGAATTCTAAACGAAAAGGTTTGGAAACATGCACGTCCTACATTTCTTGTGAATCCGAATATGAATGACGGAGACAGACGGGGGAGGGAGGGAGGGAGGTAGAGAGGGCGTGGCTGAGACGGGATAAATGGGAAGGTATCACAATAGAGAAATTATGAGGGCTTTGCCCTCCTATTCAAAATGATATTTTTTTACCAGAGAAAAAATTCTCCAGTCGACCTGATTTTCAGTTTTGAAAGGGAAGGAGAAATAAAGATATGTCATGAAAGAGAGAGAAAAATAGGGAGTGGTGACAACCGCGAGGAGCAAAAAAACCGGGCGAATCTTCGTGATGGGGAAGACGAGAGAAGGTCAGACGAAAAGAGAGAGAGAGAGAGAGGCGGCGAATTATCACAGGAAAATTCTCAAGCGAATTCAAAAGGACATACAGATGCGGGAGCACGAACGGGAACGAGGCAAACGGCGGTTTAAAAAAAAGAAAGAAACAAATGAAAACAACCGCGAATACGGGATAAGAAAAGAGATGGGGGAAGCGACGGGTTCACAACACGGATTGGGGGAAGAAAATTGACAAATTAAAACAAATTTCAAGTACTTCGATCTATGTTTTCTCATCTCAACGGAGAGAGATAGAGACAGAGAGAGAAAGGCGTTGGGATACAAACGAGTACGATTTCGCTGGGGAGGAAAGGTCCCTCCCGGGGTTAATGGAGGGAAATGCGAGAGTTTAACGGGGAAAAAGTATCATGAGAGTTGGCGAGTTTAATGGAGTGAGCAGGGAGATAAGATTAATGCGCGACGCCAGCAGATAAAAGAACATGAATGGACGCACGCACCAATTAATTGTCTCGAAAAGTAACATTTTCAGTAGCGAAGAGTCATACGATGGGACTAGATGGAAAATACACAGAGAATTCCAGTTAAAGCGAAGGAAGAATCATCGAGGATGTAAACACGGTATTAGAAGATGCACTACAAAATGGCGGAGTAATAATTGAGATCTCATAATTAGAGTGGGAGGTGTAAAGACGGAGAATTAAAGCGTGGTATGGAAAAGCTGTAAAACACTGGGTACGCGCAATAGAATAAGGTGACGGGAAAGGAATGATTGATGGGAAATGGAAAATCGGTATGTGATAGGAGATAGAGAGGAACTAAAATGGCGTGAGGAAGGTAAATAGCGAATAAAAACTGAACCTAAGAGGGAAAAGAGGAAAGGAAAAAAGAATACGATGGGAAAGACACGAAGAAAATTGGAAAGAGGAATCCTTCATGAAATATGAGTGCCTAGGGAGCGAAAAGGGGCGACGTAAAGTGGGCGGGCTGACGTTTTGGGAGCTTCGCCATGGGGGAAATGGGGAATATTTGTCAGTGGAGCTGGGGAATGCGGGTCGAATAGGTTCGCATGGAGGGCTTACGGAGGAGAATACCGAGCTTTTCTATCTTCCGAAGGCCTAAACAAGAGTCAAACTACTCCTTTCGCGCCGATCTTGCAATCCCAGATGGCTCTGCTGTACGTTCTTTTATGTCTCCTCAAAATGTGTCATTGTTGGTACACTTCGATTAAAACTTGCGGAAGGAGAGTATTCGCCTGAGCTTATGTTAACTACTACTTGGGATTTATTACTTTTATCGACATTATAATATCTTCAGTGAAAAGCACGATATTAAAATAATAACACATCGTTAAATGACAATTGAAGTAAAATTCTTCATTCACAGCAAAATTTCCTTTCGTAAATTTTAATAAAAAAGATAAATTTTTTGTTATCTATAAATGAATGTTTGATTATAAGTTCCAAATTAACTAAATCTTCTTTATTAAGACGATTATATGATCTTAAAATGTAAATATTATTTAACGATGAAAGGCTATTCTTTGAGCTTTGATAAAATCGTTACTGTTTCATTAATAATTTTAAACTTCGCTATTTTAGATATAAAAATCAATGGTCTGGTGAGAGAGAAAGCTGACAAAAGAACTAAAACCGTGATTCAATACGAGAGAAATCCAGGAGATATGGCAAAAACTCAATCCCACGTGTAATTTCGTAAGAGACGATAAAATCCGTTGTTTAACCTGAAAAAATCTGCTTTATATATAAATATACGGATGAACAACTAGCACCCCATTGAAACTAAAACTCTTTCTGCAATGTAGAGCCGAAATATCTTTTTAAAACACATGGAAGACAATGAATTCTCTACACAAAACCAGAATAACGTACATGGAGAATTATTTTCTGTTCTGAGATTTGAAAAAGACAAATAAAAAAAGAGAGCAAAATGAAAGAAGAGAATGAAGAAAAAAGTGAGAGAAAAAATGGAGTACATACAAAAACAAAGTTTGACGTGAAAATGCTTCATTCACGTGGGTAGCATTTTCCTGCAAAAAGGAAAGCATATAAGCGTATCCACGACAAAGAAGGAGAGCCCCGAGCGACAGCGTACAGTTCGGAGATATTTCCCAACTACACGAATTTTAAATGAGTTGCTTACGGTAGGTGGTAGTCACGCACGGTGAAAATGGAAGTGAACCGATGAAAAGAGACGAATCAAACTTTTTCTGAACAGAATAAGATTTCGTACCTTGTAAGAGTTACGTTCCGCCATTCTATTTCCTTAATTAGAAGGTTCGGGATAGAAGGAAGGTGACGGGAGAAGGAAATTTTTTTTGTCGGAGCTATCCAATTCAAGAATAACCATTTGAAAAAATAAGTACATACTTATCTTAAGCATTTTAAATAGCCATGGGAACCGAAACGCGAATATGGTTTGTACAACCTTGTTCACGGCTATTGAATATACCTGAGATAAGCACTAATTTTTTTAAATTGCTTATGTTTTCCGTCCATAAACCCGAGCTCGATAATTCTCTACGGAGTAAAAGAACTGATTAAAATAAGAATGAAGACGTTCATTATAAAGCCACCAGCTGTTTGAATGAGCTTGCGTGGGAACGTTTCGTATTGAGGGCGACACGGAATATCACCGCAGAGAGAGAGAGAGAATGGGGGGTGGGGGAGGAATGAAAAGGGGGAGGGAGAGACGGGGTAGAAAACAGAATGAGAAATGAAGCAAGGACAGGGAGAGGAGAATAATGGACGGAATTTTAGTGATAGTGTGAGGAGGACCAGACGACGAAGAACAAGGTGAGAAGATGCTCGAACAATGAGAAAGAGAAAGGCGATAATACGAATACGTATAATGGAAGAGGGGCGGAGGTGGACGAAAAAAAAAGTGTGAGAAGGGATCCAATGCCTCAAGAGGGATGGAGGTCGAGGTTCAGGTGGAGTAGCTCGGGTCACGTGGGAGGCAGAAGGCAGAGAGAGAGGCGGGAGGTGGGTCTCTCATAGGGTGGGACATGGAGGTGAGAAGGATATTGATGAAGGGGGAGTGGATGGATGGATGGATGGATGGATGGATGGATGAATGAAGATCCAATGGGGATTGAGGGGTCTCATCTTTTCCAAAAGGGTCCAAAACATCTCTTCGGCTCGGGGCATTGGCTTAAAGATAATTCTCCGAGGAAAGAAGAGAAATTCAAAACGCCGATCCCTATCGACGAAAGTTGAGTTTTCCCCGTTAGCGAACAACAAAAGGTTGCCACGGTAACGGGCATCCTTTCATATCCTTCCAATTTCGACCATATGGAAATCCTTAGCGCAAGAAAAACGCGAGCCAGATTGTTTTTTGTTACAAGCTGAAAATGAATACCGTTGTGAAGAAGTGAGTAAAAGCACCGGGTTGAGAATGTTATTTTTTTTACATTAAAATTTATTTTGTTCAGCCTTTAGAATAAAAAAAAGGTTTTCGCAGACTGGAGCTAAGCAGTTTAAATACATATGAACTATGACCAACAACATAATTAAAATAGTATTAAAATATATGCTTACAAGCTACACGCACCTGCAATACCGAAAGGCAAAAAAAGAACAAAATCCGTCAAGGGATTAAAAATACCGATAATACCCTCCACGCCAACTTAAATGTTTAAGCAGTTGCAATAAGATTGAACTTGCGTGTTTCCATTTGTTTCCAGTTCCATTATCGCTCGCAGGTATGCCGCACCCATCTCCACGGATTAAGACTAGTTAATCACTTAAGAGACTCGATTAAAAGCTCGTGAAAATGAAATGGAACGCGCGCTTTCCAAGGCTGAATAAAGGCCGTGTCTCGGTCGCTTTCTCGAAATCAACGAAGCTGCAAGGGTGGTGGAGAGGACGAAATAAGATTGAGAGGAGTTAAGAGGAGATTAGGGAATCGAGAAAAACGGAAAGAGAGATTTTTTAGGAATGTGATGAAGTTTACCTGCTGTTGAAAGGCGTCGAAGGATACAACGTAGTTAGTGACGCAACTGTATTAGGCAATATAAACCAATTTTCGCGATTTTGAAGGACAAACTATTTCCCTTAATTACTAAGCTTCTAAAATATAACTAAATCTTGTTACTATCAGAGTAAGATGGACGTTACCGTATTGATGGAGCAAATGAATGATGAGACAGGAAAAAGAAAGTGATAACAGAAGGAGAAAGGAAATTGAGGGAAGAGTTTATTTGATTCGTCTTTTCATGATGAAATTGTGTGTTTTGTAATCTTCATGTAAGATTTGTAATCTTCATGTAAGATTACAAAAGAGACTATCCTCGGTGTACATTGTTTCAATGTTGATGGAAATACTGTACACAAGAGGGTCAAACATCAAATTCATAGCAGTGATTTGGAAATAATCGTTAGAAACATAAGACAAAAGACTCGCATGAAAGTGGCAGCGCAAGATACGTGATTTTCGAATCCATTTTTTCAGGATTAAGCAGTATATAAATAAAGTCGCACTTCAAAGGAGAGTTTTTCAATGCGAAGAAGGGATACAGAAATTGCAGAAAAATGGAAGGTGTGAGGAAAAATTAACGAATCAAGTGGAAAGTCTTAATTAATTAATTTACTTTACGAGTGCTCATAAATAGACTTCAAAGCCAAGTAATATTATCCCATTAAAGATAACGATGTACCAGATTCATGGCAGGATTATAGCTAGTCTCGTAAATGGAATGGTTCACTGTTTTTAGATAGAAAAACAATCTATAATAATGAAAGGACAGCTTTTTGAATGTCGAGAATTTATATTTACATTTACATGAATACTCTGCAAGCCGCCAGAATCGTTCGGCAGGGGGTGTCACTGTTGGCATGTCTTATCGTGTCTGGGGAAAAAATGTCTGTAGTATTTCTCGATTCTAGTGATTATTAAGTGCATGCTCTCGCTATCTTGTGATGCTGCAAAGTGCATAATTTACTTTGTTCTAGAGTATATTTATCTGTAGAAATTAACGTTAAAATTTTGGAACTACAACGTCATTAGGGAATATTTTGCATATTTTTTTCATCATCCTCACTTGCAGTCTGACGCAAGCGATTTCATTTCTTCTAATCAGTAATTGTTTGTTATAATACGATAGATAACAATGGTTTTAAGGAAGAAAAATGTGTTTGTTACACTTACATAGTTTGTTATGCATTTATATAGCTAACTATCTCTGGCGTGACTTATTGTGAATAATTGCTATGTATTGTTATTTGAAATGAGTACATTTTAAATAAACTGGTAATAAGGAATATTAATGGTATGAAAGAAGACGAATGAAGTATGAGAGAAAAAGCGAAGGAATGTGATACCGAAGATGAAAGGAATAGAAGACTTGAAACAAACAAAGAGAAAAGGAATTCATCGAGCAGATGCAAGAACCAAATAGAATCGGACGCAAGCTACGAGATAGAAGCAATATTATATTAAAACTACTAATGCTCGCGAACCATTTCGAGGATACTACATATACCTAACAGTAATCATCTAGAAGCAAATTGTTTTATTAAGAAATTAAACTCGATTAAAATTTTCATACGATGTTGATAAAATAAAGCTACCTAACTTACAAAGGTCACTTAAAAAGTAACACAAAATTAACTGATGCAAAACTCGAAGGAAAAATATGGGATGGAAATTAGCTTTTTCATGCAAACGGTAGTGTTATTGCATTAAATACTAAATAAATTACTAAATCAAGTGTACGAAAAGTGCCTTAAAAGAAATTGTCAAGTGCAAACAATTCGCGGGAAAAAAATCCATTTACATGAGCCCATAAAACAGATGTGAAATTGAAGAAGCTGAAATAGCGAATGAAACGAGAGAAGAATTGCAAGAAACGGAAGGTAAAATGTATTTTTTTAAATAAGATCTACGGCGGTTGAGCGTTCCTTGCAGAAAACATGTCATGGGACGAGTCTCATGATACAAGGGGAAGTAGGAAGATGGAATTGCTTAATATAGCGAGTAATTGAATCGGCGTATTTTCTGTTGACGGCGTGCGTGCAAATGGCGGGAGTAGTTGAATTAGGTTAGTAGGAATGAAAATGGAGGAGAGAGGAAAAAAGGTACAGATGGAATATTGTAAAAGAGTTTACAGAAGGGAACTTTCGAATTTTCAGATTCTCAGCGCAGAAAAAATGAGATCCCTTTTGCTTCGTTGGAATAAATTGAAAGCCAATTTCTAAACGAACACAAATTTATACTGCGACGCCGAGAAGCTGAAATTGCATTATGACTGCTACTTCCACTGAAATTAATTTTTTAAATGCGATTAAAGACAGAAACATTTTCCTTTGCTCTGGGATATTTTGAAGTTTCCTTTTCTTTAATGTTTATTTTTCATGTCAATAACTATTGAACATATGCCAAACAATATCTCAAAGTCTTGAGGTGTCGGTTTTTAACTAACTTTAAATGCGATAAAATCTTGAAAAAGAACATTACGGGGAGTAGGGAATCTGCTTTGACATATAAATGCCCGTCGTTTTACAGAAAAGGGTGTAATACACGAACAAATGTGTTAGTTTTAACTATGAAGGAAGGACACAGCATCTCCCTCTGAATTTTTTGCGCCCGTGGAGAAATTTAATCTGCTCGCCTATTCACTCATTGAGTCTATTTTTGAGGAAGCGACACATGACACATATCTTTGTTTTTTTATGTCGCAGAAGTTGGCCGTTACGGAAGTGGATCGCTGGAAAAATACTCGTTTAACGGCAAGGCAACTTCTGGGATGAGTCGAAAAAAATTAATTCTCTCTTTTTCTGCGTTGAGCTTTTTGTTTATCCCGAACGCAAACTTTCATACTTTAGTCAAAGAACGGTAAGAATGGCTAAGTTTTCGAATGTTAAACTGCGAAGGGGATAAACGAAAGATTTTAAAAATATTTTGAAATCTGAATAAAACTTTTGAGGCGAATGTTGCGGTAAGCTGCCGATCTACGCGATTTTCGTTTAAAAACGGATATCGAAATTTAACAGATTAATTTATTGCGACTAAAATTTTCATTCGACTGTAATATTGAAGGGGAAAAACAATTGTTGATCATCTCGAAAATTTTACTCAAGAAAGCTGGAGGTTAAGAATAAAAACGAATAAATAAACTACTCCGGCGAGAAAATTTATTTGTGCTACTTGCGTATTTTAATATTATAGGTCGAGATTTTTATATTTGCAATCTCTGACCCAATGAAAATCAACCTTTGTCACTGTGACCTATTTTGTGAGTGCTATCCGATTAATTTACGTTTCGAGCGTGCGATAAATAACACCCGGCAGGGCAATTAACGGGCCTTGGTCACGCACGTGTTCACTATGTACTCACATTTGAGCATGAACGGAATTCACGGAAATATTTCCGCGCAGAGTATTGGGTCGCATGTGCACCGTAGCGTTAAGTTTCTAAAGAAAATACCAAGATATACTAGAAAAGGATCCCAAGCCACTAAAATTCGCAATTTATTTCACGTTCTCGGTCCATTGATATATTTGAAAAAGATTCACGCAAGAATTTCCATTCTTAATTGGATATCATCCAAGCAGAATCGTAAAAAGTCGACCAGAGTACAACACGCCTTAATTAGCGTAATATGATTTCGTGATACTCGGTATCTTTTTAATCCCAATTGTGCAAATGAACAAATACCAAACCTGACTAAAATTTAATCATGGTTTCAATAGAACTTATCCATTTGTCTCATTCACGACGGCTTAGTTTTTTTGAAATTCAAGTTTACAGGATGACGTATATCTATTGATCATATCTTTGGCAAGGTCATCACTCGGAGGAAATTTACTTACGGCCTATAGGAGACACAGCTTAAGCTTTTGTTGGCTCCTGATTGTCCATGTCCGGAGTTCTATTATAATAGATCGAGCGGATAACTATAACACAACCATAAAGTTCACGATCCGTTGCTGCCCTTACTCTATAAACTTTCACTTCATAATTGAAGGATTAAATTTTTATATTATTACTCTGCAATGAATATATACCACATGAAACTCAAATGATTCCTGCGTTATAAAATAGACACACGAAACTGCGCGCTCACAGGGGGGAATTGTTTTTACGGTAGAAAAGGAAAAAAATAAAGAGACAAAAAATAAAACTGCCACAGGACGATAAAAATAACGCAACGCGAAAAATCCACCAAGGCAGACAAACTCGGACATCGAGAAACAACGCTTTTAAGCGTATATATATATATATCAGAGCGTATATTGTATCAGAGGAAATATCCCGGAAATCGATAAATCGAATAAAAAAACCCAACTTTATGAGGCGTTGCGCATAGCGCTTGAACCAAGATCCACTGGACGTTTTTCCGAGAAAAAAACAAAATTTTCAGTAATCGATGGCGTGGTCCCATAAAATGCGCTAAGGGAAAGACGCTTTCGGTAACGAAATGGCATTGGCAAATGGTTCTGGCTTCCAGCTATAATGAGGAGGAGCAGGAGGAGGAGGGAAAAGTGGAAAATGATAGTTGAGATGGAAAACGAAAAGGAGAAAGAGTGAGGGGAATGGGAAGAGAACAAAAAAGGAAAAGAAGAGAGAGAGAGAGAAAAAGGCATGGTGAGGGTGAGAACGAGGAGAGAAAGGGTGAGAGAATGAGAAAGGCACTCTGTTGGGAAGAGAAAATGGGAATAAGAAAATGAAGGTAAAGGTAAAATTGCGAAGGACGGAGTGACGAAGTGAGAAAAGCAAAGATGGGAGGATTAAAATGCGAAGGGAAAAGATAACGGGGAAAAGGAGACAATCAGGTGAGAGAGAGAAAAGATCTCAAGTTTAAAAAAATGGGTTAACGTGAACTTAATTACCAATAGTTTTGGTTTCAATGAAGATAATACGAAAAGTAAAACTCATAGCAGCCAGAAAGACGTTAAGACTCGCGGCGCACAGTGGGCTGGCGACCCTGTTTCGGCGCTCAAAAGTCCTCACGGATTTCTTGTGCGTTAAATGAAAAAAAGTTTCAAACAAAAGTTGTTGCTTTCGTTAACAGAAACATGTCTGGTCCATTATACATAATCTGGAGGGGTTTTTGATCACGTGACCCACTGTATCAGGAAAACCATTGGTCGGATGGAAAATCTGTTTGTGCGATTGGTTTCTACTATGAGGGATAAGCCATAACCATAGTTATTTTTCATGCTGAAAAGATAATTTTATTGTTCATCGTCACTGTCATATGTAAAATCAATATCATGTGAATCATGGTGAGGTTCTTGGAGAAGCTGTAAGACTCCACGAGGGGGACTTGTGCTTTTCTTCTTCGGCAGCTTCCGGAGCGACGTGATCACTGAGTCTGACCATATTAATAACATGTGGAGCAGGTCTTCATTACAGGATATCCTTGAGCACTTTCTCGAGTTAAATTCCCTATAATGCTTGCAGTCTTTATTTCGGCTCTCCTGAGCATCTTCGGCAAACATTCCGATAAGAAGAGGAGCTGCTCGTATGATATCTGCCCAATGTAGTAGGATCTTGTGCAGGGTGGGAGTCATAGGGTACCAAATATAGAGAGAGATATAATCTTTTGCCGTCTGAAGGGTGTATTTCTTGAACGCTTCTGTATTAACTTCATATCCGCTTGACAGTGCGTGCAGAATGACAGAGAATCGAGTAATCAGCGCTTCGTCAAGGCCGGTGATGTTTGCTGTGAGGGTAGGGTTTTCAAAAAAGCGACGCGCAGTATTCCCATCATTTGAAGAACCGGTTCCCTGCTTAGGCATATCGATAACTAAACCTAACTCATCTCTAAATCTATTCTGAATTTCTTCTTTCCTCTTCTTTACGCTATCTTTGGCCTCATCGCCCTTTGCCTGTGATCAGCGTCTATTACAGGTATCAAAGAGTCCCTTATTTCTCGATGTGATGCCATTCTTCGATCTTTATCGTGTGGGTACGCAGTGGATGTTAAGGCTTTCCATGAGTACGCTGTAGTAACAGCAAGACTTTATGTAAAAGAATACTCGTGGTATCCGATGCCTCCATCTGTTCGCAAAGTTCTCATACACGGCTCAGAAGTAATTGCTGTGTCCCTTCTTCCTATCGGGATGCTGAGCGAGGAATAGCAGGAGGCACGCAATAAAGATTTTAGACAGTACAGAGAGGGTCACCGCAGGATGACGTCCAGGGAAGCTACAAATGAGGATCTCCTGCATATTATGCTCACCTCATCGGATCCAGTTATATCATCTCACAGAAAACTTCCTCCGAAAAAGAGTGGAAGTCTTAGCGCTGAAATAATTAGCCTTTTAGCCGAAATGCATGACTCCCCATTAGATGATGACAATAGCGATAGTGATGATGATGAATAAAACAAATTGACTTGTAAGGTAGAACATTATTTTATCACCCTGTCGTTCGTGTATTACTAATGCACCAGAATAAATTTTGTTGAATCACGATATCGTTTTCTCTTTGCATTAAGAAACCATTCCTTATGAAAGTAATCGCATTCAAACTTCCCATTTGCATTTGGAATGAAGTCAACTAGTAGCATAAATACGTTGAAAAGCTGTATAATGAAATATAGGCAAACTATCCACTCAACAAACGCGAACATTAGCAAAATGCGCGACTCTTACGTTTCGGCGTTCTTCGGGTGCTTGGTCCTGTAGAGAGTTAGGACACTGGCCACAAGAAGTCGCCCCTGAGTCTTAAAACCGCAAGAAATGAACTCGGCTTCCCCAAAAACCCATTCATACACAAAATCAGGCCGATCAGATTGAATACTGAGTTTTGGCGAGCAAAGCAGGGCTTTGGTCCCACTGTGCGCCGCGTCAGGAGCAAGTGGAAACTTGCACACTCGCACGATTCAGTACTCTTACTTCCCAGTCCGGCGTACGGTATCGGTGACTTACTATATATGTTACTAACAATCGGAAATCTAAAAGAGGGCCAAACCCCCTTGCGTCCCAACACGGGAGTCCGAAATGTGCAAAAACGCGTTCATAGCTTTCGTTACATCTCGCTTGTAACTGGTGGATTTTTCGAGAAGAGGCAGCTAAAGGCAGCTGAATTTTGTACAGAAATGCAGTATATGGTTTATATTAATTGGTACATACCATGAAAACACGGTTGTAGATGGTTGTTTTTTTGTATGTCCAAGTAAACATTAAATTTTGAGATTTATGACATCTGTGTGCACCTTGAGCAGGTTTGCAACAACTAAACGGCAGGAGTTCAAATCGGAGGTTCATACAACTACATTAAGGGCTATTGTAGAGAATAACATGAATAGAAATGACCCAAAACACCTGTCAGTCGCTAAAAATGACATATGCATAATACACTGGAATTCAGCTGTGACACATTTCACCCAGATACACGAACTTCCCAAGCTCAGCCCGAGAATAATGCGATCCACTGGGCAAAAAAATGCCCGATTTCTGATGAACAGATCTCTTATCTTCACTTTTACACCATTTTGAGTTACTTTGGTTGAAGTTGGTTAAATCGACTTTTGAGCGCCGAAACAGGGTCGCAGGAGAGGATTTAAGAGATTTGTGACCCCGAGCGATAGTGGTTTTGCGAGGCACAAAACTCTCGATTTCTTAAAACGCGTGGTTAAATTTTATGTAGGAAAAGAGGACATCAAATCCTTAATCATTTATTTACAAGTACATATATTACAAATATGGTGTGCGGGCTTTTGAGGTCGCAGTTATTCGCAACTCAAAGTCTCCGAATAAGAAATAATTATTTTTTTCCTCCAAAGATAACCGTCAGTTCTCTTTCGGATGTACTGTCCTGTGTATCCCACAATTTGAATATAGTGCTGATCCGTTACAGATAATTCAAATAAACGTTTTATAATTATAAGTAATAACGATATTTATGTTCAATCTGTTGCATTCATTATCGTTTACGTTGATTGTCGTCGTCATTTAAGATATATAGAACCGTTTCATTGTGTTGGGAATTTTCACACTCACTGTATACATTTCTTTCCCCCATCGCACTAAGCTCCTGACTCTTTAAGCGTGACGTCCCCAGAGACGCGAGGCTCCCAGAGGTACGAGGCCGTTGGCCGTTGCCAAGAACGCCTGACTGTATATCCGCCTCCGCTAGGAGGTAATCTCTTAAAATTTTGAGAGCTCAAGAGAGAATATATATATATATATATATATATGCATCCAACGAAACTTACTTTTCCTAACATAATTTTTTAAAACTAATATTAAAATAATTATTTACGATTCGATGTCACATTTTAGTCTCCTATTCCAACAATTCCACCGAGAGAGAGATAACGGTGGTGTTACCTTCGGTTTGGAAGTCGTTTTGATTGCCTTATTTATTTTAAAATGTGTGGGGGAAGAGAAGATGGATTACGCGTTCAAATAGAGCGTATCGGTACTCTGCATTCTACGCATAAAATGGTAAAATAAAAATCTTAATAACGTTATATGTACATAACGAATATACCCTAGCCGCGCATCCCGCGTGTAGCGTGTTTGGTTAAAACACAGCGCGGCACGCGATCCGTGTCGTTCTCTTTCGGATGTATTGTCCTGTGTATCCCACAATTTGAATACAGTGCTGATCCGTTACAGATAATTCAAATAAATGTTTTATAATTATAAGTGATAACGATATTTATGTATAATCTGTCGTATTCATTAGCGACTTTGTTTGTTAAAGCAAATTGCGGCATATTCTTTTATCTGTATTTCGTATTTAAATTTATTTTTGAGACCGTCTAGAACGAAATATCGGGCAAGAATTACATGCATGTGGATTTTTTTCCAGTTTCACACTTATGCAGGGTACTTATATTCAAGTAAATACGGCGTATGTTGGCAAACTCGTTTCAATAATACAGTTAACTCTTAGAGCGATTTAAAATTGAAGACATTCATGGGACTGTAATATTTTTCACTTTCATCTACGAAAGAGAGATACAAATGGATGTAAAATATTCCAAACTAGAATAATAACCCGTCATATGACGGGTAACATTAAAAGTTATAACATACTGAAAACACTAAAATTAATTTTTATATAATATTTATGTTAATATCGTAATAAGGGATGACACTTTGTTCACTTTACCTGTCGTTAAATGCTCTAATTAGGTTATTCTAATTGATAACACTGAATACACTTCTTCTTGCTTGTTCTTTCAAGAAAAATAATCATTGGAAGATTGTAGTGACTTGATCATTAATTATTAACAAAACAATATAGGTTTCAAGGCAACTCATGCTAGATTAAACGTTAAAATCATAAAAAAATACGCACTTCTACGTATTTTTTAAATTTCAAAAGGCAAGATACAATAAAAGACCGGTACAATAAAATAATTTAGAATTTCGTTCGTCTTTTAGTTTTTGTTTGAAGTTTCTAAGTTAATATTTAGGTATCTTAATGAGCAAAAGAAAAAATACCTGCACGGTCAAAATTGTTTTTTCCCGTGACTCTAAATGGCAATACGAAAGGATATCCGGAGTCGAACCTAGGACACTTTATGTAAAAGTAATAACATTTTCTAGTAGTTTATGTGGCCATCTAAGAACACACCAAATTTCATATCTCTAACTGTTTCCAGTGCTGAGATAATGAAAGATTCTAAGAGCCTTATACACAGAGAGAATACACACAAAGAAAGAAAGACAGAATTGGAGAACTATATATTCCAAAATACGTCCTACTCTGACGAAAATAAAATAGGACAGGACTTTGAAAAATTGCTTCCCTTTAGTCGATTATCGCGTTTGCTCTCTCTCTCTCTATATATATATACACATCGGGAAACGTCGCGTTGGGTAAAGGGTTTCATGGTCGGTAGAGGTCGATTGGTGCAGGTGGAGAAAGGTGAAAGGGTTGGGTAGAGAAATGGCAGAGGAAGGGCAAAAAAATGGGTTAGGAGGGAGACGTTTTGCAAGTTAGAGTCAATGGTTCGCTATCCTTAGCGTGACTACATCCCATGCCACGCCCTCCACCGAGTCTCCCTTTTGTAGTAAGTTGGAGGAGGAAAAGCCTAAACACGCGCTATCGACCAGCCCCGAGAAAGGGAGGGAGTGGATAAACAGAGAGCGGCAGGGGAAGAGAGACAGAGAGGGAGAGAGGGGAGAGAGGGAGGAGAAACAAGGGGATAGGGAGGGAGAGGAAAAAAAGGGAGAAGCTGTAGATATCGCGGACAGCGGGTCCAAAGGCCCTAGTTTTCTCTCGGTAAAGAGTAATAGTTGAGATCACAAGTGAGACAGCGATGAGGAAAGAGAGATTGAGAAAATAAAATAATGAAAATAGCAGCGCTCCTTAACGGTATCCCTCCAAATGCAAGGGGTCGAACCGTGTCGAGTGTGTCTCACGGCGGTTTAATCAAATATTCATTAAAAAGTTCGAGACGAATGCAAACGACGACGAACTTTCCCGAAATAGTTTTCTAGCGATGTAGCGATTTTTAAATTAAATCCCGGCGTGTCAACATGGTCTAACTTTCCGTCGAATAAGACTGAATAATCGATTAATTTTTATGTGATAGAGATCGAGAACTCGAAAAAAATACATATATTACACCGAATGATTTATAATTTTGTAAAATACTTTCTCATTACAATGGTAATGCAATTACTTGTAGTGAGTAGATACCTGGTTGATTTGCTTGTGATATATTGAAATTTTGGAAATAGTTATTTCACCAAAAATATGGACTAAAAGGTGATGCGACGTCAGAAATAATTTTTTGATTGGCGAGCATACTTGGCATCCTTAACGTTATGTAACCACAAAGACACCATTCTCCCTAATATTATGCAGCCCCGCCAACTCATAGCAACAGTGGTATCGAAACGTTCGTTTGTTTAGGCAATATACGTAGTTAATCCAATGGCCTCATCATAAAACATTTCATGGTCTTACTATTCTTTTCTTTGATGAAAATTCGTTGAATCTCAATGAAATGTTTAAAGAAACACTTTTGCTACCCGATACAAGCCTACTTTGTTGAAGATTATCTTATCACAATTATGCAGCATTTTATCAACGTCATAGAAATACGTGAGCATCGTCCATTAAACCTTCTCAAGAGTAAGTCTTTCCGTTAAATTATCGGAAATGTAGGTCAGAATATCATTCCGATCTCTACCGTTTTTATTCTAACAAACCTACGAGGTTTTCTCTCTGAGTAATTTCGTCCGTCTGAGGCACCAACCTTTCTCTTGCCGCCAGAGAGTACTTGGCCGTTCTCCCACTCGTGCCCCGCCCGCGCAAACACTCACACACATTCCCGCAAAACTTCCATCTTCCCTATTGCAGTTCACTGGCAGGCAGACCCTCCACCACAAAATTGCCAGCCCGCCTGTCTCCTCTTCCCCTCCTCCAATTCCCTTTCGTCTTCTCTCTACCCTTTTCACTAATCCTAATGAAATCCCATTCGTACCTCATCCCAACCAATCCTCGAATCACCCTCCAATACCTTTCAACGTCCCTTTACTCCTTTGCGGCTAATGTCTTTTACTTTGTCCGCCATCTTTTCCTTCAGATATTATTTATATTCTTAGGTAAATATTTCTTCTGAAACGTTTGAAATTATTTGCCAAGGCCATTCGTTCTTATTTCGTTTTATTAAAATTATTTCATTTATACTCGGCATAATGTATTAAAATTTTTATCCGCGATTTTTACGAACATGGGTTTTTGCTCGAACAATTATTCCCGCCGTCGTTTATTGCGCCGTTACGTTTATTTGTATTTTACGTCGCCATCGTAGTCGGCATTCATTCCCTTCTGCAGTTTTCGTTTTATCTCTCTTGGAATTACGCAGCTCTGCTCTTCCATCGTTTTCTTTCCTTTCACTCGTATCCTGTCTCTATACACCACATCACATCACATTTAATTTTCCGTTTAGTTTTCTTGGTATGAATATGTATTTTCAGCAAAATCGCTTCGGTGGATTAGTGCTCAAGGTATCCTTTCTCAAATTCCAAATGTTTTTCTCTAAGCGATTTTCTTCTTCTTTAAACCGCGTCATTTTCTACTCTTGTCTATTGTTATCCGTGTTAACCGCCCCTCTTAAATCTCATTTATATCATATAGTGCTTCATCAAACTTGATTTTTTACTTTCTCATACGAAGTACCGAGAAAGTATCTATTGTTAACGTGAAAAAATTCGACCTCGAGATTTTTACGGAAATATACCTACGTTTTAGGTGTCGCTGAATCCGAAAAAGTGGTTTTCGCAATTCCGTCTGTCTGTCTGTCTGTTACTGGCTCTGGAGCTTAGACGGTAAAGCGAAAATGAATGAAATCTCGTACTTAGGAATTTTATCATACTGAGCAGAGTATACATATAAATCGTTGACATTGATAAATAATTAAGAGTAGGATTTTCTCAAAAACGGTCTAACGATTTTCATCAAATTTCGTACAGTTACTTGAGTATACATCTACAATAATACTACGTATTTCCTTTTTTTCCATGAATGAATATAAGGCTAGTTTATTCTTGGGCAACTTTAACAAAAATTGGATTTTCTAAAAACAGGCTCATACGATTTTCATTTTCTAAAGATAACTAAACGACGCATTAGTACCCATATATGAGAAAGTTTGTACAATGTATGTTGTACCGATTTTTTAAATTTGTAACGTGTTCGTTATCCGTGCGTAAATATAAATTTCGAGACACTTCAACGGAAACGAGATATGAGACATAACGAGTACGTCACGCTCTATCAGATCGTCACCTATTCCCGCAAACCGCAAATTCAAATTACATAGGCCGACTTAAATTATCGACATTTTAAAACGAAAACACTTTTCTCATAAAACTCTCGTTACTACTGCTGACCTTGAACAGATCTGAAAAATTTTTTTTGGTAAACAAGCCGCCGTCCGTCTTCCAACATCTCTCTCCCCTTTTATTCCCGCCGCACCCTCCGACTACACGTAACGGGCCAAATTTTTATTTTTTCGTTTGCTTCGACTCTGCCACAAAAGCGGTTCGCTATTCTCCTTCCAATATCCTTAAAATGTTCACCCTACCCGTACACAACCACTCTTAAAAACTTCCAACCCTAACATATCTTCCCTCCTCGCCTTCCTTCGGCCCTTTCTTTCTCTCCCCTCCCTCCCCCTCCCCCTTAATAAGGGAAACTAACGAGATGGCGCATCCCCTTTTGGCTTCGTGCCAACCGAATGATCGAGGAGGCGGCGGAAGCGACGGCGGTATCATACAGGTACAATGGAGGATGCTTGGCGCCGGACAAGGCAGACTAGACTAGAAAAGAGAGAGAGAGGAGGGAGGAAGATTGTGCGGAAATGTGTGTGGGAAATTTGAGAGGCGTGTGGTTGAGGGGATGTAAAGGAAGTGAGGAGGAGGGGTTGGAGTGGGTGGGGGGGAGAGAGAGAGAAAAGGGTTGTAGGAGGAGGGAGGAAAAATGAGTGGGAGGCACGGGTAATACGAAAGGGAGGATCGTTTTGCGGAGAATTAGTTTTGGATATAAGGAGTAGGAATTGATGGGGAGTAAAGTGGACGAATAGGGCTGGAAGTTATAATGTTACTTGGGTCGGCGTTTTGAGGGAGTATTTGAGTTCGAAAAGAAGTTTTCGACCCACGAATAACTGACTGTAAAAGTTTGAGGAGGCGTGCGGTCATTCGGGTTATGCAAAATTAACTTAAAGCGAGAGTGCGAAACTAACCAGGGGAAGGGACTTTGGTGTCCGAAAATTTCCGCAGAGTTTGGAAATTCCTCCAGTTCTGATAATATCTGCTTAGAATTCATTTATTGTTAATGTTTGCAGAAATGAGGTAGCATTAAATCAGACCCGATCACTTCCACATGAGAGCAATGTGAGTGAATAGATTTCGAAAAATAACAGCTTAATAATAATAATAATTACATAAGGCCTCTTAATGTGGCATGCTTTGAATACATTTTTAAATACAAAATTACTTCTTTAAAATATAAATAAAATTGGCTCCTGTTACATAATCTACTGACGTAACATATTCAATGCTACAGCTAAGGTATGGTGAAGGTGGCGTATGCCATAGGCGCCGCTTGCAAAAGGCGTCGAACTTTCCCGAAAAAATACGAAAATTTATTTTCCTATAGATATTAGTAATAACTTAATACTCATATATTAAAATGATTTCAATAAAAATACTATTGCTTTTAATTAAAACGTAGGAAGAATAATATTCCATATAAGTCGTTTCCTGAAAATCTTCAATAGGTGCCATATCTCTCAACTACGTCTCTTCATTAATATTTTGTCAAGATTATAAAAACTTTTATTCCTAAATATCATCATCAACGTTACACATTCCATTACACTGCTGAAATATGAAACGATATGTTCTTGAATTATAACCTTCATTTTAAGGAGAGGACTTAGAAAATGAAAGTATATACTAAATTTGAAGCCAGCCGAAATTTATACGAGTTACTTATTGTTAGTCCAATGATAAGACTTGTACAGGAATTCAATGTAATTGTTTAATGCTATTTTTTGATACAATGCCTGTGATGGAGAGGAATATTGTGAAAATCAAAGAAATGAACTCAGGAAATCAGGTAATTAGTACCACGAGGATTTATCAATTACATGTTTCAAAATGAAATTAAAATACAAAATTGGCATTATTTCTTAAAAATTACCTGAGGAAATAGATAAAACGCCTACACCTGTATAGTGACTGTTGCGCTTTTTCAGTACGGCTTCATCCCTATATGGCTGCCAAGATTACTCTTGTCTCAGCTATATTGACCCTATGATGGCAACAAGTATAAAATTGAAACAAACCTATTTTTAGTGATTCTCTCACAGATATTGCCATTTCCGGAGCGGGAAAAACGCTAGTTGGTTCAACCGAATCCAGAATATAACTGAGTAATGTATGTCATTATGCGCCTTCGTTGCGGCAGCGAGACTCTTTTCGAGAAGGTTGGAGAAGGTGGATTTTATACATCACTGTCTCTTCCTTTCAGCGGCACTTAAACGGTGAAAGAGACACGAGGATACGATCTCGAATAAAATAAGAGAACGAAAAGAACGCGCTACTGAATGATTGAAAGCAATACTATCTTATTTCTTAGTATTTTTATGCGAGTGGTTACAAACGTGACAAGACGCATTTGTAATTGTTACCTCCAATCTAAAAAATTGTTTTATCTGAATAGTACTCGGCAACTTGCTTATGCATACACTAAAGTTAAATTTAGAAAGGATAAGAGAAAACATTTTTCTTTATGTATGGCTTCCGCCAATCTGTATAACAACGAGATAAGCCAAAGAAATATTTAGGTAATGTCCTTACAAAAATTTTCCCATAAATTTTCAAATGGAAACATTTTCTCTAATTTCGAAGTTAATATGGTTAAAATTTCTCTGTTCGTAAGTAATCAGTTAAATAAAGACTGATGATCTCATAGTATTTTTTTAATCATTAGAATATATATCAAATCACGATAAAAATAATATTTTTTTTTCAGTTCTAACTTTATACTTCTGATTCATTTATCAGATATTCATTTGAATATTTAACCCCTGAATACATTTTCAAATAAATTGAAGAAGGAGGCTCTTTTTTTATCTCTCTCTTTCCTCTCCTTAATGTCACAAACCGTCCTGAATTTACGATATTCAATGCGCATCGAAAAGATACGAGAGACATGGCTCATAAAATACGTACCCATACAAATGGAACTAGTGGAGGTATTTCGGCTTTGAGAAATACGCCCTATTTAGAAAAATGTAGAAAAGAGGATTTTTTGCTTATAGAAAAGAGAAAGGAATATTCATCATGAAGTCAATGAGACATTAAAAGTTAATCACCTCCAATAACTTATCTGGAAGAGTACCCGAATCCCTTTCCAGTAAAAAAAAACCTTTTCATTTGGAATTTAATCAAAGTAACCATGGAAACCGAAGATACGTCGTTTCTTGAAATTCCCATTAGGGTGCGACGGTGTGTGTACGCTTCAATGATTTTATTTTAAAAACGGCGCATCTATTCACGGCGTCGATAACATATTTCCTCTAAAAAAAAAAGGGTTCTACGTGGCGTCAGACGATAGTAACTCAATATCCATGCTAATCGATCGGCGGAGCTGGGTCAGGAGTAGGAGTGAGGGAGTTGAATAAATAAAATGCTAGGAGATAAGGGAGGGAGGGAGGGAGAGAGAGAGAGAGATAAAGAGAGAGGAGAAAGACGATTGAGAGAGTAAATGTGGAGCAAGTCGATCCCCTTCAGCTAGAAAGAGGCGAGGAGATGAGGATTTGAGAAGGAGGGTGGAGATACTGCTTAAGCTGTAACGAACGAGAGACGGCGGATGATACAGCGCAAACGCTCAAGAGAATCATCGGCTCCGTTAATCTCACTTCCGTCAAACCTCTTTCCACTTCCTCCCCAACTTTCCTCCTCTTTCCCCTCTCCCCCTCTCCTATCCCCACTCTTTCACCGAGACTCCCATCCGTCCCGAGTTTTGCAAATCAATGTTTATCCTCCGCCGTGTACGTCAACGCGAACTTCCAATCCTCCCCGCATCCGTACTTCCCCTCTCCCGCTCCCGCTCCACCCCTCATCGCTCGGACACACGTCGATTGTCGCGCTGTCTCGCTCGTCTATGGCGTTATTGCCGACATGTGCTCGTAAATAAAATCCGGAGACTTCGTCCGTCAAACGGAGGGGGAATGCAGATCGGAGGAAGGAGATTTTGGAACGGAGGGATATTCTTACAGAAAGGAGGAAGTCCTTCCTTTTCCGTTCGCCATCAACCTCTTCCTATTCCTTCGTCACGCTTCCCTCCCTCCTTCTCTCCCCATTCTCCCCCTCCCCCATTCCATTTTCATCTCTTCGGTTAGTCTATCTTGTTATTTTAAGATTCCACTCATCTGGAATTTCCGTCCCTTCCACCCAGCTAAAACATTTTCGTTCACTCCAAATCCTTCCAATTTAAAGCGCATCTCTCTCTCTGTGTTGAACGAACTAAATTGCCACATAATGGTACCTTTATTCGTTTAGTTTTTTCAGTCTTTTTCAACTTCACGCTCATCGCCTGACTTGATTCTAGCGCGTTTAAATTAAAATCACGCGCCTTCCATCGTGCGTGATCGAATCATTAAGACTTCCTTGTCCGCGCAGAGATAATGTAATTCATTATCCCTTTTACGATGTTTTCCCTTAAAACCGGCAACTTCATAATATCATTTATTTTTAAAGATAAAGTTACATGCCTCGGTTCCCTAAATTTTCCTTACTGTAGTTTTACCCTTTTACTTTCTCATCTATTGAGGAAGTATTGTTATCGTGAAAAAATTCGACTTCGAGATTTTGATGGAACTATATGTCTTAGGTGTACCCGAGGCCGAAAAAGTGGTTTTCGCAATGCCGTCTGTTTGTCCCTTTTATTGGCTCTAGAGCCTAAACGGTAGAGCGAAAATGAATGAAATGTCGTACTGAAACATTTTATCATACAGAGTAGAAGCCAAGAAGAAATGGTTGATATTGCTTAATAATTAAGGGAAGTTTATTCTATGCATTTTTAACAACAAATTGATTTTCTCAAAAAACAGCTACAACGATTTTGATCAAGTTTCGTACAGTTACTTGAGTTTACGACTTCAATAATACTGTATAGTTCATATTTCTCAAGAAATGAATATAAGGCTAGTTTATTCTAGGCAACTTTAACAATAATTCGATTTTCTCTGAAACGACTATAACGATTTTGATCAAATTTCATACAATTACTTGACTTTACTTATTCAATAATACTGTATAGTTCATATTTCTCAAAAAATGAAAATAAGGCTAGTTTATTCTTGGGCAACTTTAACAAAAATTGGATTTTCTAAAAAAAGGCTCATACGATTTTCTTTAAATTTCGTATAGTTATTTAAGTTGATGTTTATAAAGATTCTACATAGTTCAAAAGATAATTAAAAGACGCATTAGCATATAAGAAAGTTTGTACAATATATGTTGTACCGATTTATTTAATTCAACCATATTTCTTCAAAGGAGAATTATCGAGTAAGCCTTACGGCTGGAATCAAATTGATAAAATATTGTGCAATGGAGTATTTTAAAGAAATGATATATTACGTGTATAGGGAAATTGCGTTTTTAAGTTTTCTTCTCCATAAATAATCCATTTTCTTCCTATTTAAAAGTAATGCATGCATATGTAAGGAAAATAAACTTATTTTTGTGAGACTGTTTATGTTAGAAAGAATGAAGAAGTCACCATGCAAGAAAATTTCTAAGTTCAATTCGAATTAAGACATTCATGTTTGATTTTCTTGATAACAGCAACTGTTACGATAAAAATGTATGGGAAAAAAAATAATGTACTTTAGAAGTTAAGTTTTATTTGAAATGTATTTTGATATGACCAATACTTTACGAGATAGGACGGAAAATTCATTGTTATCATCAGTAAAGTGGTGCCCCTGATTGACTTACGTGATAAATTTATGAGCTTTTCTTATTATATTTGACTGCAAGTACTTAATATCAAATTTCATGAAAATTCGTTCGGTAGAAGCTGAGAACAAACTTGCAGACGGACGGACAGACAGACCGGACAGACCGCGATAATAGGCGCTCGCACTGGAAGCGAAACGCGCCTAAAAGGTTCAACCTTTTTATGGTAATTGGAATAAAGAATTGTCTGTTAACGCTCTTCTAGTTTGAAAAACCGAATGAGAACATTTAATATTCATATGATTCTGCGCTATCATTTTTGCGGTGACTTCTTTATTTATTTTTTTAAGTACTGCCATTGAGGATAGATTAAATATATTAACTATAGTACCATTATTTATTTCGTGGCAAAAATTTCAGTTGTTACCATATTACGCCCTCAGATTATCTTTTATATTCAGGAATAATTTTTTACTACACTGAATTTAATTTAAAGTTTTAATTCGTTTGTGCATTTGGGGACGTTTAGAATGAGACTGAAAAATTCCCGCAATTAAGTCCTGCTTATCGCGATTATATGATGAATAAGTCAGCTACGCAGAATTGCGTCGTCGATTTGCAAAACCTTTCGTTACGTACTTAAGGAGCAGTAAACCGTCCGTCCGGCGTCAAGGTAAACTTTCCTTGAAAAAAAAAGTGTCAGATGACCCCCTCCCGACTCCGTTTCAAACTCCGACGGTCTACTTCACGACACGAATGTTTCCCTTCATCACCCACCTCGTCTACACTCAACCCATCCCTTATCCCAAAACCCTTTAAACGTTTATCCCCGTTCACACTCCCTTATCTCCATCCACCATCTCTGCCTCTCTCCCAGTTCCCTTCCGGCTACTCTCCTCCCACCTTTCCTATCTCTCTCTCTCTCTCTTTTCCTGCCTCCTCGCTCCCTCTTCTACACCCCCCCCCATTATCTCTCCCATCCTTTTTCCCTCCTTTCGACCCTTGATTTTCGTTCCTTTCCTCTATACTCATCCCTCTCCATCTCATTCTCTTTTCCTTCGTTTTCGCCCATCTGAGGCTCCTTCTTTCGTTCTTTCCCCCGCTCTCGAACAGCACCCCCCCCCCTCTCCCACCCCATTTCCGTGTAGGTAAATATCATCTCGCCACCTAGGGGTGGTCTTATCTCTCCCGGACTACGCTCCGTTCGCTCTTCGCGATACGGCTTCTTCTCTAAACGCAAGTTTCTCGACGCATCATTTCGGTTGCGCTTGTCGTGTAGGATCATAGAATCCCTCGTGTTAAACCCTTCGCACACTAAACCTCAAGAGTGGACATTAATGATTCAAAAAGTGATTTCCTCCTCGCTTGTGACGATGATGTCCCTCGGAATGGTGAACGAAGAGGCGTTTCCAGGAGCATCCCTTCGCATCAAAACATCATCTATGGAGGGGACCTCGTTAACTTCATTCGCGTCGATTTTTCGCGGGGTACATTTCTATCCCATTTTTAAAATCGCGATCTCTCTTTTTCCCTAGAAAAGGCCCTTCTAAGCCCGTTACGAGTGTGTTTTATCGGTCTGTCGATGTCTCATTTTTCCTTCTGGTTTTTGATCTAGGTCAGTTTAGATAAACTTTAACTGTGTTGGTCCTTTTTATTGTATTTTTACCGATATTTCTCTACGGAAATAATCCGTAGCCTCTAGGATGATTACAGAATTCTGTCTCGCTAGTCTGTATTTGATAAAAAATACAATTCTAAATTCGTTCTCGAATAAGGGAGCGTTGGAATGAGAGCGTATTATTTTACTCAAAAATGCACAACTTGCAGCACGAGAACGAAGTTTTCACGGAACATGTTTTAACTGTGATAACATAATATGCAAATTCACCTATCTATATCAGACTCATAATGATTAATGCCCTAAATTTAGCATTTCCTAATGTGTATATTATTTTAATAAAGTTAATCTGGTTAAGGGAAATTTTTCTCCGAAATTCTTTACAAACTGTTTTGAAGCACTGGAAAATTTATTTCGGTCGGTTATTTGAAATATAAATATTCGCTGTACCAGAATATTTTCAATAAGAAATTTATATGCAAAATAAAATGCCGTTATTTCAAGTGGCCACAAGTTATGCGTGAAGTCATTAAGCAAGAAATAATCAAAAGAATAGTATAAAAATTCGGAAAAGTTTTAGAAGGTGATTTTAAAATGCATTGGATACGTGATACAACTTTAAAATAAGCCATCCTCTGAACCAATGTATTTATTTTTCATTAAACATCTTTTAGAACGAGATTGAAAGGAAGAAAATAAAATGATTCGTCATAATGTAAGAAAGTTCGCTTATCATTCATGTGAGATTTTTTTCAAGAGGTTAGTATTTCCGTTTCCAGAGGAAAAGTTAAAAAAAACATTACCGTGCTCCAATGTTTACATTTCTAACCTCGGAATCTGTCATTTTAAAGAAACATCATCGTTTTTTTTGCATCTCAAAGATATTTTCTCAATCGCTTAATTTGAGCCCGCCCGCCAAGTCTTTTGTGCTTCCAGCATTCTATGGCGAAAAATTCCGGGTACATGGTAGCATCACTCCAGGACCCTCTAGTCTGCTCTTCAAACCGTGCAAACATCGGTGACCTTGGCGCCCTTCATTCTCTTGCATGACAGACGCCTCCTTCCTCAGATCTCAGCACCCAATTATTCCCTCCTGTTGCGAATAGCTCCTCGCTCCCTTACTTTCCCACTCCTCTGCTCCCTATCCTCATTTTCCCACTCTCCTCACATATCTCATTTTTATCCTCATTTCCCCCCCTCCCCCACCTCTCTTACCCTCCCCTATTCCCTCCACGCGCTGCCACGCCTCAACTTCGCAACTCCGCTCCATACCCAAATTTCACCCCTTCGTACATATATTACAAGCAGCTCCGTATCTGCACGTCTCTCAACCTTTTCCTTCCTCTCTATCAAATAACCGCCTCCATCTCTCCCCGCTCCTCTCTTGTTCCATCACCTCATCCATCTCGATCACCCTCCCTCTCCTCCTTCTCTTCCTTTGACCTCCTGTTCCTTTCTCTCTTTTTTTCTCTCCTCTCTTGTAAAGACCCTTCCACCTGAGGCACTGCTTTTAACCGACGCAGCAGCATCAATGCCACTCCATCCTGCCCTTATCTTTTCTCCGACAAAAACACGGAGTAGGCGGAGAGAAAAAGCACTTCTCTCTTCAGAGTTCTCTTAGAAAAGTCCTCACAATCTCTCAAGACGATGTATTGAAAGAAAATCGAAGCGTGTTTAAGGGTAAGGGATCTGAAACAAGTTGGTAGACTGACGCGTATACAATATCGAAAGTCTCTTGATAATTTAAAGCTTTGATGGACTTGATTAAAATAATAGACAACAGTATAAACTTCGATTGGCTGAGGCATTGGTAAATTTTGAGATTTTCCTATGATTTATTATGATTTCATTATTCAAACGAAAGCTGCAAAAAAATTCCGGACTCAAATAAAGAAACGAAGATCTTGACTGATTCACATATTCGATGATTGCACCGGGTGAATAGAAGACACAGAAAGTTGAGGAAAACGAACATTTGGAAAAACATAAATTTTGTTTTATATTTAATCTAAAGTCGTGAAGAGTAAGACTGCGTCTATAGCTTAGCGACGCCATCGCGAATTTAAAACATTCACACTTCCCTCAGCCTCATCGGTTAGAGCCTAAAGACCCAATTTGGTAACTTTCGTCAGAAAATCCGAAGAGTTACATTTATTTGACAACCAAGATTCTAAATAATCGACATAACTAACTATGTCGACTGTATCAAAATCACTATAGTGCTTGCAAGTGTTTCAAAAAAAGAACTTTAAAATCGTAAATGTGCTAAGAAGTATGATAATATGGACATCCCTTCGCCTTTATTAAATAAAAAAAATCAAGTACCAGGGTTTGAAGTCGCGATAGAGTAACCGTATTGCTATTCGCCATATTTATTTATCGAAAAAGAAAATGTTTGCTGTTAAAGCTAGTTTAAGTTTGTTGTAATATTTAAGCTGAAAATTGACAAATTTTAATGGAAAAACCTTGAACTTTATTAGCCTTCGTAGTTTATAAGGTTTTTCCACAGCGTATCTGTAAAATCTATTTAATTACGAATCATTACTCAAATAATATAAATGGTTACGCTTTCAGTAGTTAAAATGAGAAATAAATATAGTTGCTTTTTAAAATATTTTCTCATGACTAAAATTATATGGCAAAAATGAAGGTATTTAAATGTATCTCATGGAAACGAATCGACAAAAATAAACACCATTCGTTTGTCCATAAAAAATAGCATACATTTGAATTTCAACTCTGAAATTTAAATGTAAACAATGTCCCTCGAGAAAAGACGTCATGCGGGCATGTTGTTCAGGAAGAGAGCCTTAAAAGACGGACTTCTACACCCGTTTGGACAATAGCAAATTCTACCAATAGAGCAGCACTTTGGAATCATGAGTATTTTCCATCGCTTAGTTTCCGCTTCAAAGGATATAGGCCGAAGCAACATGTATCGTTCACGGATACACAACTTTTTTCCGCTCGTTTTTTCTCTCACCCAAATGTGAAAGTAGATATGGACTCGGCATTAAGCGACATGAATGCGTGCGATCGGAGACTTTGTACACTTGGGATTGTGCACTGTAAATGCACGTACCCTTGTTTCTTTCTCTCCCTTTATCTAGAACGGAAAATCGGAGCACCGATGCGAGACTGCGGTGCGACGCAGGGTTGCGGGGTCTCCACGACCGACAGAATGCTCTTTCACTATGATCGATAATGCAACGGCACTATAGCCTAAAGACGGACTGCCACGATCGACCGTTTTCAAATCGGATGCCACTGGCGAATCCGCGTGGTTCCTTTTTTAAAAAAAAACCCCATTTATCTTGCCAACTCGAAGAAACCGTAATCAAACACTTCTAAATTTAACTCTGTTTGTGATATAAAAAAACCGGATACTCTAAACACCCCGTAAAAAAAGAAGGGTATATTTAGGAGGCTCTTGCGTCTGAGAAGTTCTTTACGAAAGGGTTTTTTTCTCGGTATATTTACCCTCTCAGCGCAACGCTCCGCAAAGAGGTTCGCAGTAAAACGCGATAGAGAAACTTCTAGATCGTAAACATGTCCATCACGCGGCGCGATACACAAACTATACCTGTCAAAACTTTCTATCTTTATCTCGGGCTTTTCTACTCAACGGAGTGACGCTCGAATAGTGCCGGGGATCTGCCGGACGAGAACGAGTTGTTTAGACCATTGGTAACGAGCCCATTATGTTCGACAATGCCCTCGCTCAGCCTAGCCGGCGTTTTTTTATTCGTTTATGAGTGCATCTAGGACGTGGTCAATTAGCGCGCGTTCGAGATGACACCCCGTCGGAGAAGTGGGGGTGGAACGAAACCCTATACCGGAGATACGCAGCGAGGGACAGCGCTGTTCGACGTCCCCTAGAGGGGAGCTCGCATCGTGGCGCGCTTTGGTGCCCTCCAAACGACTCGTTCGAATGAAGTACCGAGGCAGACCCATACAGATCCCAAAGTACGTTGCTTCGAACATTCGATCCCAGAGGGACAATCATCAATCATCCCGCTCAATCTTGTTTATGGTGTCTCTCTTACTTTAACCCCGTAACCACAGCAAGTACAAACTTGACACGTACATATTTTATAGTTACTTTCTACGTGGAGAAGCTTGTAGGAAAATTTTTGGGTTAGGACTGAGTAGATATTATATTAAATAGCTTTCGTGTTTTTTCGTTATAATATAATCCTAGTTATCAATACCATATATGATCGTTGTTCGCCAGTAATATTTTTAATCTTTTGCACAACAGGTAGTCCAGTGCAACTCGATACCTGTTTAGGAGGCTGAGATGCATGGGATTTGTAAATATTTTTCTGTGGCCTACTTGGGATTGATTTTCATTACTGCTCATGAGCCCCCTAACCGCAAATAAGTTGGCTTATCAGTATATCCTAAGGAATGAAAGAAAGCTAAACCGCAGGAGCTCCTTCTTGACGAACCATGAAAAGTGTGCTTATGCCTGATAAGAGGTCTTCGGCTATTTTTTTGTCCCTTAAACAAGTATGAAAATTATGATTTTGTATGGACATGTCTCAGACAAAAATTCCTTTGGAAGTTAATAGAGAAGGAGAATATATCTTCCATTTTTATGATAAGTGTGTGAGAGAGAGGGAGATGAGGGACTTTTAACAAGCTGTACACTCGGTGAGTGAAAAGAGTGATGATACTAAGTCTGTTTTTATTTGGTTTTCGCCTAATCCCTTCCTCGATAACTTTTCCTTCGCTCAAGATTTTCTCATAGCTGCTTTTAAAAATCATTCTTAAGCCCCATATTTTTTCTCCTTCAATTTTCCTGTCGAATGAAACTTTTATATCGATAAATTATATCTATCTTCGACTTGGTTGTTTAAGACTTTGTAGCGCGATAAGCAGGGTATTAGCCTACCAATAGAAAAGTCGCGCGTTCGAATCCCGCCTCAGAAATCAAATCTTTCATGCGCAGTAAAAGATTCAAAAACGTTCGCACACACGTTGAGTCTGAGTACTGAAGTTTTTTTTAAAAATAAGTATGATGTATCATTGATAAATTCAATTTATTAAATAAAAGATATTTTCTCAACATTTTAGTGGGATAGAATTGAAAAAAAGCTAAATTTTTTTAATGCGCCACACCGAGAGAATACGGTTAATCAATTTTTTTATCGACGATACACCTGAGCGGTACAGTTAATACCGTTTATATTACTTTTATAGTGGAAGTTCGTTTCCATAAAATTTAATGTTGTAGCATAATTTCTATTTATATAGAGCAGATAAAATTGCTGAAATTTTTATGATATACGTAAGAAATGCTATACTAATTATTAAAAGAATCGTAAGAAAATGTAGTTACCCAGAAAAAAGTTGAATAGCAATTTGCCGTTGGAATTGATTCTGAAAAATTTTAACTTAAATTTTAAAGCAGAAAAATGGCGAATTTCTTAACAATAACTGTGATTTATATAAATTGCAGCATTATTATAAATTGAAATGGTAATCTTGAATAAAGTCGGAATAATTCTTATTTATCAAAGGGATGATTATCATTAAATATTACTCCTGACTTTAGACATTATTTTTACAACATTCTATATCGAATCATTTCACATATATATGGCTGAAAAAAAAACCCAATCACATGTTCTAAATCGTTAATAGCACGCTATTTTTTAAAAATACAAATATTATTTGTTGTCGGTTATGATAAGATTTTAAAAGACACATTAAAAGTCATGCAGGCTATAAATTTCACAAAAAAACTTAAAATTCTCTCTCGTCGAAATAAATATCAAAGTGAGTAAACTAAACCACTCATAAATGATAAGTTTTTCCTCAATAGGTTGAATTCAACCATACAATTTGAAGAGTAAATTAATGGTTAGGGATATTTATCGATTAGAAGGCATTATAACTACTAAATCGGCCATATTGCGTTAGCAACATTTGTCGTCAAAAATGTAAATGAACACACGCCAGGGGTCTAAGAATTCACATCATGCATATATATAAATGTATTTACGAGTGCATTATGATACTATCTACGCTTTATTACGTAATTTACTATTTTTTTAACCGTTCAAACAAAAACAAAAGAAAAATGTTCATCCATGAGTTTATTTACATTTTTTACTAAAAGCTTTGTATTCTTATGCTACACTAGGTAATTTTTGTGTATCTATATCTCTAGCTAATATGAGAAACGGTTTAATTTACAAAGCCGAAACATAAAAATACTGACTTTGACCTACATAAAGATAAAAAAACGTTCTGTTATCTAGAAATAAATTTATTGATTTTATGGGAACGAAAATAACCCATAAGAATGGATAAATCCTACGCAAAATAACAAACGCATTCGAGAGACTCCAACTCATGCACTAGAAAGAAGTAAACAAAAAACACATGGTAAAAACAAAGAAGAAAAGTTTCTTACCTGATTTATTTTTTGATGAACTGGTCTGCGGTGGAAAGTCTCCTCTGGGAGCAACTCTTCTTCGTCGCCTCCTTCCGAAGGCAGCTTCTTCTTCCGCGGCCAAATACGCTTGTCTCGGTTGTCCACCAGGAGGTCGGAGTCGAAGACACTTTCACGCCGTGTCTTCAGCCACTCCAGTCTTTGAAGCACAACCGCGATATAAATTCGCAACGAGACCTTTTTTTTTTAAAAAAAAAACTGGATCTGTCCGGATACACAGAAAGCGAAGGGAGGTCGCGAGATGAAGGGGGAGGCGGCACGAAAAGGAGGGGGAGGAACGAGGAGCGCGGAAAACTCGGTTGTGCACCGTTCGTCGCAGATAGGGCGATAAGAGTGCTCGGGGACAACTTCCTAAGTTGCGCAGTCCGCCATCTTGTCGAGAGCCCCCCCTCTTTTATTTTTTTTACGAAAACTGTCCTCGAAACTCTCCGGCGCACTTCCGTAACATTCAGTTCGCGGGAAGGTGATCCGAAACGTATCTCCCCTCCTGCCTCCTTCGCCTCCTCTTGATCGTCATGACAAGGTAAACAAAGCGCTTCACCCCTATCGCGTAGCCGTGCCCTAACACACGAGTGCGGTCCCTCCGCTTTACACCGAAGACGAGCACGCCTCCTCTCCTGCTTTCCTTTCCTCCTATGCGCGAGACCTGCGAACGGTCGTAACGCTGCAACCGACTTGCTCGAAGTGTATGTCACGCTTCCATCGGAATCCTCTCCCCCTCTTCCTCCACATTACCTCCCCTATTTTCCCTCCCTGCTACCTCTTCCCCTTCTACCTTTTAAAGGGGGCCTATATCGATTCGGGCGCCCCGTCCCTACCATCCCTCCTTCCATCCCTCTCTTTCCCTTCCTCCTTTTCGCCGCAACCCCAAAACACTCCCCTCCATGACCTCCTCCCCTCGACCTACGGCGGTACACAACTGCGCCGTTCACGGTTCGAAACCCAGGGAGGACACCACGTGAAGGGAGGTACGGCGGAGGACACCTTTTATAGCGGCGCCAAATTCGAAAGCGATGTCTGTAAGGAGACCGAAGGGAAATGGGGAGAGTGGAGAGGGAGGGAGGGGAGGTTTTGGATGCGGAGGGAGCCGACGTTCGGAGAGGAGTGTGAGCTACGTCTGGGGTAGACAGAGAGAGGGAGAGCGAAGGGAGGGTGGGAGGAGGAGGGGGAGGAGGAGAGGAAGGGGGTATGCGTCAGCTGTGCTTCCATGCTCCGTATGCGGAGAGGTGGGAAGGAAAGGGGCGGGAAGATAGGTGGGTAAAGAGAGAGAGAGGGGAAAACGTGGAGGGGAAGGCGCCGGAGGTGGCGCCGCGGCGCCCTCGCTTTGCCGGCAGCACTAGCTGCAGGACCGCACTCCCGGATCCGCCCTTCTTCCCTTCCTTTTTTCTCCCTTCCACTCCACTACTTTCCTCCCTCCGGTTTATGGCTACACCCTCCCTACTCGTCCCTCTCTCTCTCTCTCTCTCTATAACCCCTCTTTCTCGTCCCTCTTTCTTTCCCTTACCCATCCCTCTCTCGTCATTTCAGTACTTCATCCGTTCCCCTTCGCTAGCATCTGCCTTTCCTCTGGGGAAAGAAAGAGGAGAGGGGGAGGGATGGAGGAGAGACAGAGAGAGGGAGAGGGAGAGAGCGAGGGAGAGAGAGAGGGAGAGAGAGAGAGAGAGGGAGAGAGAGAGGGAGAGAGAGAGAGGGAGAGAGAGAGAGGGAGAGAGAGGGAGAGAGAGAGAGGGAGAGAGAGGGAGAGAGAGGGAGAGAGAGGGGAGGTTGGAGGGAATGGACATCGAGTCAAAAAAAAATCTTCATGTCCTTTCTTTAAACGTGGACACGAAAAAATACTCATCTTTCGCTTGGTCTTTTAGAAGAAAAAAGAAGATCTTCCCATCCATGCGACTTTCCCTGTCTCTCTTATTTCCAATTTTTTTGTTTCTCGCACCTTTACTCCGATATTTTCTTTTGAATCCTTGCTTTGAGCGGTCCACTTCACCGGATTAATTCCTCGCAACAGATTATTACTCTCGTTATCCCTATTCTCTTTCCCTTCCGCTCTCTCCTCTTTCTTCTAATCTTACAGCATTTCGGAGCAATTGGCCGACGCTTCTTCCATCTTTTGATCGATTTCCGTTACGGAGCAGCTTGCGTAACTAGAGATCGTTCAGGAGCAGATCTTCCACGACGCAGGGGAGGGTTTAATGAAAAGGGAGACAAGAAGTGGATTTTTACGTGCACTCTCGTTGTTATGTTCTTCACGGAAGTAAACACGTCGTGTTTACGGTCGCATGGCGCGTATAAGGGACGCCGTCCCTCTTCTCTAGCGCGACAATCAATACGCTCCCGATATTTAGCGCGTGTATTGAAGGGAATCCTTCATCTTTCCTGTCAACTGCGGAGCGAACGGCGGAGGACGAGAGGTTTTGAGGTTGCTCCGTAAATTCTTCTGACGCTATTGGCGTGAAAAACGTTATAGGACGGGAGAATGTGACTGGAGCATTTATTTCCCGGGATATGAGGAATGAGATGATTATGTCCCCCTCGAGTCGAAACGGGAGGACGAAAATTAGGATTTTGAAATCTTCCTCGTGTTTACAATCTTTCGTTAATCATGTACGGGTCTTCCGTATGGCGAAGGAGGAGCTACTTTAGAACATATGGCACTTACTTACAGAAAAGGGTCCTCGTGCACCGTTATAAACTATGTATGATCGCTCTCTTCCGGCGCCTCGTAGATAGACCCAGAGGACCGCTTGTAGCTGACAGTGATTCCTATTTATTAATTGTAGAGAGAGAGAGAGAAAAGGAGATGGATTCATTTCTTTCTCAGCCTTCCCTCGCTCCTTTTGTGCGTCACGAAGTGGTGATAGCCCGAGACCCAGTTTCCTTTTTTTGATTCACAGAGCCGATGAATGCCTCAGGGATCGTTCAATTACGGCTTACAAGACACGAATCGAGGGACAAATCTCCCGCTCGAAACTTGAAACTATCGACTGCCCATAATCCTCAATTAAGGGTATTTTAGTTAGTAAATTGAATCCCGATTCAAACCGTATCATTTCCGTCATCACTTGAAATTATTCTCTAATATTACATTATTAAAAGAAGAAATTATAATGTGTTCATTTTCAGGTAAGATATTGGGTATTTTTTTACGATCGTATATATGACAAACTAACGTTATGTACGAGGGTGTTTCGATAAATAAGGCAAAAAAATTGCCAATGTCGTAAAAAAAAAAACAACAGTCTAGACACGCTTGGACGATTGGCACCTTTCTGAATTTCATTCACCAGGTCGCAGAAACTATACTGTTATGTAAACACGATTTCCAAAATGACTGGACGAATAGAAACTTGGTGCCAAGTGGAGATTCGAAGCATGGCTCTATATTTGCGTCCAAAAAATGCACTACCTGCTGAAAGCCATCGGGCACTGATTTCATTCTGCGAACCGAATTTCATGTCTAGAAAACAGATATGGAGTTGGCATAGAGCCTTCGACAATAGCAGGGCAGATGTTCGATATTATGAACGATCCAATCAGTCCAGCACTGCCTGTCCTCTTGCAGTATTGACCAGGGAAGGACGCACAGAACATTGATATTGCAGAAGAAATAAACATTTTACTTAGTACAGTTCATAATGTTGTCCTTTAGCAACATGGGCAGAGGAAAGTTCGCTCCCCTTGGGTTGGCCATCATAGCTCGATACCGATGTAACTCATGCTTCGATAAATCTATATCTAAAATAAAGGGTGTGTAGTAAGGTTTTTATATCGATTTGATTGACCTGTCTAATTTTAAAAAATATTTCCTTTTTTAATTTGAATAACATAGGGACGAGTGCAGCTTATTTTTCATTTGAATTTTAAAATTACTTAGAAATATGGTACGAAATTGAGACTTGAATGGTTCTATGAAGAAAAGAACCAAGTTTATTTTTATTGAAGAAAGAATCCGAATCCTGATCGAATTAGCATAAAAATGCATTTAGAATCAATAAAATACGTGATTTTATCAGTTTTATTACAATACCCATTGTAAGCTACCATGACAACTCCCACTGCCGCCGAAATTGAGAGTCCAATGCATTTACATTGGAAAATATTTAACGTAGTTTCGTTTTCAGTTTCTGTGTGCGAGTTTACTTCGTTTAAATGACAACCTAATATTTGTTGATAATAATTGAAATATTACTAATAAATAGTTTTCAATTATATTTTCGTGTGGCGTAGAGTTCTCCAAAGCAAGATGTTTTTAAAACGGCGTAATTTAAATAATTAGACGTAGATTTTCCACAAATTGTGATTTGATAAATCGTTTCATTGTTTCCAAAGTATTTTTGATGTAAACAATTTTCTTGTAGCAGAACTTGTGGATGAGGGTAATATTCACTCTGTGATTCTTAAACGTTCTCTATTAACTTTTTTGTCTTTCGTTAAATTAAATCATTTCGTAAGTTCCTTTGTTCATTTATTTTTTGTTGATTATTGTGGTCTTGCTGGTTTTACTTAGAGTTTTCGTTTTGAAGAAATCGTCACGAAACTTCTCATAGGTATATAATTTTACCCTGTGGGTAACATAGGCTATATGGATGGCGGTAAAAAATGTTGGGGGAGGGAGATCTTAAATCAATAATTACTTTCCCGTGAGTTTACACGTAATTTTTGATTTTTCACAGTGCAATTTTCTTCCTTCATTCATCTAAATAGGTAAATGTGGAGCAGTTTTCTTCATTTTTGCTTTACTGTGTACAGTCACGGAAGAAAAAACTGGGACACCTTAACGTTCTCCTAACGGCGAGTTGGGGAAGTTTTTGAAGAGTACAAACTGAATGACAACATTGCAGGAGAGAAGGGGAGATGAGGAATGAGGAGAAGAAAGGGAGGAGGACCTAAAACTTGTGTGAGGCCGAGTTCCCACGCGAAACGAGTTCGTATTCTAGAATCAAGGACTGCGCGCGAGCATCGATAGGTCTTGTTGTGATCCAAATGATGCGGTGAAATAAAAACAACTGGGCTAGTGTCCGTAAAATACCCTAAGTGTAGTTGATATTTAATAATCGGGCATTGACTCATGATCGCTATTATCACGAACGCATTATTAGCACATAACGTAATTTCGTAACTTTTATTCTCTCTCTTTAAAAACGGTTTTAACCACGCTAACATGTCTGTTATTGGGATGATCCACATGCATGGATATGACTTCAAGGGATTACTTTAGCCTACATATTGATCTCTGATTGTGACAACATAGAAAGATGCTCGGCGGTGCATTGGCGCTGCTACGGAAATTGCGTTATTAATCGGAATCGTGACGCTCAAGTAATTTTTTTCACGGAAAATGAATCGAAAATTGTTATTATATTCACTGAAAATTACTCTAGCAATCAATCAACAATGTCTGAACCAGTATTTTCGAGGTAAGATACCTGAACGTTGAAATAAAATCTGTGCTAGGGTCCGTAAAATGTCCTAAGTGCAATTGATACTTAATAATCGGGCATTGACTCATGATCGCTATTATCCTGACAGCATTTATTTGCACTTACCGATTTCGTAAACGTTAATGTGATGGCAGTTCTAATGTTGAGGTAGTTCTTTCAAGGTTTAAGGTAGACAAAATGATTTAAGGACATCGTTAATGCAAAGTGATATGAAAAAACTAAGCAAAACTCAACTATGTTATGTTTACAAAGGTTAGGAAACTAACGACACAAGTTTCGCATAATATCTACCATAAATCCTGAAAATTCTACCATTTACATTTAATTTAGGGTAACTGATGCTTGGACGTTTATCAAGTTGCACTTTAGGCAATTTTGTCATTAAAATGGACGTAAAAAGCGTTAATTTAACTTAATCTTGAACACAATTCATTTTAATATAATATTTGTAGCATCCGCTGTTTTCATTAATTCCATCATTTATGAATGTGCCACATTGATTTATCTTCACCAATTAGCATGGCCATACTGTTTTTTTTTAAAGTTTCGACAGTAACATAATTGAAATTGTGAAAAAATAAAGCATTTCCTTTAACGTGACCCATTCTTTGGTGGCAACGCTTTATTCGTAATATACTTCATTATGAAACCGACGCTTACTATTCATAGACATTCCGGAGGAACTGGTATTTCCTTGAAAAACTTTCTACGTTTCGTCGGATATATTGTATTTATAGCTTAACTAGTATTTTTTATTTACTTTTTTATTGCACGCTACTTTAATCAATTCAGTGCCACGGAATTCGGCTTCCAGAAGTCTGATTGCTTTTCGAGGACGTTATCGCAGTATTAGTAGACGCTTTTTTTTCTTTTGTGTTCTGGATTGCGTGCGTAAGATACATTTGAGTTAGAAAATCGACATTGGACCCTAAAGGGGGAAAGGAATAACAATAATAATAATCGATGAATGGCACGGTTCTCGAGAATTTTTGGGCGTGTCCGTAAATTTCCAAAGAGTAAAGTAACGCAATATCTACCGAGTTACAGCAGAAAATTTTAACGCCAAATGCAAAACAATGATATAAACGTATTTACATATTAAAAGACGATGTGTTATATGATTTACAGGCCTTATAGCGAATTCTTAAGATTTTAAACGAAACCAACAAATCTTTTTTTTCCTTGCTTTTGCATATTTCACAAAAATTCCTTTTATGTGGTTGAGCGTAGGATTTTCGTATGCCGAGGAAGATTTATTTCATGACAACTTGGATCTAGTTTGGGATAACAAAATGCTTCAAAAAATTTATAATAGATTTAAATATATTACTACAAAGTCTTTTTTGCTTTTAACTTGCCCCGATAGAAGCATTTTTCCTGCATTAAAAACCATATAAGCTTCAACAAAAACGATTTTTAAATACGCCATCATATTTAAAATTCAAAGAACGCAATAAAAAATTATCTTGAAGTTTGCTTTTGCCTGTACAAGAGTTTTACAATAATTTTATGGATGGAAAGTATGCCCATTGCCTTCTGTACAATCCGCGCCTTATAAAAGTATGAATTATGCAAGATATTTTTAAAAAATGTATTAAAATCCTTGTCTAGAACATATCCTTTCCTGTACTCCGTCAATAAAATTTCGGATACCTCTCATACTTCATCTCTTGACGGAAAACTGTTAGGCACACGTTCTGTCCTAAACAAAATAAGCACAACCCAGATATTTTGTGAAATATTAGCTCTTGGGACTACGGAGGAAGAACTTTCAAGGATTCCCAGGAATTTTTCAGCATTATCATTTTCTCGCTCCTCTTTCTACTATCCTCCTCCTATTTTACATTCATCCCTCGTTCTATTTCCTCTTTCCACTTTCTCTATGCCCACTAAAGAATAATCTTTGCTTCCCTTTAACATGTCCTATCTCGCTTTACCTTCTTCGTTTGCAAATCACCCTGTATCTCCGGGTCGTTGACCCCATATCTCTCCTCTCTCTCTCTCTTCCTCATTCTCCCTCCGATGTTTACCCCCCCTCTCTCTTCCACTCTGCCTCCATCTTCCGTATCCCCTCTCTCTTCTCTTTCCCCTCACGTTCGTTCCTCCCTACCCTCTTTCTCCACTCCCTATCCCTGCCTCCATTTTCCTTATTCCATATTTTTACACGCCTAGAGCTACGATAGGGAGGGAGAGAGCGGCGGAAACACGCGTGCGTGCGTGCGTGCGTGCGTGCCTGCGTGCGTGCGTCGCTGCGAGAGGAAAAGAGAGGGAAAGGGTAGCGGCAGCGGTTATCGATCTTCGGAGGCAAAAGAGAGAACTCGTATATCCCTCTCTCTCTTTCTCTCTAACCCTCATCCTCTGGCAGGGTGGAAGTCAGGGTCCTGGGCTGCTGGGAAGAGGATGCGCAAGAGTGAGCTGTGACAACAACAAAAAAAACGCCCAAATGATAAAGAGATGAGGGCGGCGGATTGAATTGGACGGGAGAATAAACAAAGAAAAGGGTGAATTGCAGGGGAAGGGGAAGCATGGGATTTGATATCGCCCGATCGCTGATAATTTACTCGGGACCGGCGTCTCTTTTTCGTTTGGTTTATTTTTTTATACCATTTATGATCCGGGAGAATTAAAAAAAAAAAAAACGCTGCGATTATCGTGGTTCGAGCGAAATGTCTGCGGCTGTCGCTCCCCCAGAGAGCGATTGAATACCGCAGACGGTCTCTCAAAAACATCTGGCGGCGAGATGAAGAGATTGAAGTGGTCTGGAGGATTCGGAACGCCAACAGAACGTGTAATTGGAACTTAATCGGGAGTAAAAAGGAGGATTTTAGGCAGCGCCAACGTCCTGTATTCGATGATGCCGTAGAAACGAACAATTGGCAAGTTTTATCTCTCGCTGTGATTGTCTTGTTTACCAGTTTTTTTCCTTCGACATGTGCTGTGGATGAACTCACGCGAATTATTCAGTTATTTTGCAATTCAAAAACGATTATGAAGAAAATAAATTTACTTCTCAAATTTAATCCCCGATGTCTAAGGAGCTAAATATGTATGCGATTTTTTTTTTGCCGACTGATGCAGACCTCGAGAATTCTCGGCGATATTTATAGGGGGAAAAAAACTTCCCATAGACGGTGCTGTTTTGGATTCAGACATCGTAAAAAAGACGGAGATATGTAAACCCGTGGCCAATATTAGGGCTAACGTCCTCATCCAAAGCAGCTACCAAAGAAACACGAAGCGGACTTTCCCTTCTTCCCCTCTGCCGTTGGACGGACGAGAAAAAAATCCATCGGATCGAAAGTGGCGCAAAACTCGAGGGAAGAGGGAAAGGTAGTATCAGATGAGAGATTACAGCAAAAAAGCATCAGAAAGGAGGACGATTCGAACGGACGAGGGAAGGAAAAATAAAACGGTCCGAAAGAAGAAAGAGGGAGAAAGTGAGATTAAAGAACCCTTAAAAGACAAGGGATTAAGGGTAAGCTTTGTTAAGAAGACTTCGTAGGGATGTTCGCAGATAAAAAAATCCGTTGATCAACAACTTTCATCTTTTCCACGGCCGTTGTAGCAGTTTATATATTCAAAACAAAGCGAAAACACCATTCGAGGATAAAAAAAACAAAGTTTATGCATTTTGAGTAAAAGTGACAAGAGCAAAAAATTAATCCAATGCGAATATAAAAAATGCCTAGAGCATAAATCATTATAAAACATTATTTTATAATAGCAAATATAAATCGATTGATTAAACTTTCGGTGGACAATTGGGCGACATCCAACGTCGAATTTCGTTTGAATTCAAGACTTAATGCGAGCGTTCAAGGCTTACCAATTTAAGACGCGAAAGTCGCAAAATTTAAATAATTTGCGAAATAATAATGTCTCACAGGACTGAAATCCTTCGGAAGATTTGAAAAACGAAAGCGGAAGAAACGAAAAAGAGCTCGTGGAAAAGATAATGAAAATTTAACTGCTGAGATGTTCTCCTGAATCATTAACAAGAAGTCGAATTCGAAGGAAAGAGCTTTCGAGGAAAAAATAATGGAGGAAAAGCAGAAGGAAGCGGAAAGGGAGATGTGCTTGGATCGGAAGAGAGGAAGGAAAAAAAGGGAAGGAATCCATGAGGGGAAGTGGGCGGAGTGGGATAGATTTTAGGTTGGACCGTAAAAGGTATGGATAGAAACGAGAGGGGAGAATTAGGAAGTTCGGGAGAAAGAAGAAAGCGAGAAGGAAAGGTTTTTTTTTATAGCGGAGACGGATGAAGAGAGGACGAAAATAAAAGAAGAGGCAGAAAATGGAGAAGAGGAGAGCAGGAAACCAGCGAACGTGTGGGAGCATGTGTTTGATGCTCAGTTGTTTCGAGGAGGCAGGAGGGTGATTTAAGATCGCATTCTTTTGCCAAAGCGGCTTCGGATGAAGAGCCAAGAAAGAAATGTTGGAACAAAAAACAAAGCTGGACGTGGAGAATAAAAAGTGGAAGATGGCTGCCGTTAAGGCGGAGGAAAATACTGAACCGAGAAGATGAGAAGGGAGGCGAAAATTATAATGTACGGGGAGTTTAAAACTCATTAAATCAAGTAAATGATGCGTTGTGATAATGGCATATGACTGGAAATGGGTCCAATTCGGGAATGTAATGCTGCTTGACTTAATATCACGGTTAAAGCTAAATATCTGTAAATTTTGGAATATTCCTCTACATAAAGCGATGAAAGATATTATGATGTATTATATTTTTATTCTTAATAGGAGAAAATTAAGATCAAGAGAAATTGCTAAGTTTTGCTTTTATATTGAGAAAATATATACACACGCACGCACACACACACATATATATATACACACACACACACACACTAGGGAGCAAGCAAGCCCCCTGCTCCCTGATGCTCGCCACCCTCCCCCCTCCCCTCCCCCCTGCTCGCTGTTTCTTCGTTCGTACCATGTACCTATTGGATTTAGATTAGTTTAACGGGAATATGAGTTTAATGAATATATTTTATAAGGGATGTATGTTTGGTTTTTAATAACAAATTAAAAAATTAATTGAATAACTCGATAAAAAATAAACTTAGAGATTAAAAATGGCTGAGGTGTAGAGCGTTAAAGAGTGAGAGAGAGAGAACCAGAAATAGGATGAGAGTAATGTAGATAAAAAATATAAATAACATGAATACTGCGTTCCATTTATTTGCATTAAATTCATATCTTCGGTCATTTCGAGCAAGTTTTAAACTCATTTTCGATCTTTAAGCCTTTATTTGTGCATATGCACGGCAATTACCGAGGACAACAATACCGGTAACCATGGAATCATATTATTGAAATCTTAAAAAATTTACCAAAACTAGAGTATAAATTCACAATATGAGCGAATTCGAATGAGATTCGACGGTAAGAATAAGAATCCTCATTCAATTTGACGTGTTTTAGCGCAAAGTTCGTGTCGATAATTTAATTTTAAGATATTTTAAAGAGTAAAATAATGAAAGCCTTTAAACCAAAAGAGGCGATTTTTACGTATTATCTTATGAGAAAAAACATTCATCCTCTGGAGTCGACCTTTTTCGAAATTTTCTAGTCATAACGTATAGATTAATGAACACTGAATTCTTGAGAAATTTCGGGCTTCTAAGTTTATTTATAATCGAGTTATTCACAAAATTAGAGCGTTACGCTTCATGATGACCGTTACGATTTTAATATATATATATATATATATATAAAACAAAATTTTCATATAAGGTTTCACTCAAAATTAATTTAAACTAGCAACTTTTATTTGCCATAAAAAATATCCCAAAACGTATTTTTCTGAAGGTTATAGCGGAGTATGGCAAAAATATTTCCAGAACTAAAGAAAATAAAATTAAATGATAGGAGCAAATCAAACGACATGAAGCGCTGCGTTCGTGAAATAAGCAACAGTTTACATTACAGAAGATATTTTTCCAAGTTCAATAAAACAATTCTACAGTATAATATAGGAGGTGTCAACCACGCCAAACGCTAGGATTTATTTTCGTATTGGTTTTAGTTAATTTTGCATGAATTTATTTTTATAATTCATACTCCCCTAGAGGAAATACTTCACCATGAACATTTGAAACAATTGACACAATATTTTCACAAGAAATATTTTCTTTGTGAAGGGGAATATTTACATCATCGCGTTGCGAGAATAAAATTTAATATCACATGTATTATGAGATACAGCTAAATCGTGGACTTACGTAGATAATCACGAACAATAATTACCATGATAACGTATTACTTTAGAAAATACAATAAACAAATAATTGCCATCATTATTTATTTATATTTATAATTTTCCTATTTTCCAATATTAAAAAATAAATAAATTTTGAGTTATCTGCTTTACCTTACTTTAGTAAACGTTAGGAAACTAAAAATAGGAGGAAATTTTAAAGATACAAATAAAATGGAGCACAGACGCGAAAGTGAGAACAGACCAGGAATGGAAAAGAGAACCGGGATGGCAATATGCATGTTTACAAGATAAACGAAGAAAAGGGAAAAAGATCAACGAACATCAAACAAAAAGAAGGGCATTTTGAAGACTTACGTGGATAACAAGAAAGCGTTTATTGGCAAGATTTTAGTACACAATTACGGCACATGGATTACCTGAGATTTTTTCACGTAATGTATTTGTGTATTGGTATATTCGTTTGAGAAGTTATACTAATGTAAATAATAATAAAATACAGAAAATCTGTTAGCAGACGCGTCTCAGATAGAAACTGCTTATTACTATAATACAATAGACGCTGTAACTTTCCTCGAAGTAAAGAATTGTGAGTAGCCTATTATAACAGTTCTGACGAACGAAAAACGTCGAAGGAAAATTGCCAAATCATGTGACGAACCTAAGTAACCTTGAGAAGCCGTGTCGAGTAGGCCGTAAATTTCCTGAAATTCTTAAGGAAATCGATGAATAAATGTGAAGGGAAGTCCTCGATAAGGAGTGAGGTTTAGAAATGAAGAAAGGCTGACCTGATGGAGTCGGTACTGGATATAAGATATAATCGCAAATATCTAAAGGGGCGTGAAGATACCATAAGGTGTGCATCGAGAGAGGATTGGCCGCGGAAATGATAAAGTTAATCACATAAATATCCGGGGGACAAGCAAGTGACCGAAAACATTTGGCGATACGTTGCAGGCTTTCCCACGATACTAGATAGCGATAACAGAAATGAATCAACCCTGGAGTAGAGATCAAATGGCCAAGTTCAGATGAAGCTCAAAAGAGTGACTATAGTATCGATGCATTCGAATCAAGATTCGATAAGATTAAATATTGACAATATTTAATCAAATAGATAAATATAAATCCGATAATAAATTCTAAAAAAATGACTTTAAGAAGATTTCAATGAATTTAAACGCATAATGTAAGATTAAAACTGTTCTATTTCACTTCGGTGATGGTTTAATTTGGGGATCACGCTCAGCATAGTTGAAAAGAAAGATTAAAAGATGATATAAAAAGTGAGTGGAAGTGAGATTTGCCTCGAGATAACCAAAGTAACGAGCAACAAGTTGGTGGATTGAAATCCGTGACAAAGTTTACTTTGAAATTTAATTTTTTTTACCATGAATAGGATCCGAGTATCAAGTAGAAGCCTTAATCGCCTTTCATCGATTGGATCTTCTTACGCAACCGGCTATAATGGGATTATCAGGACAGTTATAATCATAAATAGAAAAACTGAAATTACAAATTAAATTTTGCAGTTTTCAGCCTAAGACGAAATCCTGGAGAGCTACTACTTCATTGATTATTATTCACGTTTTAGTCGAACGATAAATAAGTTAGAGTAGCTTAAAAATGGAGTGAAGTATGTAATTCAACATGAGGAAATGAAGTTGAGGGCGGATACCGGGAGGGAGAGTATTTGGAATAATCGATATAATACCAAATATAATCCAGAGCAAGAGTTTCCAAACTTTCTGAAGTCGTGGAACCAGAAAATTAATTTTTCCAGGAACACTAACCGAGAGGTGGCGTTTCGAGGATGTAAGGATGTAAGGTCATTAGTTTGTCCCTCGTGGAACCCTATCAAGCCGACGTGGAACTCTATAATTCCGCGGAACCCCTATTAAAAACTCCTCATCTAGGGAAGCTAATCAATTTTTAATTGACTGGAACCATTATTTTATCATTCATGCCTTAGAACGAATATTAGTAAAGCCACTAAAATGCTCCAAACAGGTTTGGCCACTACGCTTCCTCTCTGGAAATTATGAACGGGTATTACGGGCAGGAAAAATCTTCAAAATTACAAAACGTGAGAAAATCTAATTATAAACATGATAAGCAATTTAAACAGTTTACCATTTTATAGCCTTTTTCTGAAATTACACAATTTTTGAGTCATCTAAACAGCGCAAGCCAATCTCCATCAACGAACGCGCAAAACAAAAAATAATCAAACGAGCAATTATTTTTGTTTGGCTTCTAGACATAATTGGAATGACGAGGATTAATTTCCACCGTATTCCAGGAAAATAAAAAAACCGCCAAATGTCTCCCGTCAGTCTCAAGGAGAGAGTCGAGTGAAGGAGAGGGAGAAGAGAGAGAGAGAGAAAGAGAGGGGGACGGAGAGGGAGAGAGAGAGAGCTAGATAGGGGGGAGAGAGGGAGAGAGAGAGGAGAGGGCGGGGGAGAACGTCGTAAAAATTGCACGGAAGGAAATTAAAGGAGATTTAATCGATGAATGTTGAGGAGCGAGTTTTTTTTAAAGAAGGAAAGATATCTGCGGTCGAGGGGAAAGTCAATCAATACGACGAAACGGTTGAGGAAATGGGAGAGAGAGAGAGAGAGATGGAAAGGGAGAGATGGAGTGAGCGGGGGAGGGGGGAAGGGAGTAAAGACGCGAATTCAGACGAAAGGGATATAAAAAAAAGACGGAAGGCGGCAGTGGACGGAGAAAGGCATACGGCAGGAGAAGGTTAAGAGAGAAGGAGAGAGAAGCATGGAAGATAAAGAGGGACGATAAGAGATAGGGGAGAGAGAGTGAAAGGGATGGAGTAGGACAAAGTGTCGGCGAGAATCGGGGATGGAGAGCAACGGAGACAGAAGGAGGTTTAAGGAGACAGGAGAGGAGGAAATATGGCTTTAGGAGATGACAGGAAAAAGAGGAGGGACTCCCCTCTGGGACTCGGAGAAACTTAAGCTAAGAGAAAGCAGGCGATGAAAGGGGTGAAAGGGTAGAGGGCGAAAGTATGGAGAGTGAGGCGTGGGCAAGAGGACGATGATTGATGAGAGTATCTTATCAATGAGCGAGACAATTTCACGTCTTGAGAGACTTTTAAAGAACGTAATAAATTTTTCTCCCCGCGGAGGAGGCTCGTTCGGAGGATATGATCTTCGGGAGATGAAAAGGTCCTCGTCCTATCTACCTTTCATCTTTGAGTAGCGAAGGAAATAAGTCGGCGACATTTTTTTTTTCCCCTTTCGAAGAGCTGGGACAAATGCAAACATCTGAAAAAGATGGAGTCCGTAACCGCTCCGGAAAACCCGTCTAGGAAATGATTCCATCTGGAAGATAGGCCACGTTCCACCCTGGACATCTCTTTTTGGAGGGTTTCGCGCTAAGAGACCGCTTTAACCTGCGAAGGCGAAGTGGGTTATGCGCTTACGTCGAAGTTACTTTTTTTTTTCAAAGAGAGGAATTACAATGTCAAAAAAGGTCACGCCATTCTTTTATTTTTGGGACGAATGAATGCACGCGAACCTCGTGAGCCGAATTCACGCAAAAATGCTATTTATTCTCTCTCTCTCTCTCTTAGAAGCGATAAATTAGTCGCGAAAAGTTTAAAGCGAAAGTTACCATAGATGCCGTGATTGCTGCTATTTAAATAATCCTTCTGCGGCTGTCAAAAAGGAGGAATTTTTTATTTCGCGCTGAAATTAAGCGCTTGGATTAAAAAAATTTTTAGGGCTACATCATTAGTAACGCAAAATTTTTTCCCAGAGGTATAATTCACTGCTCCGTTCGCTACATGCAATATCACTTTCGTCGAAATCGATACTTCTGAGCGAGGAAGAACTTTATTTCAGAACGCTTTACTTTTTCAAATCAACCGCACCAATTCTTTTCCCCGTAATTTTAGAATCCTCTTTGTCACGACTGAAGACATAATCGATAACGTGACGCAAAAAATGAGGGCGAGTACTTCCCAGAACAATGGCCTTTTTAATGAGCTCATGTCTTCGTTTCATGGAAACACGAAAGGGATCTCACAAGCCAATTAATTAAAAGGCGACGCCTCATGGTATTTATGTTGCGTGGGTTTCAGTAGGAAGTCGACGCATGTCTTTTGACGCGCGGTTTCGATAAAAATTTTCGGTACTTTCCTGTTAACGGGAATACCTCAAAAAATAAACACGTATTGTTGTGATATGTTAAGACGTATTTGTTTGTTAACAATGCGTAACAACGGAGGAATTACTTAAAAATCACACTTTAAAAAAAATTATTTATTAATAAAAGCAACATAATTACTAATACAATCTAAATTTATGTTACTAAGGGGTCAATATGTCTTTATGGCATTTAAATTAGCTGGAAATATGTCGATTTCTTTGTTATGTTGTCGCCACATGAAATCTTCTGCTGACAGGCTTTCACTTTGCATTTCCAAAATATTCTGTCGCAGAAGTAAAGTTTCCTTCTTGCACATTCGCCCTTTAGATAAAATACCATGGTCTTGAAGCAAAGATACAGCTTCTTCTTCACTCCTCGGCAAGCTCCACAAATTCATCATTAAGGGATCAACGTAAGTATCTTAACGAGATTTGTTACGCATTGTTAACAAACAAAATATCACAACATATCACAACAATACGTGTTTATTTTTTGAGGTATTCCCGTTAACAGGAAAGTACCTTTAAAACCAATAACAATGGCTATTTTAGTAGAAAGAAAGGTACTATTTTATTCACAATGAATTTCTGTGAGATTTTAGTTAATTAATTAAAACAGACTTATAATATAGAAATATTCGATGTTTAAAACAGTGCACAATTTTATTCTTGCGATTTTTACATGTTGCATTGACGAAAATTTAGATTCATTAAGCCCGTTGTAATTCAACGGGCACTTATGCTAGTATGAATATAAAAGGCCAGTTCCGTTCGCTACTAGCGCCATTTTGGAGGGGGACGCGAAACTCGGCGCCTCTGGGGACAGGGGAAATGAGATAACGGCGAACGTTCTCGTAATACGCGATTTCGAAAATTTATGATGCGATACATATGGGTGAACGCCATGCATAGAAGGAAATGAACCCGGCGTGGCCGAGTGTAGGAGTCTCTGATTATTAAAAAAAATCCTCAGCAGTTAATGAAATCAAAATGATGAGTTTATAGTATTTTAAATAAGTTTGACATTGGAAGCTAGGACGAGTTAGTTGATGGTGTTATAAAAGTGTCATGTGACTAATGTAAGTTTTCATGCCTTCACGAAATAACGCAAGACTGTTTTAATTTTGGAATAGGCGATTCAGGAAAAAGTCCGATGAATTTTCAACGGCCGCGGTTCTTCTCTTTCGTCGCAGATTTTTTTTAGTGGTTTGCGAGCCAGTTGGAGAGAGAATGTCGTGTCCGACGGATCGACCGCAAGTCGACGCCCACTGACGTCACTCGGCCATTAGCCACCGCCAAACTTACGACGCCGCCGACGCTTCCAGACGCCACCCTCTGACAATAAAAAACTCAACCGCCGTCAAACCGGACAACACTGGTACACATCCTATCGTACGTAGAAGTATTTGAGTCCAATAACATTTACTTAAAATTTATAATATTTTAGCGGTTTTATTTTTTGCATTGAAATTAAATTAGAGATGCAAGAAATCTGACTTGGCAATTTCTACATTAAAATATTCATATTTGAAAAAATAATTTTTTGAAAGAAAACTACTTTTCCGACCGTGAAATTTCAACATGTAAGGGAAGAAAAATTGCAACGTTGATATTACGTATAGATGCAACATTTATGCCATAATTGTGAAAAATGTTTCATTCAAATTATGATCTTTTAAGGGTTATTGATTTCGATAACATTCTATAATTTTAACTATATGGGAAGAAAGCTAGTTCCACCAAGAAAAATTTTAGTTGGTAATAATACTTTATGAAATAATTAGTATTTCGTTAAGAAGAATAGTGTTGGCTTTAAATTTTCAAACGAATATTTCATAAAAATTAAAATTTCGTGATTATTTTTATACAAATATATATGGAAAAAAGTATAAACTCCACATTTGTATATATTTTCTGCAATAAAACTTATGAAAATAGGCAATTACGTTAAGAAAACTTTAACGCCTCTTCGAACGGTGGAATAAGCGAGACAGGAATACTACGAAAAGTGTCTCTCCGTTTATTATCGAGTCTCACCCTGAACTCGAAAAGAAAAAAAAAACATATCTAAAGGGCGATAGTAGCCATTCATAATCTCCTCGATTTCATCATCGACTTTTCCAAAAAAAAGGAGGATGACGCCTAAATAAATCCGACATCACCTCGCCTAATTCGCCAATAAAATAGGGTCAATATATCTTTTGTTGAGGGGCCCACTCTGTTCGGAGACGGAGGGAAAAAGGTGGAGGAGGAGGAAGGGGTTGAGAGGTAAGGGTTTTCAAATACCGCACCTCCGTTACATTCCTCCTAAATCTGGAGAGCTCCGTGTGCGGGACCTTTCTGTATCGCGCAAACGAAGGATACTCCACCGCTTAATAACCAGAATTCCTACATATCCCACTCCCTATACAAATGTTCCTTCTCTATCTCTCTTCCTCTCATTCTTCCTCTCTTTTTCTCCATTCCCTCCATTTCCCTCCGGTTCTCGACGTTTTGAAAACAAAAGACTCAGTTTTTCGGCCTTTTTTAATAGGCTCGACCTCGAAATCGATTGAGTCCCGAGAAAACGTGGTCGAAGAGAGAGAGAGAGGGTCCTTCCCCCTTCGTTCTATAACAACGGCCCATAGAATCGAATCGAATCGAATCGAAAGGATTATGGCTCTTCGCACAAATAAATCGAGAGTCCAGAGTCACTCGTCGATCAAACGACCTGCTTTAATGAATGGCACGGAAGAGACGAGTCGAATGCGTGATCGGGCGGTAGGTGAGGGTCTCGAAAGAATCGTGAAAAAATATATCTTCGTTTCGATAGCTATGAAAAGAAAACTGCTGCTCTTGGGCCCCACAATAAAAAGAAATTGATTTACACGAAGGCCTTATTTTATAAGATTTCGTGACAAACTCGAACAGGTTTTTCCTTATCTTTTCAATATAGTGTTCGTGATCGATAAATAACGAGGTGACATTTGTCTAGGATGTATTGGAAAAATCAATCAGATGTTCTTACGTTAAAAGAAAACATACAAAGAATTTTTTTCGAATGTTCTAGCCTTTGGAAAGATTGCTTCCGAATAAAATCGTCTCGATCGATGGAAATTAAATGTTCGTCGATTGAGTCGTGACTCTGTAGAAATGACGCGGTGAAAGTTGTTCAAAGCGAAGCCAACGTTTTGTCATCATGATGAATCTCCGATTCAATCAGTGGGATCCTGATTGCGAAAAGTTACTTTTTTTTAAATATATACATTTTTTCAACTCAATCAAAATTCGTCACTTCTCCCTCCGATGCCATAAAAAAATATTCACTTTCCCCACTGACGGCGGAGTCTATTCCAAGAAGTTCCCCGCGTGACGCTCCAAATAAAAGTGCCGAAATAAGTTTGCTCAAGGGGTCGTAGCGTTTTATGTTCGGAAGGGAAACAATCAATCCTCGCCGGGAAAGTTCCATTCGTCCCGATTCCGAGAATTAATCAATCGTTTCACGCAGACGGAATGATGCGTCCTTTTCACTTTTTTCATATAAGTATAGAGAAAGTATTGTTTTCATGAAAAAATTCGAATTCGAGATTTCAACGGAAATACACGTTTTGAAGTCCACTGAACACGTTTTGACCATTTTCTCGATGATATGTGTGTGTGTGTCCGTATGTGCGCTGTAACTCGAAAACTATTAATCAGATCCGCATGAAATTCTATATTTGTGATTTTATATATATATATATATATATATATATATATATATATATATATTCTTCAGATTTGAAAAGATTTTGATAACAATCGGTGAACCGGAAGTAGCGGTTTACTCTTGTAAAATTTTAGTTTTTCTTAAATATTTCTCTTAAAACTGAATTGTTGTTAACACATACATACATACTATATATATATATATATATATATATATATATATATATATATATATATATATATATATATATATATATATATATATATATATATATATATATATATATATATATATATATATATATATATATATATATATATATATATATATATATATATATATATATATATATATATATATATATATATATATATATATATATATATATATATATATATATATATATATATATATATATATATATATATATATATATATATATATATATATATATATATATATAAAGTTGTAGATATTATTTTGTTCTACAACTCTTGTTCGAACTAAATTTTCATATAAGGAATATTTCAAGAGATATTCAATTTTATTCGAAATTGACGGTTAGTGGACAGCTCGCGCGAGTGGTAGTGACGACAATTGAATCGGTAGCATTGAAGCATGTAAGTTGAACTGTTCCTATCGCCGTATTTATTTGATTTTAGTCATCAACTTACGTATGGAGAAAGTCATCTGTTGGACACATCATTTTTTAAAATACTTGAAAACTGAATGAGAACTCTTTCCATTGTTGCGAATTGTTACGAAATGTTCGCACGCACGCGTTCTAGTTAGCGTTATTTTAAATGAAAGAAAAACGATCGTTTTACCCTCTCCCTCGTTGTTCGATTCTTTTATTCGAAATTGACGGTTAGTGGACAGCTCGCGCGAGTGGTAGTGACGACAATTGAATCGGTAGCACTGAAGCATGTAAGTTGAACTGTTCCTATCGCCGTATTTATTTGATTTTAGTCATCAACTTACGCATGGAGAAAGTCATGTGTTGGACACATCAATTCATTTTTTTAAATACTTGAAACCGAACGAGAACTCTTTCCATTGTTGCGAACTGTTACGAAATGTTCGCACGCACGCATTCTAGTTAGCGTTATTTTAAATGAAAGAAAAACGATCGTTTTACCCTCTCGCTCGTTGTTCGATTCTTTTTCATTAAGTTTGGATTAAAAAGAAAAGCAATTCCTTTTTTTTTGGGAAGATTGCTTTGGAAGTAGTAAATAAAACGACCAAGAGTCTCCATATGGTCGTTTAAAAGCTTTAATTATAATTACGGAGGGCGCTTTGCCAACAGCGGATCGAGGTCAATTTGACACTCGAAGCGCAGAATGAATCGTTTTTTCTTTCGCGAAACCGAGCGGATACGTGGGATTCCTTTATGTTCTGTCCAGACGCATCGAAAGGGCAATTGCGTGCGTCTGCGAGTGAGCGGGTGGAAGGAGGGGAAGGAGACGAGGAAGGGGGAAAAGGAGTTGGAGTTGGAAGAATGAAAGGGTCTGGAAAGCGAAGAAATGGAGTGGGATGGGGAAACAGAGTGATAAGCTAAAAAGAGGCGGTTAATTGGCGTCGCTTTTTAACGATAATAAATTCGCGACATTAGCAAAAGTGAGAAAGGAGGAGGGCGAAATGGAGGCCAGATGTGACAAGGGTCGAAAATATAATTCGATCGAGTTTTATAGCGGACATTGGGCTTATTTTTTTTATAAATTTCCATATCCAAATCAAATACATTTTTTTAAAAAAGTGATTAAGTTTTTTTGTCAATATAAAGAAATTTTTATTTATATATATTTATTCTCACGCTAATGTATGTATTTTATACCTACAATGTACTTTACTGACCATAAGATGAATATTTTGCGGAGAAATCGCTTAAAATTACACTACGCCTTACGATTTGAAGTTCATCTCTGATGCTGAAGTATTTGGTGAAGATTTTAGAGGCATGCAAACAACATTATTAGCTTGGTTATATCAGTGTGAAGCCATTAATAATTTTAATATGTAATATGAACATTTTGCTGCACCTCCTGATCATTAAATATAACTAACATACATGCTCTACTACTCTACTAAATTTTTAATAATTTATTGACTGTTAGTTCATAAGGGACATTATTTATCGGCGAGAGCTACATTAAAATTTATTTTCAAGAAATTGTACACATTAATATCATGGGGTTAGTATTAAATTACCATATTTTCCGTCGTATAAGACGCGGTTTTTTTCAAAAAAATTAAGTCCAAAATTCACCTTGTGTCTAATACGGCGAAAGTAAAAAATATTACTAAGAAAAATGCGATTCTTTTCTATGTTTAGAAGGGTCTATGGTCTGATTCAACCCCCAGTAGAACCATTAAAGATATTTATTATAGTTCGGTGTTACTATAAACAAAAATAAATTATTACAAGACAAATGAAATAATTAATAACTGAAGATAAGGGAGCACAGTGAATACAGTTACACAAAATATTGAGGGATCCCGGAAATTTCGACACCACTCTTGATATGTGATCTTGCATGTCTTTCCATTTACAGATTCCCTTAAATGGAAACTATGTGAACCTGAAAATGTGTTGATTGCATAAAAACTGATGCTTCGAATAACTTTGCCTATTTATATATCGACTACTCATACAATAATGCACGAAACGCACAATGTAATACATTAAGTTAGCCAATAAGTCGAAATTCTAATGTTGGCATCATTGCAAAAGACTGTATGATAGCATTATCATACGTAATATCAGACTGTAGCCGAAAAATACATCTGAAACCTTGAAAGAAAATTTAGAATATTGTTGAACATTCTACGCCAATTGTGAGTGACGAAAACATAACAACAAGGCATATCTGCAAGGTGAACGAGAAATTGTTTTTCATTCAATAATTGTGGTAACAGTAAATAGAAAATACATGTATGGGAATATGGACAAAAAGTTTTTTTCAAAAAAAATCCCTTCTATAGTAAGTGTACGCCTAATGCGCCGGTGCGTCATATAAGACAGAAAATATGGTAAATACATTGCAATAAGCTTTTAACTCTTACTGACATGCACACTTTTACGGAGATATTCAATTAAGCATATAAAATGCAACCTACGCTCGAATATCACTGAATGATTGTACATTAGCTTCTCTGGTATCTTATAAAGATTAATTTTGATTAAATTTCTGACGTTGAAATGGACATTTTTAAAAATTTAACTAGATAATGACAGGACATTTTAACAGCAACTTTTCTGTAAGTATTTGGTAAAAGAGTATGCGCACAGTGACGAACCAATCAATAAATGAAAAGCATTTTTGCAAGATGGCGACATTTAAAGTAAATCAGAAAACGCTTTTATTGAAAACATTTTAGCCAACTTGCAATTCCTGAGTTATGCGCAGAGAAAATTTCGCGTGGATTTAAATGCTTATTATCCACCGCGCTAAGAAAGTATTTATAATTAAAGGAAAATAGTCCAATGTTGGAAAATTCACGATTGACTCCAGCTTTGGCACTGTCAATTCTGATTACCTCAACATACTGAGGGTTTTATTAGTCCCATCCCTGTAGGGATTTGACATACATATAATCACTGCATGTATCTATGAAGACGATCACATATCTAACAATGGTAATTGCGTGATAAACCTTTAGCATGACACTTTCATGTAATTAGTCCCTTAGAACGCATTTTCTGCTATTTATACAATGGCACCAACCTCATTTGATTTAATCTTCCGTGAAATCTTTCAATAAGTTTTTATAAAAGATAGTCGGTGTCGAAAATCCACAAATAACTCAAAAACACATAGAAAAGAAATCTAAATTATTTCAATAATTACCTGGGATAAAGTTCCATAAAATTTTGTTATTCGATTGGGAAAGAGTCATCAGCTCCGAATGCGTCACCTAAAGCAATTTTGCTTTGAGTTCCAAATCTCCAAAGTGTAGAGAAGTTGCTAAGCTTTTCTAAAAATCAATCGGAATAAGCTGTAGGAAATTTGTTACGCGAGACGACTTCACGCTTGTTCATTGTAGACTTTCAATGAAACTGCTTTGTTTTAATCCATTTTATAATTCCATTTTGTTACGCGTCGTAAGAGTTTACTCTATCGTAATTGACATTTTAATCTAACATTTAAATCCAAAATGGTATTGGACCTATCAAAGTGAGCAAATTAACTCCGAAATGATTGAAAGTAGCAAACGAAAAAACAAATAAGGTAACCAAGACAGACGTGAAAAATAAATGGATAATGACACGACGAAGTTAACAACGTGATCAGAAAAGTGATACCGGGTAGACATTGCTGAATTGCTTGGTTGGTATGAAATGCGTCAATCATTGAAACTGAATCGGAGGAAAGAGTGAAAAATGGAGGAAATGGATTCAATCGAGAGAAAGGAGAGAACCGAGCGAAAGATGGAATTCGCACCCCCTACCTACTAATTGGGTGGACAGGATAAACGATAATCACTTTACTTTTGCCGACGACGTCGACGAACGCCCATTCAAGTGATTTTCCCCTTACTTAGCAACGGCAAGAGAAAAACCTTTCGCCTCGATGGCGAAATTTCTGTTCCCTGTCTGTTTCCTTCTCGATTCTCTCTCTCTCCCCCATTCACTCCTTCCTCTCTCCCTGTGATGTATAGCACCCTCCTTCATCTAATTTCAGCCACTTCCCAGAAGCCCATCAACGGGAGAAGAACAAGTTTCTCGAGGCAATTGCTAAAGCGCAATCTTCTTCATTACACTTCGCACCTTCGGCCGCGCTAATTATTTTCCCATCCCGCGCTCCCTCTCCATCAATTACTAACCGCAAAAAAGGGTACCTAGCTGATGGGCTGCGTTATCCGCTGGAAATTTTCCTTTATATATATATTCCGTATTCCTCTCTGAGCATCCCAGTCAAAGTCTCGTTTTCTTCAGTTCCACTTTTTCCTACAAAAAAAAGCGGAGGTTCCTCTAGGAAAAATGCTTGAGCATCTAGATAAGAGTTTCTCACCTGCTTTTATTCGCCGAGAAATGGTAATCGATGTCAAAATTTTATTTCTTCCCGGGATTAAAATTTATTTGTAATATAAACGAAGTATTTGTTCCGATTTTTCCATGCTTTCATTAATTTTTGCGCAATAAATTTTCATAGAAATGACAATTTCAGATTTATATTATTTTGAATTGAAATTGTTTAAATATGTATACCGTATTTAATCGATTGTAAGCCGACACCGATTGTAAGCAGACCCCCACTTTTCACAAGGCCACGCAAGAAAAACAATTTGATTTTAACCTTCTCGCCCGAGAATGCTCGTAAATTTTTATACTTCCGATCGCGGGACCGCCCGGAAAATACGCTTTCAAATTTACCTCTGAAAACGTTGACTGGATGGCTTCTCTCTCGGAAATGACGTAGTATACCATATAAACACGAGATTTAGATCGTATTTGGCAGATTTTTCTTAACTTTGTATACGAAGATTTAAAAAAAAATATTCGATCGAAATTCGCTATTTTTTTGGATCCTGAACAATTTAATATGTCTCGCAGTAATTCTTCTACTTCGGAGATTTTTCAAAATATATATTTTTGGAGATTAATGTATAATTGTTTTATTTAATGTTTCCCATTTGGTGGCCATCTTGAATTTCTCCGGACTTTTAATGCCAGCATGTGCCCCACACCTCAGGACGTGAGAGGGTTAAAGTATTAACTAAAGTATTAACTAAAATTACGGTGACATAAAATACATTTTATTCACTTTTTCATAACAACTTTTACGAAAAAAGTAATTTGACCTCGCAGGATCTTAATATAATAATACCCCGGGAGTAGATTATGTAAATAATACGTCGTGCGTCAAAGTCTTAAAAAACACAGCGATAGCGCTCGTATGCGTAAGGAGCTAACACAATGTTTCATTTTACTCGTGAATCGAAGCATTTGCTCTCCCTCCTCCACCTATCATGTTTCAGTGTTATAGCTACTTATGCCGGGTTTACACATGCACGGATTTAGTGGCGCCAGTCTTGACGCCAGTGCAACTTTCGCGCCAGTTAAGGTTTACACGCTATGTGTTATTTTAACTCGCCAGTTTTATTTCTAAGTAAGTGCACACTGCAGCCGAATGTTCCTGTGTCGTTAAAATTGAGGTTAAAATAACAATGTCAAGTGAACTCGTTCGTAGTGCCTGCCGAATAGTTGCAAGACTATTGGTTGAGGAGAAGATTAATGAGTTGGAAAAGCAAAAGAATCATAAACGGAAAGGATGTAGTATATGAGTGAAAAAGTGGATTGCTCGGAGGGAGAAATTAGGTGCATCTGTGAGATTTTTTAACAGAACTTTCAACAGAAGATCCTGAAAGCTACAGAAACCATTTACGGATGACAAAGGAAAATTGTGACATTCTACTGCAATGTGTAACACCACGTACTGAAAAGTTGAATACTGTAATGAGAGATTCTTTAAATTGTGAAATTGGAAATTACACAGATATATAGCATCTGGAGAGTCTTTTGCTTCATTGCAATACCTATCCTTATCGAGCGTATTTTAGCCTTAACTTCAGAAATTCCAAAGCCTTCAATCTGCATTGCTTTGATAGGCATTCTCTCGAGCATCTCTATTTTTATACAAATTGGAATTAACATCCCATAAACACGGATATTCTTCATATGATTCGAGAAATTTTAGAATTTTTTCAGAACACCACTTTTTACTCATTTTAAACCTATTAAGCAAAATTATATTATTAACGGTCACAGTTTTATTATTTTATCAAATACGTACTTAGTAAATAATAATGTATCAAATATTTATTATGTTTTAAATATGCATTTACCTTTTCTATAAAATAAAAGACGTACTAAGTAAAAACAGGTCAACAGGGTCTGTTGATGCGAAACTGCCTGTTTAGACGTACAATGTTTGCTAACACTGGCGAATGACTCAGCACTGGCGCGTCAAAAAGTTGGACGCTGCCAACATTTTTCATCTTTGCATGCAATGTTACAACTTGCGCGCCAGTAAATGTTTATATGTGAAATTTTTTTTACTGGCGCGCCAAAAGCTACTGGCGCCACAAAATCCGTGCACGTGTAAACCCGGCATTACGCATACGAGCGCTATCGCTGCGTTCTTTTACGACTTTGACGCGCCACGTATTATTTACATAATTTATTTCTTCGTAGGTGTTCAGTCAATTTGATTCTTTTTTTTGCTTATCTTTAAAGATCTCGCGTTATAATATAACTACGGACATAGTCGTAAATTTATTGACTACTTTTTTTGCCCCCGATTCTAAGCCGAGTGGCGATTTCTGAGATGGTAAAAAGGTAAAAAAAGGTCGGATTACAATCGATTAAACATGGCATCTCATTCACGCTACCTTTGCGGAGTTGTTGCATGACAATTTTTTCATCACATCTCGTCCATTCCTATCCAATTAGTTTCTATTAACTCATTATAGCAACATATAAGAAAAAATCGATTATGGCTATTTTAATTAAGGAAATATGATAGAGTTGAATAACTAGATTAATTTTATAGTTCATAAATTACATTTAATTTATCTACCAGCATTATATTCATATTTTCCTAATTATAATTTTCTTATAATGGTTCTCTCCTGTTAACATTTTACTGTGGCGTCCATGTTCCATGATCTCTTTGTAATTATCAGTATATCGCTCAATTTAATTAAAACAATTCTCTGTAGCCGCTCCTTGACTCGAAAAACGATAACAATTGTTTCCAATTCAAAGTGTTAATCACTTGGTGAAAACTACAATGAATATCCATAAAATGTTTCACTGAACTTACAGGAGAATTGTCTCTAAATAACGTTTTAAAAACTTGATTGAATGTTTATTCTACCGTGTAGAATAAAATATGTCAATTATAATATATATTATAAAGGCTTCGACATTTTGTGGTCCTTACCTTCTCTATTCTTTCCTTATCTAACAAGAACTCCATCTTTCCTCTTCGTGAGTTTTTGTGATTCGTGTGGAGGCACGATACCTATCAAAATTTAATTAATCCCTTATCGGTATCTTTAATCAATCTAATTCTCTTTTCAAAATGAACTCTATCGTGAGAAATTTTCTCGGACCAATTTTTTTCGAATCTGTTGAACCAGCATTGTCCGACTCACCCTGAATTATATTTTAATAATCCGATGAATATCAAACAGCTTAGCTCTTGCCCCTTCTGTTGTTTTATCCACCAACGCCCCAATTGCAATATTCTCGAGTTTAACGAAGAGCAAGTTCGATGAAAATTCAAAACTTGATGACCACCACTGTTCTGTTCTCTTCCTTCCTTTTTTTCACTAACGAAAAGGTCAATTATTCTGACCTCAACGCCTGAATCAATATTATCCAGAATTTGGCATGACCTATTGAACAATAACTCATCTAAAATCCTCTCCAGATATTATAAAAAGCCGATACGTATGCAGGGCGACATCGTAATTTTCTTCATCTCACTTCATGTTCTCATTAGCTATCATTTCTTATTTATTTTTCCAAAAAACACTTTCTGTTTCTCTTAAGATGGAGAATTCCGTGTTCTGCTCTTTACATATCAGTTCATTACAAATATTTTTTACTGGTAACTGGGATGCACTTATTTAATAAATTTTAAAAACTTCTAAATCAGATTTCACTTAATCCTAAATTTTTAAAAGTTTACCTTAGTCCACCATCATCGTTTCATGAGTTCTTAATTGAATTTTTCCAGCCTCACCGTCAACTGTACGCCAACCTGCCAACTGTAAATCCTGTTGTTAATAAATAAAACGATATGCTGTGCGCTAACTATTTATGCAACGGATATTTACAAAAACTGGAACAACTCCATATTGATCTTAACTACAGACACGATCCATATAATCCAATCAGATGAGAAATTACATTTTGACATTTTTATAACATCTGAATTTTCGTTAACCTCTTTAATTAATTAAATTAAATTAAATTAATTTCTCTAATAAATCGTAAATCTGAATATTAGGAGATATTATTTTTTAAATAGTATGCAATTTTTTCTCCTATTCGACAAGATGTGAAATTTTAATTGTGGGATTTTCTTTTTCCCTTAAATTATCATTCTCCTGAAATTATCTTTTCCTAACACCTTCAAATGCTGTTAATTTCACTTCGTTCATTACACTTTAGATAGAGGTTTCATTTTAAATTTAATGAAGTTAATATATTTTTGTATCTTTCAATTTTCGGTTATGCGAAATTTCCATTTGTCGCAGTCTCGTTACTTCCAGGCGAAAGTAAATTATATTTTATGTGGCTACTAAGTATTCTGCGAAAACTGCCATAAATGGTTTTTCATTTGGAGGGCCCGTGTGATTACTTTATAAGCTTAGATATTCGGAAACCACTTTATTTAATGACGTGTTTTTCTAAATAAAAACGATATATCGTTATTTATAATTATGACGTTGTCGAATGTATACGCCGCTGGTAGAAATCAGCGGAGTTATAATCTAATCTCTCAATTCCCTTTTTGAAAGCATAAAATGGATGCTACTAGAATAAAGATGTTCAATTCCTATTTAGACGCACAATACTTGTGGCCACGGTAGTTCATATTTTCACTGTAAAAATGCATTTTATTTCTGATTAAAATTTTTACGCCAATTTGGTACGAGTTTGAATGCAGTCTTAATTTTTTCAGTTACGTTCTGAATTTCTATCTCAACTTTAACTAATTTAAAAACGCAATTTTATAAATCCATTCACAGATTTATATGCTTTTCTAATTGGAAAAAATGAAACAATGGGGTCGGGTAAAACCCTAAAAATGAAAAATCTTGGATCTTCGAACTTCTTCAATCGATTATATCAAATAACCTTTAATCATGCCAAATGTCAGGTCCGTAGCCCTTTTATAAATACTTTAACGCTTATATCCCCCTATATCCTATGTAAGGAGCAGCTATTAATAATATAGACACCAAATATTTTAACACTACAGTTAAGAAGTGATCGTAGTACTGATACAATTGAAACCACGACATTACATCAAGATAATCATGTAGGTATGCACATTAAGGACAATTTATTCTAGGTGTTTCCAAGATAATTTTAAAATAATAGCCAGAAAATAAAACGTTTCTCTAGTTGAAAAGGCGCTTATTTTATTGTATATCATGGCTTTATTTTATATTTATAGTAAGTATTAAGTTTAGAGCACTCGAAATTCATCGTAGCTTACAGTATATGATTTCAATTTATAATTAAGTGATGGATTTTTTTAGTTAGGATGTAAAGAAATTTTTCCTAATAATGAGGCAAATGGGGAAGGAGGAAGATGAATTGCCTTTACTTATTTTAATGAGCATGTAAATACGAGCACGGACGTCCATGCCCACAGCAGGAATCAAACCCTCGTAAATCATTCCTCTAGAAAATCCAGGAAAAATTAATTCTCGTTCCGGCTGAGAAAGGCTGATATTTTTAGCAATGCGAGACAAAGGGGTCTTCTTCTCCTCTATCTAACTCCCACGGAAATGTGTGTGGTAGGAAAAGGCGAAAGAAGAACGAAAGTGAGAAATTATTCGCAAGGTAGCGAGCTCCGTAAAAATATTTACCGATGGAATAAAAATTCCACAGATCTGTGGTGCTTTAAGGAAAACCGACGAGACTAAATATTTATCCCAAAAATAAGCATCTAAACGGCCACACTATTTTTAAGAAAATACAACTTCATTATCCTACCAAAGCAAAAATACGTACACGGCTGCCAAATGCGATAAAAATTCGTGACGTGGTCAGAAATTATATACATATATCGCTTCGTAAACCATTCGGAATGTTTGGTTTTCATAGGAAAATTTACCACGATAGGAAAAAAATTATGAATAAAATCGACGGACGACATATTAAATCTTTGAAAATAGTAAAGTCCAATTATCTATTTCTCATTCAATTCATAATTAAAACGAAAATACGTTTTGAACAATTCAAAGGTTGTTGTGTGATAACAACATAAATAAACGATTTTCAACTTCTATAAAGGAAGCGTGAAATTATCATAGATGAGGCGAGGAGATAATAAGAGTATTGGAGGTAGGTATTCGGATAGGAAGCGGAGATATCGTATTTTCAACTAGCGTGTTATGGAAAATAGCATAGATATGAAAAGGAAGATGGCGAAGGAAAAATGCGGCTTTACAGCATGAATCGAAGTAAAATGAATAGGAGCGACGGGAGACGAGGTGGTGAGGGATAAGAGGACACGGCAGGTAGATGACCCACGAAGTGGTACGTTTCCTGCATTTGCGGGCGGGAAGGTGTAGGATCCAAAGGCGGCCATTTCGAAGGCCTTAAGTTAATGGAGGAAAAGGGGATGTCTCTCGTGTACGTGAGGAGGGAGGGACATTCATCGAATGGGAAGCACTAGGGCGTCGGAATATTAGATGCCATAATCGAAGGTCGTGCGGAAATGGGTTCGTCCGGCGCAAACAGCCTCCCCTTCCTACGTCACCCGCTAAGTTACCCACCCCACAAATACCCCGCACCTCACAAACAACCACATCTCTATACCCCTCTCCTCAACACGGCCTTATTCTCATTAATATGAATTTTCCACCCCACAGCCCTTGAAGCGCCCCGGAGGGTACGATATCCCTCTTGCATGGAGCCGAGTGACCTTGAATAAAAAAAAAAAGACGGGGATATCTCCTCGAGGGTAAGTATATCGCATGAACGCCACGATTCCGCAGTACGATTATACTGCAGACTGTGTATTTGTTTAGCCGGGTGCGCCGAAGCGGAGTAATTGTCTAGTAGAATGGAGAAGAGGTGAGAGGAAGGAAGGGGAGAGACGCACGCACGTGGAGAGATCTCGTATTAGGTTCGATACGGGACCGTCGATGCTCACGGGAGATAAAGCAGGAAAGGGATAAACGGCACATTCATTCCGCAACGTCACCTATTCAGTCTTGCGCCGTAATCTAATGCCGTAAGACTTGAAGTCTTCTCTTACGCGCGCCGTTGGCATCGTGGTCGTAGTAAACAAACGAGAGTTTTAGTTTTCGGCGAAAAATAAAGCTCTTACCTCGAATAAAGAAATTCGTGGCGTCATAAGCACGTTCTTGTGTTTAAATACTTACGGCCACCATAAAATAGCGAAAACGCCCGGCGTTCTAGATTGCAAGTCGATTTGCAGAGTCCAACTCTTACTGTCTTCATAAAGTAGTTGAACTTTTCGAATTATAGACCTTCGAGTTTTCGGAAAGTTGTGTTGAATAGGTATAAAGCACGGGAAAGAAGAAAAATATCATGCAGGAATAGACTAACCTTTTATGGAATGAACAAGGAAAAATGAGCAAACGAAAAATTAAAATATTCTCAAATAAAATCTAAAAAGTCAAAAGGGATAAGGTTAGTAAATAAAATATACATAGACATAATATAAGTAGAACTGCAAACAAAAATGTAAAATAACGGAGACCGTAAGAAAAAGATTTAATACTAATATAACAAAAATGAAAAGATTATGTAAGGATTTGAGATTCGCGTCATAAATACGTGGTTAATAAGTATTATACTTGGAATAAAGAAATTTTAATGGAACTTTACGCTTTTGAGATCTATAGAAGGTAAGTGATAAGGAAAATTAACATTTATCTACATGTCTACCTCTGTGTTTTATATGAAGCCAATTAATTTATCTACTGGAATTACACAAGCTATTACGTGTTGAGTTCAAAGTATTCTAGTGCTGCTGACGGTCCTTTGGAGTAAAACTTTTTTAAAATAGCAGTTTCTTTTCGTGATGCGTGTTGCATACATTAGTGGGGGAGGGAGGGGCCGTCGCTTAAAAAATTCTTACTTCACAACTTATTTTGTCGTTGACATTTCACGCCAAAGAAATGGTGGCGGAGGCGCGTAATGAGTTTAATGCACGTGTTAAAAGTAGGTCAATCAAATTTGTGGTCGGTAAACGCGTTGCAGTTAGCAACTATGAGAGATACAGGCAAGTGCATCAAGAAGGAAAAGCAAAATTTTAACGGAGGAAATTTTGCGAGAGAAAATTAATAATGACCTCAAAGGGCGAAATAAAGAGTAACTGAATCCCTGAGAACAAAAGTAAAAAGCACTTTGTCATAAGTGCAGCGCGTTTGCAATGGATGAGTAACAAAGTAACATGAGGATCAGTAAATTGACCTCTTCATAGAATTTGTTTAAGGCGTGAGATATATCGAGTTTGGATCCATATATTGCCAGTTAACGAAAAAGTTGATACGGAAAATTCGATGACATAAATTTTTTATTACTTTTACAAAGCAAGAAAATGGCCTGGATAAGAAAAGTTGATAACAGAGAATAAAACTAAATGAGGAGGTTTTATAACTACCTCGAGAACATATAAATCTGAAAAGCACGGTTATTAAAAAAAGAAAAGTGCGTTGAAGTACGACATGTATCACTGACAAGAGTTATATAAAAATTTGTGAAAAAGGAATACAAACATTCGAGATAACAAACAAAAAGCAATTAAAGCAAAGTTTTTATTCCTAAGTGCGCCAAGTTCACATCGCTTCAAACATTCATAACTCTATTTTCCTTGCGCACCCAAAAATTTTTTTAGATGTCATAATTATCACGAAATACTACATTTCGCGTAAGGAAGACAACGTCGCAATTTCCCCCTGAATTTAAAACTTATCTTTTTTTCACTTCGTCGCTTCTAGTCTTAAATTTCTTCCAGAGTCGCTCTACTTCCAACGTGAGGGAGTGGAGAAAAACTTTTTGAGAAACTTTATCCAACCGCTATAAAATAATGCCTTACCCCTTGTAATCCACAGGACGCTGTCACCATAACAACCATTAAGAAGACCTGTCTCCTCCCCACACTGCGAATGAGTCTCGTCGTCATTTTTATCAGTCCCTAACCCTCCACCTATCTCTTCTCATCCTCGCATTTTTTCGTCTCTCCCTTTCACTCACTCTCTCTCTCTCCCTCTCTTGCTACATCCCTCTCTCTCTCTCTCTCTCTTTCCCACCATACCCCATAACTTAAAGTTTCTCTCATCCACCATATCTCATCCTCGAGGTTCACTTCACCTTGAATGCAGCTGACCTAAGACATACTACCCACACCTCGACGGTGGGATGGCTTCTCTCGGGGAAGGATCTGGAAAACGGCTGCTCAAGAGATACCTAGTGTCTTATTCTCTGCCATATTTTACGTGGCTCATAGAGGGACGTTACGCTTTCTCGGACGAAGTTATTGTTTCGTTCTGATGATAGAGCCATACCCAAGACAAGTTCGTTTAACAATTTCACGGGCAGTTTTTAGCGTTTTTTTAAAATAAAAAAGAGCTTATGTATTCGGCTCATCCGTCTGTCTGTCTGACCATGTACAAAATAACTCAAAAATTACGTAAGTTACAAACACCAAATTTTCAGGATATATAGTTCTACATTCGGACTAGATAAGGAAAAATTTGGGGTTCATTTGTCAATCCGTTTTTCTTTTAACAGGATATTGGAAAACCCCATATGAACTACCTATACGGGTCCATTATGGCTTTCGTATTGTTGGTCGTATTCACAGCAACTAATGTAAATAAACAAGTAAGCTATTAAGCGAAAGTAGGTGAAATTACAACATTCTAAAACTTTATTCAGACGTTTTGCCGTTTTTATTTAATGCCAATTGTTTTTGAAGAAATGTTTACGTGATATGTTGTTTAACGTTTTAATGGTAAAATACATTGCTGTAAGACTAGTTAATTAACTTTTCGAAACAAAAGTGAAATAGGTCTGAAAATGTATTTACATAATTAATGTATTAATATTATTAAAGATGCAAAATTTTCATGATAGGTTGGTCTGCAGGGGAATGTTTTTATTTTTTTTTAAAAAAAAGCGTCTTATGTCATTTGTTCAGAAATTCTTCCCTCACTTGTTTTGTATGTTAAAGGATACCGGATGCAAGTACCTCTTCGTTCGATACCTACTTGAAAGTTTTCGCTATATTGATTTATATTATTTTGATTTTCTAAAAATCGTCAATTTTGTGCGCCGTAAACAGATATGACTTCAAATGCAATACTATGCTATTTCAATACTCCGATTCGAAAATATTAAGAAAAAATGAGGGAAAATTTGCAACACGAGAAGGAGAATTTAAAAGTATGAGAATAATATAAATCTACATTTCCACTAGGTATGAATGAATACGATAAGAATATACTAATAAACTGCATTCCATATTATACTGTACAACAAAGTTTCTATGGAGAATCACTAGATATGAACAAATGCTATAAAAGTATAATAAACTGCATTCTATATATTGCTATATAACAAAGTTTACATAGGCAATCAGAGTACAATCCATGAAAAATGGATGAATGCAGCAACAATAACAAAGGAAGTTACTATACCAATTCGCTTGCTTCACGTAATTTGTTTCATCTCATTTTACGTATGAAATTATCGAGAAATCTAATCTTCGATAAAAAGAGTTTTGGAAAGAAAAATTTTGTTGCTTTAGAAAAATATGAATTCCAAATTTGGATTCTAGTATAAAAGAAATACACATAAAGCTGAGTAAAAAGTATGGTGAGATTTATAATTTAGTAAGCACATATCAATTTTATTCATACAATGGTGATTTAGATATATGATGCTCCACGCTTTATTTATAACTAATTATTTTTAAACGAGTAGCTATTAGTGTCACCAATGGAGACAAAAATTTCGACTTCCAAACACAGATCTAATATTAATATGAACTACAAACACAAATATAAAAACATTACAAAAAATTCTAACAATAATGAACATTTATTTGTTACCGATAGAGAGTATTCGTATGAAACCATTCCGCATATTATACACTGGTCCTAAAGCGGCATACGCTTCTCTAAAATTCAAATTGCGAGCGCTCTTTGCTCACGAAATTCGGCGCTTTAGTTATTTCTTCATTACACACGAAGTGGCGCCTGCTTTCGTAGGGAGGAAGCTGCCAACCAGCGGTCGACCGACAAACTTCTAAGGGAGCCTCCCGCACCCTGTGCACGGGAATCGTTAAAAGTTCCCCGAGACGCCGTTCTGTGGCGCCACGGCCTTTTCGTATGCTACGCGAGAGCCACTATCCTCTCTAGATATCATTAGACAGAGCATGGAAGAAACCGCCTTAAAATCAAGTGACGTCTAGCTACATTAAAAAATATATAATCTTTTTCTCTAATCATAATAAGCATTTCACTGAGGTAAATAAGAGGAATCTAATCTTCGAAAAACTTTGGTAGCAAAATGACATTTTCCAACTTATGACCTATGCTTCTTATGCATGGTTGGAATAGCAGATATTTGCACGTTACTTTCCGGTCAAATAGACATTAAAATACTGTTCTCTAATTCGAAGATATTTTCTGTAATTTTTAATTAATTTTCTTGTGCTCCGAATGATACAAATCTAAACAAATGAAGTTCAGTCCCGTTTAAATATTAGGAAAAGTTAATTAAAACTTCGGAATGTAAGAAGTCTTACTTAAATGAGATAAATACTTAAAGGTGAGGTTTATTTTATTCTAAGAATTTTCTTAGACACTAATGATTCGAAATGTTTGCCAATATTTACAAAGCAATATTATAAGTAACACTGAAATATTTATTACACCGACTGTTTCTAAAATATGAGAAATAACTATCACTTCATTAGAAGCACTACGTATAATCACTTACCTTGATTTCGCGATTTTCTTTTCATTTTTTATACGTTCTAGAACTACCACATAGATCAACGAAGCGACTAATATTTTCAAAAGCAATTACTGACACAACATTTGCCTGATTACACTAGCATCTAGAGAATGATTACTTTGCCGTTGTTACAACTACGTAAGCCACAAAAAACATCCCAATTCTCCAATTAGGCATTAGAATTATGTCTTTATAACGTTTTATCCCGCGAAGCAAACGAAAGAATTAATCTGATACGATTTGTAAATGAGCTTTCTCTCACACATCTAAGCGTTTACCAAGGGATCCAAATGATTATCCAGAGATTAAATTTCATAGATTAGTATTGATATATAATCTAACAAGCGTGTATAATAAAATATCGTCTTCAATTTTACGATAATATGAAGCAATAGTAAATGAATTTCGAATAGTTATATTATGTTTTCTCCGAACGAGAAAAAAATATTTCCTGATCTGATAATGTGACATAGCTTAGATCTAATAATACTCCGTTTTTCCTCGTTATCCCGATCCAACGAGCAAGATATGACATTGGTTCCAAAACCTTGGAGTTTGGGAGCTTTGATCATCTACTGGCTTATACACAAACCACATTCTATTGCTATTTGAGTGTGTTAGTGGGTGCTCGACTCCGGGAGTGCGGCGGGAAAGGAATTTGGGAAATAAAATTTTGGATCTGAAGACCGATTCGAATTGTATTCCGAGAGAAGCTCCGAGGCAATCTGAATTTAAATTGCGTTGCGGTGGAAGGTGGAAAGTCGAGCAGCTACCGCGTTTCACCTAGGTTATTTTGGGAAGGGAAACAAGACACACAAAAGTACATGCAAGAACACTCGTTTATGTTCGAAAATTACCAAAATAAAATAAATATTTATTCTATTTATTCGCGAATCGTTTAGGGTTAGAAATGGAGAATCCACAGGTGAGGGGAACAGTTTTTTCTATAAAAGAGAATTAACGAGCAAAGTATTCCGGCAATTTATTTGAAGAGGCCTTTAAAACATTGCAAGAACTGTTCGTTAAAGAAGAAAAAGGAAGTTGGGAACTCGAGGATTTTTAAAAAGTAAATTGAAAGAGCGAAACTTTTCCGAGAAAACAACGCCGCAGATAACATGAGAGAAAAAGGCTTTATCGGCCGAGAAGAGGTGATTACCGCAATTTCCCATGATATCAGAAGGGAAAAACTTCCGCGGAAAAAAATCACGGAAGAAGTATCGCGGAATTATATGAGTAATGAATTCGCTGAACCGAGATGAACGCCGCTCGAGCACATTTTCGTTAAAAAATACGAATGAGAAAGAAATGGGTGCGAAATGGGAAAGAATCGCCTTTTTTATGCGAGACTGCGAGAGGCAGCTGAGCGGAAGTGTTTGGAGACCCGCGAAAAAAAAGAATCCGAGGCGAAAGAAAGAATGTCTCGGAGGCGCAGAAGGAAAAACTGGAAACGAAGCGGTAAAATGCTTTGATATTTATGAAGATGGATTTTTAAACGTTTGGAGGGACAAGCAGTGAAAAAGAGATTGGGGTTTTTATAAGTCGAACTTTGAAATCGGTTTCAGAGGAAACAAACAAGACAGTCCGCAGCTTGATCCTAACGTAATTTTTGAAAATAAAGGATGAGGGAGTGAGGGATGGAGAGAGAGAGAGAGAGAGGGAGAGAGAGAGGGAGAGAGAGAGGGGGAAGGGAAAGGGAGGGAAGGAAAGATTGAGAGAATAAATAAAAGATGGGAAAAGAATAGAGACATTTTAGTTCTAGACAAAAGAGATCGTTCGAAAGAGGGAGGACAGAAGTATTCAAGAAGGGGGGAAAAAAGCGGTAAGAGGGAAAGAGGAGCGGAACACAGGTGCAAATGTGACAATTGCCCGTTTTTTGTACAGCGTCTTTCAATACCTAGAGTGTTGCGGTAGCGGCCGCCAGCTAGCAGCAGCTGCAGGAAAATATCTGAACGCTGGTGAATCATGCCTCCGTCGCTAGAACGAACGCCTGGGTTCGATAGGGGCACCCCGCGACACGGAAGCAATCTAGTCTGAAAAGTAGAGAAGGGAAGAGAGAGAGAGAGAGAAAGGAAGAGAGAAAGAGGAGGAAGTGGGTGGAGCATATCCCGACAAAAAGAGAAAGAAACTCGCGGGATGGAAATTATAGAGCGAGAGAACGTAAAAAAAAATGGAGGCGGAAGAAATGGAAATCCGATACTTTTTATGGAATCGTGGAGGGAGGTGAGCGGGTCGGTAAATAATATTTTTCTCATTTTTTTATCGGTCGATTTATATTTTGACGAGGAATGATCCGCGCGGATGGCTGTAGAGAGAAAATGACCGAAGAGAGAGAAAGAGAAGGGGGAGGGAGGGAAAGAGGGAGACAGGAAGAGAGGGAGAGAGGGGGAGACAGGGGGAGAGATGGAGAGAGAGGGGGAGACAGGGGGAGAGATGGAGAGAGAGGGATAGAAAGGGAGTGAGATGGAGAGAGGGAGAGAGAGAAAAGGAGAGATGGAGAGAGGGAGAGAGATGGAGAGAGGGAGAGATATGGAGAGAGGGAGAGAGATGGAGAGAGGGAGAGAGATGGAGAGAGGGAGAGAGATGGAGAGAGGGAGGGAAAGGGAAAGGGAAAGAGAGAGAAAGGGAGAGAGGGGGTGGAAGGTGGAGAAAGGGAGAGAGCGGGAGAGGAAGGGAGAGAGAGAAGGTGAGAGAGGGAGAGAGAGGTACAGAGAGAGGGAGAGAGAGGGACAGAGAGAGGGAGAGAGAGGGAGAGAGAAGGTGAGAGGGGGAGAGAGAGAGAGAGAGAGGGAGAGAGGGGTAGAGAGAGGGAGAGAGAGGGAGAGAAAGTGAGAGAGAGGGAGAGAGAGGGAGAGAAAATGAGGGAGAGAAAGTGAGAGAGAGGGAGAGAAAGTGAGAGGGAGAGAGAGGGAGAGAAAGGGAGAGAGATGAAGGGAAAGGAAGAGAGAGGAGAAAAGAGAGAAAATGGAAAGAGGAGGGAAAGGAAGAGAGGAAGAGAGAGAGACCCACACAGAACAGAGAGGGAGGAAGGGAAACAAAGCTGCAAGGAGAGATATAGAGAGAGTGGAATGCAGAGGGAGAGAGAATGGAAGAGAGTGGGAGAAAGAAAAGGGAAGAGGAGGGGGAGTGGGTGAGGACGATTGGGATTGGCTGGGGTAGTCGCAGAAGGAAAAAAAGAGAGAGAATGGGAAAAGGGACAAGGCGGTATGGGATTGAAGATAGGAAGGGAGAATGACGGAAAGAAAAAACGGGAGAGAGGAAATGAGAGAGAGAGGGGGAGTAGTGGATGGGGGACAGGGAAAGAGGAGGAAGAATGGAGTAGGTCATGAAGAGGGTTAAGAGAGAACATGGCGGCAGGGAGGGGAGGGGGGAAACAAGAGAGCGAATCGATGATTAGGGTTGAGGAGGTGAGAAAAAGGAAAGATATTAAGGGACTGAGAATATAAATTGTCGAAGAATTGGAGGGAAAGAAAAGGGGGTGGGTGGAGCGAGAAAGGGAAGGGTAGGGATCCTGCCATTTTGTCCCCTTCCCATTTCCCTTCTTGCTTTTTTTTATTTTTTTTGTTGTTTTTAAAGAGAACGAGGTGGTGGGAAGAAGGAGGTGGAAAGAGCCAGAACGAAAGAAAAAAGAGAAAGGTTGATATCGAACACCGAGATGGAGAATCAGAGAGACAAAGGGAATACGAATAGGGAATGACTGAGATGACTGAGGAAGAAGGGATGTAAAATCTTCCATTAAATTTTTTTTTTTAATTAATAATGCGGGATGCAAGCGAATGCATACTCGAGCGTAATTAAGGATGACAGCGGGCTATTTTTTTTAGAGTTTTGATAGCTTTAAAGAGGAGGAAATAGTAAAATGAATTAAAGGATTCGGTAACTTAGCGAATAGCGAAGTTGGGGGAGGGCGAAAGTAAACGGAATCGAACCCTGCAAGAGAAGAAATAAAGAATGAAAAGAAAATATGACGCAGGAGAAGAAAATCAATTTAAACCGACGTGTAAGTAAACGCGTCTATTCTAAATTCGTCCAAAGGAAACAGATGCTCAGCTTGAGGTTGGATAAGTAATACTGTTGAAGTGGGTTATTCTGTCATAATTTTAAGCACATACACAAAACGAAACGTACATACTGTAAGAGAGGTCAACACGAAGACAAAGGGAAAAACCAAACTACTCCAAGCAGAATTTTAAGGTTGTTTAAAATCAACTAAAAATACCATTCCACTAAGGAGTCACAGCTAAAGTGGACAACAATTTCTACACAAGGTCCGACAGATCTAAACTACTAAGAAATGCGACTTCGCCTTTGAAACTATATCCGACTAGACCAGGGGTCGGCAACCTGCGGCTTCTGAGCCGCAAGTGGCTCTTTAAGGACTTGCGTGCGGCTCCCGAAAGCAACTCTCCTTTATAAAACCTCCAAAACTTTGTAAACTATTTAATAGAAATATCAGAAAATTAAAAGGTATGGACGCATTACGTACAATAAACGTTTGTTGTACAGAGATAATTGGAAAAAGTAAAATGGCAAGGTTAAGAGGTGACGGCTTCCCATAGATCCTTCAATGACTGCGGCTCTTCTTCTGTTGCGTGTTATACATAATTTGAAAAAAGTGGCTCTTCTTAGGAGAAAGGTTGCCGACCCCTGGACTAGACTATTTCGTTCCCCTCGTCCACGCCATCATTCTTCTGCCTACTGCTCACAGACGATTCGATATTCAAAATAAGGACAACATCTGCTCCCTCATTCGAGAAAATTTACGGTTGAGGGCAGTTTTTGCTACTAGATAAAATGATATAGTATGTTATGCTGGCTATAGATCAATGAATTGCCCAATAAATCTGAGTTCTCATGCGAAAAAAAACTGATAGAAAATGGATAAGAAATTTAGGAGTTTTCCACTTCAGACGCCATGTACATACAATCAAATAAACGGTGGCTTAATTTTTTTGTTGGTCCTGTGAGCGTGAATAAATCCATGGAAATGACGCCATGAATATTTATGTCAGAGACCGTACTGCGTCTTTGGAATCAGCAACATTTGCAACTATTTTATTGCCATATTTAATAATTGTATTTAGAATAGATAGGAATCGTAAGGTATGATAAATTCTTAATTATTGTTAGTTAAATATAAAAGATTGTCCACATCAGTAGGGTATTTGCGGGAAAATACATTTTATCATTAACGGCTCATTGTAAATGTGAATCCAATGTCAATTAATAGAAGTAAAATTACGTACATTACTCAATTGGAGACCGTTCTAAGCAAAACTGGTTGTAAGAAGCCACGGGTGTTAAAATGGATTGTTAGTAGTACAAAGATTTTCAATGCATTGATGTATTGATTCAGTATCGGATGCAAATATACTCATATGCATGTATACAGTGCCGTAACTAGGGTATGGCGAAGGTGGCATTTTCTATTGGCACCGCTTGAAAAGGCGCCAAACATTCCAGTAAAAAATGCAAAAAGTTTATTTTTCCATAAATAATTATTAGTTTAATACTCAATTGAGAAAGTTATCGTTAATAAAAAGCTAAAATTCCTTATGAAAACGCAGCAAAATTCATATTCTATAAAAACAATAATTTAATATTAATATTAACTAATATTTTGTCCCAGTTACTCCTATGCATGCATAATCTGTTAGGAGAGGTAAAAATTAGCCGGATTTTACAAGAAAACTTTTGGAGAAAAAGTGATAAAATGGTAGGTTTTTGTGAAAATTTTTCGATAATCGTGCCAGTGAAAAGTAAATAAAAGCAATTTAACCAATCTATATTCTCAGATATTTAGTAAACTAAGTCTTCCAAAACATCATAAAGAAACACATAACATTTCCTCCTGGATAATGTACGACACGAAAAATTTAACTAATCTCCATTTTTAACAACTGCCAAGTTTTGAGTTATTATTTCACTTAATGCATCGCGCTTAAAACCCCAAAAACTCCGCCTCTGAAAGGAGTTTTAATTATAGTGTTTTGCTATTCTCTGACGTTAATGAACAACCGAATAATTTACTTTAAAATAAAAACTGGGCGGCGCTTGGCGTCCTTTATTGCCATAAATTAGAATTAAAAAAAAACCTCTGATGCCCCAAAGAGGAGAAACAAAAAAAAAACTCGGAACGCAGCGGTACAAAAAAACCAGCAATTTTTAACTGTCTCTCCTAACACTTAGAACAACGCACTCCTAATTTCTTCCTCTCCTACATTTTCGCCGTCCTCTCATCTTAGTCCAAAGCAAAGTTCATTAAGGAGATCGAGATGCGTTCCTCAGCGTGTCCACCCGACCATAAACGCCCGAAGGAAGATGATAAAAGTTTTCCGGGTGCGGTGGAGAATGAGGAGGAAGGTAAAGACGAGAGTGGGAAAGTGGCGGATCGCGAGTTGGAAGATGGCGTGTGCCGGAGATTAAGAGGAGGAAACGAATAGCCATCAACCAGAGAGAGAGAGAAAGAGACGCGGCGCTTGAACCCTACCTCCCTACGTCCCGCGCACTAAATCATAATCCCAGTCCTTTTCGCGCCTCAAAGGATGTCTTCTCGTTTCTGCTCCCCCTTAGAATCCCCCTCTGGTGTCCTGAAAGAGAAAACTGCCGCTCAGCCGGCGTCTTCCTAGTTCCCCAAGTCTTCCTTCTCTCGCAGAACCAGAAACGACAGATCCTCCAACATATATCTCGACCGACAAAGGAACTGCTAGTGTGGCTATTAGCTCACTTGTAAAGCTCGTCAAGCTAAGAGGGATAGGAACACGCGGGGGGTGTCTCTCGCATGAGATCACCCTTAACGCTTCGTGGGAACACGCATCACGTTTCCTCCGCAGCGGCGGATCTCGTGTTATAGCGTTCGCTAAATGGACGTAAATGATCGATTTAGATTATTCAGGTTTCGAAGAAAAAAAATTGCCTTCTAAAAATACGACGTTATAAATTAGACGCTATTAATAAAAATGACCGTATTTTATTTCCGTACAGCGATAATGATTATTCTCAGAAAGCGTATTCTCGTGTGCAATTTCGTATCGGAGTAATTTTATGATATCCTGAAAAATAAACTGCTGTTACGAGTTCGTTTACGTAATTCCGATGACGCACCTTCTGCTTGCATTATTCCTTTATAAACGAACGTTAGTGAATCACGGTACAATGTGCGAGAAAATTCCACGCGATACTCCGAATGAAATAACTAGGTCTAGAAACTAATGTGGAACATCAACTTTCAGAGTTGAAATCAAAACTGCAATCACACCTCATTTACTTTTAAGATTCCTCGCATTGATAAAAAAATTAAGTCCGAATCTAAAATGAATGCGTGAAAACAATTCTAACAGAGTGATTGAAACTAGTGGTAACACTTGCATTTGTATTTCGCTATTACTCTTGTCGACGTAGTTTGAATTTAATCTCTGTATCAATTTTGCTATTTGTTTGACCTAATAACGCAACTATCATTGAAATTATAAAGCAACAGGCTTGGTACATCGGCAAGGCGTCAAGTTTGTCATATAAATTGCAACGTCTCGCGTTTGTTGACTGGTTCGATTATACGAAATCCTATGTATAATATTAGTTGAAATATACTGAACATATGAAAATATTTCAGCATACCGCAAACCATAATATAGCATTGTATCAACATTACAGAAACATTTTGTATTCCATTTAATGGATTTCAAAGATAAGAATCTAACAGTCGGAGGAAAATTCCTCCGTGCTGATCAGTCACTTCGACAATCGTGTAAAAATGATAACGAAAAAGAAAAATACGATAGCAGATTATTTAATTGATAAAATTATAAGAAAAAATCAGCGAAATTATTTATTTAAAATCTTAAGACAGGCTAAATTAATCATGACCTCGTTTATACATGTGATGCGATATAAGATCCCTAACTAGCTTGTCTCTTCATCGAAGAAGCGACTCTCACGATGAATGAGTGTCGCTTCTTCGAGGCGCACGAGCCATATTTTAGCTAGCTAGGGAGCGAACTATTATATTTACCTCGTTTCCTCGACCCTCCTCCTATTCCACCTCTCCATCCTAAATTTTATTTTCCTCCCTCCCTCTCCTCCTCTTCCATTCCACAATCTCACTCTCCTAAACTACGCGGCGTATTTCTCTCTCACTCACCATTATTCTCGTCCAGACCCCTCAACCGATTGGGGAATGGGCCAAAACTTCCTGTATCATGTGAGTCTCCTCCTCCCTCCCTCTCTACCCTTTTCTCCTCCTCCCTTGAGCCGTAAGCAAGGGACTATTTTTAAAATTACCCATTATCAAAATAGTCTACTCGTTTATCTATCCGCTTTATGGCAGAAATTGAGATAAATGGTGCCAGAGTCGTTTCTTCTGGTTTCGTTCATTCTTCCCGCCATTTAAATGGCCCCTCTCTCTCTCTCTCCTCCGCCGCGAACGCTTTCCCTCCCATTTTATTACGACTTCTCCACCTTCGACTTCGATTGTTTTTCCGCATCCGCTGCCGACTTTTTCCTCCTCTTTCTTTATTTCTTTCTTTTTTTTATCGCTCCGCCATTGTTTGGACTCTTCCCCTTCAACACTTCCACCCTTCCGATTTTATATATTCCCCTCCTCGACTGCCTTATTCTTGGTCACGGCGAGAGAAATAAACAAAAGGTGGCAGCTCTGGCAAGGACTCCGTTGTTCCTTTGTTTTCTTTTCTCCGGATCAAAGGAACGAGCCCAACTCGGAGCCACCGGTGGCGGGTGGCCCCGAGGATGAGGTTCCTGCGCGCGCGTGGCCGGATAAGACGAAATGCAGATGAGCTTAAAATCGAGGAGGAACATACAACTGAGGACGTTATTGCTATCCCGAAAAAAGACCAGCTTGTATCTTCGAAAGCACTTAAAAAAAAAGATTTTTCTCATGCTACCAGTTTTCATGTTAAATTTTGTGGAAGTTATATCTCCCTAAAGGATTACGAAATTGTTTCCTTTGGAATTGTATTATTTAATTGATTAAAATTAATGCATGAATTTAATTTTATTTTCAAGAGTGGAAAGAAAGTTACCCTCAATAAATATGCAGCCCACATTAAATAATATCACATTATCAGTTATAAATTAATAATTATGTACTTCATAATTCAATTTTTATTATTGTAGTAAATAATGTAATGGATATAAACATTTATTTAAATCCATTCTATATTACCCAATGGAATTACATAAAAAATCCTACGAAATCAAAAGGTCAATATCAAGAAAACAAGCTTTTGTCATCGCGATACCTAATACCACAACATATAACATTTGTGACGTTTAAACTGACGCCGACGGTTATTGGTGCTAGCAGATCCTCATCACAGCTAAGAAATCGCTCTTTCACATCATCCTTCCGTTATATGTCTTAATACGTAACCTAATGCACCTCCTCCGTGTTTCCACTTAGGGCATATGACGTCTCGTGTAATTCCTTCTAACAATCCTCCCTCCCCACTCCCTTCCCCCTCTCTCCCCCTCCAAGGAGAACGTCTCTCGGAAACTCAGCAACTTAATTAGCGATTCTCCGGGACATTTTAGGCTTCACGATAACTCGGATGTAACGAGAACGCACCCTCGTGTTTCCGCTCACTAGTTGGCGTTCCTTGCCCTGGAAGAGAACTCGCGGAGGGACCTTCTCCGCCTCTTCCTTCCCACGTTCTTTCTTTCTCCTTTCCTCCAGCGATAGGCGTTCTATAATCCCCAGAGAAAGACGGGGTGCGAGAAAAACCCATTTGTCTGACGACTTTCCCCTTCCTTTCCCAGCCATTCTTCCTCTACCAGTTATAATTCCGTTCTTATCTCACATTCTTCTCCTTCTCTCCTCCTCCCCCCCTCTCCCTCCCTCCCTCCCTCCCCCCTCGCCCCCTGCTCCTTTGCCCTTTAATGAAAAGTTTGGCTCTCTTCTTATGTGCCTCTTTGAACCGAAAAAGGGACTAATTTTCATTTTTCATTAAGTTTCATTAAGAATCGCGTAATTAAAACCCGTTTACCTAGGGGAAATGTCGATCGTATGTAATAAGGTTTGTGCGCGAGAGGAAGTGACTTTGTGGAGAAATGGCAACGAGAAATGTCGAATGAGATACGACGATTTATTTTCTCGTTCGAGTATTAAAAGTGGTTATCTCTTTGTTTGCGTGGAACGATTTCTTTTTTTTTAATGATTTTAACATAAATTGGGTAGAAATCATTTTCGGTTTTTGCCGAGCAACTTTATAGTTTTACTAGATTAGATATTTGCCTTCGTTCACGTGAAAGTTTGGTGATAAAAAGAAACTGAAAATCTTTTATAGTTTTGAATAAGAAAATGGACACTTTTTGGTTTTTTTAGCGGGATATGATAAGATGAAGAGTTGTTGACAAAAAAAACGACAAAGTCGCACTCATTTTTAATGTTTATGATATCACAGAAATCTCCGAGATAAATTAATGTTTGAAAAATAACTTGCTCATATTAATGCTGGAGTTTATTTCTTATGATTATTCTATCCTAGGAATGACCAAAATGGATGAATTTATTAGAGAAATCCGAATATGGTCTTGGAAGGTCCTTTCGGCATAAATCTAAGCATACTTAAAGGCTGTCGTCCTCGAAATTAATAACTTTATGGGCAGTGGATGTTTCTATAATATCGACATCACGGAATACAGCCACGGAAATAAACTTCTCTTCTTTATTATAAATGTTTTCATTTTAATTACTTTTAGGAGTCAATTGTAAGTAATTAAATCGATCCCATGGAAAATCTTTATAACCAGCGCTTTTAAAATACAGATGATTATTAAATACTAGCAGAAAAACCGGCGTTGCCCGGAGAATTTTGGTTCAAATCCGATCGGAATTCTAGATGAAACATGGTATTTAAGAATTCACTCGGCCGCCGTTTTGAATAAAACGGGCAGAGAGGAACAAAAACCACGTATGAATTATTTCTGGGAGCCCTCCACAATCATACCAAATTTGATTCAAATCAATAGTAGGACTTGGAAAAATACGCGTAGTTTAATCAGTCCCTGCCGTCCAATTACGGATAAGGAAGGGTCGTTTTCCACCTTTCTCACTCTGTATAAGATGTAGAGTTACCTGTTCTTTGAGAACAGGAAGTTTATGAGAACAGTTATTTTATTGAACAGTTTAGGCATCAGAACAGTTCGAAAAGAACTGTCCCGTACTTTCTGACCCATCTCTACATGGCAATGCATTAGCATACAAAGTTATTTTGCTTTTTGTACAATTAATATAAAACATTTGGGATTAAAAGGTAGTCTACGACCTTCCTATTTGTGAAGAAAGTATTTGTTGAAAGTTTGATTATTCTAGCTTTAACGGTGTGGAAATATATAGATGCACAAAGAAACAAACTTTCATAAATATATGGGAGACTGATCTTATACTTGTATTGAAAGTGACAAATATAAAATTTTAACTTTCTAAGTTAATTTACTCGAGAGTTATCGTCAAAAAACCAAATCGATGCACCTCCAAACCCCCACTTAAAATTTTTTTTGAGATACACCACATAGCCTATATTTTAAGCTGGACCAGTCTAAAGATACGCTGCAAGTTTCATAAAAATTCGATCAGCCGTTTTTGCGTGATGCGGTAACAAACAGACAGACACAACAATTCTGCAAACCGGTTCAAATGTCTTCTTGTGATGCAAAACACACACAAAAGGTAAAACTCGGACAAAAAAACAAATGTACAGGTTACAATTTTATTTATATAGATTAAATTAATGAAACACTTTTAAAAGAGGACAGTTAAAAGTTGCTAATAAAATAATTTTGGGATATTATAATGGAAGTTATTATTGGAAAATATAAAATAATAATTATATTATTACATATTGGCATCAAATTTGAGACATAAATGAGTATATTATGGATGAGAGGTCATGTTAATGCGGATAAAATAAAACTCCACTAGTCTCAGTCAAAATGGTTTCCAATTATTTTTCCAAGATGTCTTATGGCTTTTCTACCGTGATTTTGAGCGTAAATTCCTTTATATCTGCTGAAATGTGGGTTGCATTAATATTCAAGCAAGATATAAAGCCAAAGAATTTCCTACTGGTATCGATTTTCTTGGATTTCTACCATTAGTTACAAATATGGCATTAATATAATACTGCAACCGCTGTTTTACAATATAGATTGAAATTATCACAATCTTTACAAAGGCTCTGCAGATGAATAAAAATTAATCCTATTGTTGAAAAAAAATAAATATTTTGTCTTTAAGTAAAAATGATAAAAATCCAGAACCCATATTTGACAGCTTTGAAAATTGTCGAAAAATATTTACAAATCTATACATTTTATAAATAAAACTGTAATCAGCATTTGGTAGAGTATAAATAAAAATATTAGGTTTATTTATGGTCAGAAGTTTTGAACGCTCCGTTTAGCATCCTAAAATTTAAAAAAAACGTAATTTAGGCGACAGTAATATTAACGCTCATGTTAAATCAAAATTTCTGGATGTAACGACATTTCACGAAAATCATTTTTATAACGAATGAATGTAAGAAAATAATAGACCTAAAAATATCAGAATTAATTGAATACCTCTGGGGAAACTTACTACCGTCTCTTGTTTCGGCTAATGCAACTATACTTCTGCCAACTTCCGAAATTTATTTTAGAAACATTGACCAAAATGTAGAAATTTTCTATAGTATATTTGAAGCAAACGATATGTTTATGTATTACAGAAAAAATTTACGCACCTATAATAAAGTTCACTAAAATCAAGAGGAAATAGTGTAGAGTAATACAGGAAAAACAGCATTCTAGATAACAGTAGAAATACGGGATTAGAGAAAGATAAAGATTAAATGGAAAATTTCTCCATGTTTGCTTAGATGGGGGATTTCTGCGGCATGAAACCACATCAATATTGTTTCTCGTTATATCTATATAGACGCATATGGTAGGGCCCATAAAATTAATTTATATATTTAAATAGTTCGTAAAGAGGCGAGACCAAATTTTTACAATGAGCGTAATAAGAAAGACGATCACCTACATATATGCTTTCGAAGGGATTCGAATCCATGATACGTTACAAAGACTGGCAAAAACATGATCCTAACGTGATTGAACCCGCAACCCCGAGAAGTATTCGGAATAAATTGGCATTTGGGAGTAATAATGGAAACAAAAACTTAACGTTTTGCCTTAACTCGTAAAATATCCATCCTAAAAAATGATTTGTTTTAAAAAATGCTTGAGTAAAATAATACAAACATGCCACTTACGTTTTATAGGATACCTACTGTTTCAGAATGCCGTGACTGAAAAAATTCAAATCCATTTTTGTTTCGTATAAGCGTATGCATTTGGGACTCTCATTGAAAAACACCTTTCTGAGTCATATAAATCAATATGGACAACCAATTTATAACTATATTCATATGGGGAACGAAAATAACAGAGTAAAATCAGGCCGCTCTACCAGGACTGGCATATCGGCGGAAATAAAATTTTAAATTTTAACTCCGTGATTTCACGGCAAAAATTTATCAAAACCTGTATTTTAATTATTACTACTACTATTTCTTTATTAGTGAATTTAATATCCTTGCTGGTTAAGTAAGAATAAGTGTTCTCTTATGATATATTGATAATCCTCTTTTTCAATACAATAAGCCCTCGACGTTATTAATCCAACACAGTTGCTCCAATTTCGGAGCTGTCATGGGGAAGTTAGTGTGTGTGTGTGTGTGTGTGTGTATATATATATAAATACTACGGAAGAGGAAAGGTAAGTAAGGATATTTAGGGCAACTAGGTGTTGCAGGAAACCCAGCGAACACTTACCGGAAGTAGAGCCGCTGGGGTGTTGGAGAGACACATTTGTAGAGGTTAGACCTGTACAAATGTGTCTCTCCAACACCCCAGCGGCTCTACTTCCGGTAAGTGTTCACTGGGTTTCCTTCAACACCTAGTTGTCCTAAATATATATATTAATTATTATATATTAATAGTATTGGTATAAAGTCATTCGAACAGTGAATACAATTCTATATAAATGAAAGTATCATAAGAAGAAACGCAAAATGCACCGACGAAATATGGACTAGAATAGCGAAAGTAAAAGCCGCTTTCAGAAGAAGGAATATTTTACTAACGGGAAAAAATTAAGGAAGTTATACTTAAGAAATCGATATGATGCTATGTATGGAGCATCGTTTTGTATGGAGCAGAAGCACGGACATTCAGGAAAATTGATATAAAATACTGGGAAAGCTTCGAAATGTGGACATGGAGATGAATACAGCAGATAAAACTGACAAATAGAACGCAAAATGAGTAAGTATTAAGAAGAGGAAATAGCAAACTATAAGAAAGAGGAAGGCGAACTGGATCTGAAATAACGTGAGGAGAGTGGTGAGTGAGAGAGAGAATGATTAAAGGCAAGTCAGAATGAAAAAGAGAAAGAAGGAGAAGGTTTCATCTGCTAAACTACATGAAAGGAAAATCGTACGTTCACTTTTCATAATTAATAATGTTAAGTTATGAATACATTCCATATAGCATATAACATGCGTGGCCAAACCGTGGCACTCGAGACGTATGCTGCTCTTCTAACTTAATTTGCTGCTCTTTTATAATTCTATTAAAGGGCGTGTCAACCCTTTTCACAAAAGTACAAAATAACACTGTGTGAATTTAGACGTTTCGGGGATGCATAAGAGATACCCATTGTATTGCTTCGAGTACAGTTTATGTTTACCGTTCAAAAATGTAGGTGCACGGAATGTATGACTTGCGGCTCTTGAACTTCTGAAGATTATCGTCTGCAGATCCGAGAGCAAGTAGGTTTGGCTGATCCCGGTACATAATGTAACTATTTTTACAAATTCGAAATTTCTTTCTCCTGCCATCGATATACATAACGCACATGATGGTACTCCGCTATGTAATGTAGATAATTTAACTCATTGGAAAGCTCAAAAAAGATCTATATTGTGTCCGAAAGGAAAGCATCTAGAGTAAAATATCGTGCACGTTTACGAATGACTTGCGGATAAAATGACGTCAATTCCAAAAAAAATTTGAGAGAAAAGGAAAATAAGCAGCAAAATATGATAGATAATAACGAAACGCATTTTTCCCATTTCTATTCATTATTTAAAAATTCCTATGAACTTTATAAATTTACCTTTATCACTAATGACAATATTTTATTGATTAACGTTTTTTGTATTATTACTAAGTTCTTTTGCTATAAATATGCATAAAATAATATGCCATTTTCAGCCCTGCTCGCAATTTTGACGTAGCGATTAAAGGTTATAGAAAAAAGACTAAAAACTTTAGTTTTTCCAAGCGATGTATATCGTATAAGAAATCAAATTAAAATAACCATATTAAATTTCTGATATTAAAAGAATATAATCATGTTATAAAATCGCAATCAAAATACATTTCTTCATGTTTATTAACTTCACGGTATAGAACACGATTTTGTATTCCCTCGCTCTTTCTATATCTCTACTTTCGCTCCCGTTTCCCATTTAAAAGGAATTATAGCATTAAAAAGAATTGGACTCGTTTCCATGGCATAAGAATTTCTCAGTTCAAATATTGAAAAATTTCCGTCTCTTCTGACATCAAACGAGTTTTTACGTTAATTCGGAATGGATTCGGATTTTTTTCAATAAAGATATACTTCACTCTTTCGGCTTTACAACTTTCCATGTCTCAGGTTCGTATTTTAATATTAATTAATATGTAATTTAAAAAGCAATATTGTGGATATAAATAGCACTGTATTTCTTATGGGATAATTCTTGTTTAAAAATTAATTAATTCACAACTACTACACATTTCAAGGTTTGCAGATTTTTCCTGATGCTTTCTATCTATATACCAGCCAAGTTCCAGATTCTCACCTATTCCAGATCTACCTCTACCACACCGCTGTGACGCACGCACGCAGCTACACTATAAAATTAATATATAGGACATTTATTCTTTTGAGGATATTTTTAGTCTTGTGAACAAGGAAACAGACCCCGTTGTTAAAATATGTTCTTGGTTCTGGTATCTGCGAATTTTTCCTCGAATAGCGACGGCTTTTGTATACTCCGTCCTACTCGAGCCCCTTAGTAAAATTTCATATTTTCTAAAGAGTTTAATCAAGTCTTGCGACAAGACTATTTCATTATAATAAGACAAACGAGTGCACATCATATTTGATTAGTTTTGACAGCGAAAACAGCACTCCTAGTCTTTGTTTCGTAAAGATGTCCGTGAAAATACGTCGCAATCTCCGAATATCCGCAATATATCTCCGATTTTGGTTAGGTCTGCGGAATTGAACCGTCAGGTGAAGACATCACCTGGAAATAGTGAACTTGGGATTAGTCACGGTACCATTGAATTCAAAGCGAATGCTCCAAGTATTCGTTTTCTCCTCAAAGGAACAATGAAGGAGGAATTACACACACAGCAGAACTATATTTAGTAGACTACGCTGGATCTTGCGGCATCGCTTAGAACACACTTCTTCTGTGTCTTGCGTTCTGGAGTTGGCCTATAAATCCGACTCAAGTTTGTGTCATGACCATTCTAAGCCCAGAGTCAAGTCAATATTTTAAATTTGGAGATGGGATAACACGGAAGAAGTGAGAAATGTTGAGAAAAGGGGGTTTAAATGATTGTAAATCATCAACTGATTTAACGTATCAAATTAAAAATAGTATGAATAGGTTCAGTAGTAATAATTTTTTATGATAATTTCAGAGTGCATTTAATTCCTTAATTTAAAGTACACGAAAAACAGGAACTGATTTTTTATATTTGTCCCATTTTTTCGCGCGTAAATTAACGGTATTCTTCCTAGGAAAAAAATGGACTTTCATATCCCCGCAATGATGGTAGCCTATATCGTGTTTCAAATAACAGAATCAGAAAGCATCGATGGAATAAAATATCACGACATAGAGGAAGGAAAAGTCACTCCTTTCTTTTACGGGTAGGCTACCAAATGTCTCGCAGGCAAAAGAGCTCTGTTACTCTTTTGTGACAGCAGGTAAGGCTTTAATAGCCTGTGCCGAGTAAATGGCAAGACAGTGGCGCGACGAGGCAAAGGTAAGATGAACTGAGGCAAGGCTGTGGTGCCGGGGAGGAGTGAGGGAAGAAGGAGGGAGGGGAGAGTGAGGAGGTGGGAGGGACTAGGATGGAGCGAGGTGCTTTAGTGGAATAAGGTGACATATTATACATTTGTCGAAATAAGATAAACAAAGACAAACAAAAGCACCTAAGTTCTTTATCCACATTCATCGGTGAAACGTGAACGTTATTATTATGCTTGGTTATTTTTCTTCTTCCGGGAAAAACATTTGACCAATTTTTCCATCTCTAAAACACTTCCACATCTTTTATGAAAAAAGAATTTTTAATAGATTTAACAGAAGTGAAATTAGTTATCTGAATATCTTGAGTAATGAGATATAGGGTTTCATAAAAAGTTTGCTTGGAAAAAATAACATGAATTACCAACCGTTGCAATTTCACACATCATTTCTTAAATATTATAATTGATTGTTAAATTGTGTGCACATCCATAGAGACAATTTTGGAAATTAAATTTCTATACAAATTTTGTCAAATTTTGCCCCCTAGCGTGAATTATTATTTACGGTTTAAGCCGGTGCATATAATCAATAACGAAATGCGCAAATTTTAAAAATACCGCATTTGTTAGCAAAACTACATAATAATATTATTAGAATTACATAACTATTATCATTTAAATAATGTTAATAGAAACAATACTAAAACTGATCTAATCTTTGTTATAAAATATACATACTGGTTAAAAAAAACAATGATTCGCATCATTTTCACGTCCCACTTTCATGCGAGAATTAAAATAAGAATGGCTATCCGCTTTCACGTTAACATTGAAGGATATAACTCGTGAGAAAACCTCCTCTGTTTATCTTTCTCCCTTTATCTTTCTGCGTCATAGAAATTGCACGTAGCGCTACTCACGTTGGATCGCCCAGAGCGAAAGAAACCGTAGTCCTTCTTGTCAGGTTGTAAAAAAAAGGGGTGCCGGAGAAGGGTTCAATGGTCGGTACACATATAAAGGTTAGGGCGGGACCTTTGTCGCAAGGAAAACGTACGTCAAAATGAAACTACGTGAAGGTAGGACGGCGAAGGGGAGAAAGGGAGAAATACGTGGAAAGGTGAGCACACGTGTGTATATACGTGCATTACGTACGTGTCTGTGTGAGTTTTTGTGAGCTTTTTGCGTGTTTGAGACTCGGAAATTACGGGAACCTTTCTCTCAGAATACTGTAGAATAGTTAAAAAAAAATGAACTCCTATCGCCATGCTCTCGAGAAACGGATGAATCCGAAATACGAGTATTCGCATGAAAGCCTTTTTAAATGTGAGCGGTGCAGCATATGATATGATGGGTTAAAAGAAATAAGGTCGACGTTGTCTGTGTCACAGTACACGAAAGAAACGCGTTTTGTGTCGGTGTTTCCTATCACAATACTTAAAACTTTGTTCGTCGCATTTATGCTTATTATTCTTTAAGTCAGAGAATAATACGTATGAATTTAAAATCATGCGAAAGTTATAACATTAAGAAATTTTACGCATCTTTGAAATTATAACTACGGTTTACATCTGGGGTAAATGTGGATGCATTTTAAATTGGTATATTTATTTCAGTTCGACTGAATATTATGGGAAGATGAATAGTGAAATTCGATTACATCGCAGGGCTAAGTATTTTTTATTTTAATAAATTACGGGAATCTACCATTGCGTATCTAATTACATTGGTAAGGCTGAGTATATATTAACTTTTGCATCTTTAATCTCCTAACTCGTAGAACCAATTTTCAAGATGTTTGGTATGAGAGCTCATCTCCAAAATTATCCAGCCAATTTAATTCCGATCCATTTACATAAGGGGCAAAATGAACCTTTTCGTGTAACGTGTTGATGACTCGCGTGCTGCTTATCGATCACTGCTAAGGAAACATTTACTTTTATTTAGAAATTGTTAGTAATATTAATTTTATATGTTTGACCATAAAGTTTAACGGGCATTTGGAAGCTATGAGTTTTCCGATAATAAGCACACCATTCTTATCCTATTTAGAAGAAATTAAAGGGAAGAACAGGGGCAATTTGAAATTAAAAATAATGAAAACTAATTATCAAACTTTACAAAAAAATGGAGCTCCACCAGATATCGGCCTCTTCAGTAAATTATAAAAGAAATCAGATGTTTGCTTTTATTTGCATAGCTATTATAAAACTAGAATTAAAAGCCTTTTTATTCGAGACAAGATAACATTAAGTTTTATCATTGTTCTTTCATAAAGGGCATTTTGTTACAATTAGCTTAGTCTCCTTATTTACTTCTGAATAATTAAATAATTTTGCTTATGATGATTTACGGAGGACGTTGCCATTTCATTGATTAAAAAATTATAATTGACTGTTTCTATACAGGTTGTATTAGAGCTATTTCAATTATACCGGTAGTTTTATACCTATGATTATAAATTAATCTGGAACAAAATGACTTTTCAGAGTTCATAATAGATATTTGAATGTTGCACAATGCATTTTCTTGGAACAAAAAAGTCCAAAGTTATCTACCTATAATAAATTTTATTATACATCACGCAATTTGAACTTATTCGCGATAAACAGTAAAAATTACATTTAATATTTTTGTGATTTCTGTATTGTTCATCGCATTTTTCTTTTACCGAAAATGTAAAGCTCCAAAATGCCATTTGTCCTCGAAAGTCGTAGACCTCAGTATAATTTGCGTATGTAGCGAAATCTCTCGGAAACAACGACAATATAAATTAGCACTGTCAATTATTCCAGCGGAAAAGAGATGGAATTCTAGTAATAGCTGGTAGTTTTAGGACGGCGCAAGTTCCATGTCTATCGAGAGGAGACAAACACAGTCGTAATGAGTTTTTGTTTGTGGAGGGAATGGGTTTGTTTGGAGAGTGTGGATGGAGTCATGGACTTCTGGCTGTGAAGAGAGAGGAATGTGGTTGGTTAAAGGGTTAACGTGGAAGAAACCGAAGCAAGCCGGGACGATGTTGCTGGGTCAACAGGTGTTTCCGGCGATTTTCCAGCTCTAGGAAACCGACAACCTGTCAGAATCAATTCCTTGAACTCAGTCTATTCGAATACCTTGTATGACTGCGTGCCGTTAGTGGAAGGCCTACTCGTGCGTCTTGAGGATGCCCTTTCCTCCTCCCCTTCCCACTCCTTTTGCCACTCCCTTTCCTATCCCACTCCTCTTTCTTCAGAGGCTATCCCACTTACGTCAATCGATCAAGTTCCTCTCTCTTTCCTAAGAATATCGAAATGACATGGGAAATGGAATTTCTTGAACATAATGTCAAGATATACTCTGTAATTGGTCATATGTTCCGATATTGGATTTCAAGATATATCGCCGTCCCGCATCTAAGAAATATTTTAACCTCATTTATATCTACATGATACCCTGCATGTCACCTTATTGGTGGATGGTAGGGGGTGAATTTCACCAAAAATTCCCAGTTTTCCTACCTTACCTTTTCCTATTATGTTCTTTTATCGTCCTAGGGAAAACGACCTTCTATGTCGCTCCTTCCTAAAATAGTATCTTTAATTGATAACAACGATATAGATGTTTTTGTAACATACACACAGATTTCAATACAATAATCTTAACATTTGGAACAGTTGAGACTCAAATGTAAGTAGTTGTTAAATTTCCGTCCTGGAGAGTGCCTTCTTTACTGGTTTCTGCGTATGCCCCGAGAAATATATTGTATTAATCGTCTGTTTACTATGTCTCTCCGAAGGGAATGATTTTTATACCAAGAGCACTTAAGAAAATAGGGACTTCTTAAACCTTTTAAAAAAATATTGAAGATACCGAAATTTCATCCTAGCTCATACTGAGAAAATAGTCTTGAATGTCAAAGGGCAGGAGGGGTTACCACGCAACGAGAAACCCGAGTTACTTTCTAAAAGTGCTGTGAGATTACCGAGTGACCCAATTCCTAAACGTAAAGGATGAAAAGACGGATGGGTCGCTACGACGGAACCCCCAATGGACCGAAGGACGATGAGGGTATTTAGATAATATCACGAATTACGCAACTTCTGATCTCCCGTGGAAACGGAAATGTCTTCTTTTGACATCGGTTTCAATCAGCTCACGTTTATGAATTCCAATGATTAGTTCTGATACATTGTAAAACAACTGAAAACATGCGATTTCGCATTGCTGAATGTTTTCCATCAATTACACCTTCCCAAAGACAGAGGTAAGATAACACCCAGTGTGTCATACGCGGGCCAAGAAAACGGAGAGACTTTTCAAAATATTTCGTGGTCTTCATAAGACTGATTATATTAAAAGAAATAGGTTTGGTGATAAATATATTCACTCGTTAAATATTGACGGATAATATGACGATATAAAACTTAGTAATTTCAAACTTATTATAATGGATATTTATTACCATATTTTTAAGCATCACAATTTAGTCGATTCGTTTAATCTAATTTACAATCGTTGAGTCTTAATGCATATTACGAAATAGTTAAGCTTTTATGATGTGTGCTTATAGATATTTTACAGATAATAAATCAAACTCGTAATGATATATTTTTATTCATATTACGTATGAATTGCATTTCAGCATTACTAATTCAAATAAATTATTCTAAAAGTATGGGTTTAATTTTAGAGATCGGTGCCAGGAATTTATCGATTTAGACGAAACATTACCTAGAGTAACTGTGGAATATAAAACATATAAAAATGGTAAAATAATTTAACGCAATAAATGGTATTAGAATAAAAAAATGAGTTATTGCAAGCGAGTCGATTTTACACAATAGTAAGTAATCTTTGTAAAACATTTTAAAAGTTAGATAGATAGATAGATAAATGTCTTTATTATCAGGGCGAAATTGAGACCATAAGGTCACCTCCTCCATTTAACCCTAAATAAAAGAGGAGCAGCAACTCTTATCCTGATGCTTCATATGATATTCATGTTCCTTTTTCGTTTAACGAATTTTAGGTCGTGAATTTTTAAAAAGGCGTAATGTGATCTAAATAAAGGCAGAAACTCCATGTTTAGATCAATTTACAAAGTGCTACTAAAACTGAGCTAGAATGGAAACTTAGCATTGAGATTTATATTAATGTGCGCCAATGGAAGCACCGGAGTAAGTAGGAACGAATAGATCCCGATGCGATATAGAGCAAAAGGCTCCATTAAGGTGAAAAGGGAAAAAATATCCCATAAGCAAATTTTATTCACTTACCAAATCATTAAGATTGACCGTTGAAAGGACAACATACACTACACCAACATTTATTTCAGACTTAAATATTATGTAATATAATTAATACTCACGTCGAATGGTTATTATTATTAATACTTATTACTATTATTTTATATTTTTTATTATTACACATTTTATATAAATAGCAAGTACAGGTTAGAATAATCTCTTTCCAGCGGAGCGGAGGTTGGCAGCCGAAGGTCGCACGGAGGCAAACCCCATTAGTTTTTTTACATACATTTTAATTTATATTTATTTACTTTTTCACTATTCCAATACTTGTTTATTTAAAAAATTGATTTAGGTAAGCCCCTTTAGTGCTTTGGTCGGGGCGCAGCCGCGCCCTCTGCGCCGTTGTATTTACCCCACTGAGTGGAGGCATATTTTATCTTTCTTCGTAACATCTTGCGTTATTTTCTTTTTTAGAATTAATACAATTATTATGCCCGAGCTTCATTTTCCAGCAATCAACATTCCGATAACAGACAACATGGAATTGCGAATTCACGTGTAAATCGATAGCATAATCCCATAATGATCAAATTTATTTCAGCAAAAATTTCATAATGTAAAATAATACATAAAAAAATAAACGTATTAAACAGCCTTAAAACAGTTTATCAGAGCACATTTTCAATTCAGTCCCAAGAGCGTCTACACGTCAGTTTCCTGTAAAATTTATTTAACGTACGTCATACACCGATTCACGTTCTATTAAGCAAATAACCTTAAAGGGGAGCGGCGCAGTTACGACGCGCGTCAGAGGCTTCGAAAGCGTTCGAATTACGGAAGAGCAGGTAAACGGAGATATTGAACTTGACCCTAGCACTAAAAATGGGAAAGGCCAATGCTGAGGCGAAATCTAAAAACATCCCGATGCCGAAAAGGATGTTTCTGAAGAACGTTCACGACGGGAGGATAATTTACTGAAGGGTATCTACTCCGAAAAGAAATCATGTGCAGCAACCGCTGTCTATCCTTCTGGACGATCAAATTCTGAAATTCGACGCAGACCCATCCATCATTCTCTCTCTCCAAACTCTTTCTCTCTCTCACACACACACACGCAAGACAATCGCTCTCGTTGCCATCCTTTTTCCTGCTAAGCATCGCTCTCCATCAATGCGAAGAGGTTGCTGCGCAACGATTTCCGTCAAGGCAATCCTTGCTGAAACGCAAAAAGGGAGGAGGGGGGGGGGGAAGGCAGAAAAAATAAACTACGAAGGATGTTCACCCACGCACTCTTGCTTTACTAGCGTTTTTGCAAAAAAAAACTTGCCTTTAAAACAATCCTTTTTTTTCCCTTCCATTTGCTGTACTCCGAGAAGAAACTCCAAGGTTGCGATTTAAAGACATATGCCTCCGCACGCTTCTTTCCCATGCGTCTTCGCTATCTGTCTCCTTAAAACTCCTTCCGCTGCTCTTTTTCTCCCTCCGTTGCGCGCGTTACCCATCTATAGTGCCCCTCAGACTCATGTTTCTCCCGAACTCATCGCTCTTTCCTTTCAACCCTTTCCACTAGGTTTTTAAGGAAACCCACCACCCTCTCCCATTTCCCGCTCTGGGGCATTAGTGCGCGTGAACCTTGGAACTTCCCGTGTCTTTCCTTCTTTCCTCTCATCGGGATATTCGACGGAGAAGTTCGTTGATTAATTTGACGTCTCGAATTTGTTTCCATTTCCCGCCGCTTACCATATTCGGTAAATCTTTCGTCCTTTTCGAAGAAAAATTATCTTATCCAGAAGAAAATCTTTCGTTGGGAAATATCAAGTCAAATTGCTGACGATAATCACTGTCAAATAACTAAATAAAATAATTTTCCATACAGTTCCTAACATTTTGACTTTACATGTTTTAAAGTGAAATTCACGTCGGTATCGGCATTTTTTTCTTCAAACGAGGAGTTTAATTTCAAAACAGTAATTTTTAAAATGGTTTTAAAACTGCAAATAACGCGTTTGTTGACTTCGTACTCGATTTATTAAGGTATTCCAAGATCAAAAAATTCACCGTTACCTTTTCCCGGTGTGCGAACAAGCGGGTAAAAAATCTATTATATATATATATATATATATATATAATCTTGTGAGTTATTTCCGTTCAGTATCGACGCCGATAATGTATAATAGATGGTCGAGTTCCTATATAAAACGTCTTGAGATTTTAACGCCGATATTCCACCCACCTCTTCCTCCTCTTCTCCCTCACATTGGCGTCGACGACCTTCTTTACTATTTATCTCCATCCCAGGCGATACCACGGCGTTGTCAAGGGCGAATAGGGTTATAACGTGGGTGGGAGGCAAGAAGAAGAAGAAGAGGAAGCCTTTCGGAAGTTAGGTACGCGCCCGAGAAAGGGATTTCTTCTCTGCCACTCCCAAATGTGGTTTTATTTTGGTAGGGAGAGCGTAAGAATGGAAAGGAGGGATACTGCGGAGAATCCGTCGTGGGAAAGGGTTGGGGTGACACCGAAAGAGAGAGACAGGGAGGGGGAGGTATTTAGGAAGAGGGTAGTAGAAGGGAGGGAGAGGGGGGGGACGGGGTCGTGGCGGGTGAAAATGTCACTCACGTTATAAATTACGCCGCTTCTGTCGACTCCCTATGGCAGGGCGTAGTGGTGGTGCGATGTCTGGCGTTTGGACGCGTCTCGAGTGGAACCTCTTTTCTCCTTGTCCCGGCCGACTGATGGGGACTGTAAAGAAAAAAAAAAGATTTCTAGAAATTATTTTTTTCCGTGAACTCGGTGAAGTGTCCGCGTGGGCTGCGGCGTGTCAGTCATCCGAGAAAGTGGATGCATTACACGGCACCACCGAAAACCGAAATGTGGGTTTTTATTTTTACGATCTCTTTTTTAACTCGCGGCCGCGATGTATTCGGTAGGTTTGTTTTTTTTTCGAACCCGTTGGAAACATGATTTAAATCGCCGGTCTTTAAGTTATTTCTTCGTAGCATGTCGCGAAAACTCTCTTGTTGACTCCACGCTAAATCTGCTGCGCGAAAATAAACTCGAGCGATGAAAGGCGGATGTGAGTTGGTGCCCAGACATTTTGTCCAAAGACTTTTCGTCCAAAACATAATTTTGTCCAATAGAAATTTTGTCCAGATTGCATTAAGTCCATCTCTTTATTAGTACAGTAATATTTCGTACTATCTGTTTTGGTCCAAAACTTTGTTTGTCCACTAAATATTATTGTCCAAAGCTTTCTCGTCCCATAAAAAACACAATAGGAGGAATTTTTAATGAAAAATTTTATTTCCAAAAGAATTAATGTTCAATCTACTCATTTTCCACATTTTCTTCCTCCTCGACTTCCTCGGTATATAGTTTAATTTGTAGCTTATAGCACGCAGGTATTGTGAAATGTTATTATTTAACTTATATTTCTCGTAACTGGCCACAACTGCCTCCATTTGATTTTGATGGGATGTTTAACTTTCGTATGCTCACCAGATAATTGTAGTTTTCCTTAGTAACGACGTAACGGCCAACTGAATGTTAAAATTTAAATAGTCCTGAAAAACAAAGAAATGACTGAAATCCACATTGGACGACAATGACAATGGATAAATTCGTATTGGACAAAAAAACTAATGGACAACACAGTATTGGACAAAAGTGCTTGGGCAAAATGTCTTTGGACCAAAGAAAGTTTGGACGAAATATCATTGGACGAATGTTCTGGAAGCAATGTTATGAATAAGGTTTTCATCAGAAATCACCACGTATAATCGATTTCCTGGTGTCGAATGATTCACATTCTTCGATAAATTTAGCCTTGAAGGGAAAAGGGAAAAATTACCCAATCGTTAAATTGTTGAGAAAATGCTTATAAAAATATATCCGTGACGGCGTTCTTTAAAAAAATTGTAAAAATAATAATGGGGTGTTTATGATTAAATAATAAACACAAATAGAAAAAAAATTAAACAAACAAAGTAGGTATTTTGTATCGATAACCTTAATAAGATAAAAATATCAGGAATGATTATTTCATCCGGTTCATTTAATGAAAGCATTTGCCAATTCCATTACGAATTATTTTCCGTATTGGTATGTATGAACGAAACCATAATTTTTTAAGTTTAGGAAACAAAATAAAAAAGGAAAAATCATAAGGAACGAAGGGATACTTTTGCCACACTCAAAGTATACGTATTACACGGGTCTATTTTAAAATGAAGCTAAAATCTTTGAGTGCGTAAGATTGTTTGACGTTCAATATAACAATTGCTTGATTAATAATGTTGTCAAGATAAAAAAATTGGCATTTTCGGTAGATGGGAAGATCAAATCACTCGAAATTGGCTCAGTCTGTCAATAATGAATCAGTAATATTTATTATTCCTAGAAACAAAGAATTAAAAACAGTAAAAAAAACAACCCCGACCTGCATAGCTTCAGCCATAAACAAAAATGCTCAATCCATTATCCTTAGAGATCTTCACAGAGTGTACCCTCGTGGGATTTATCGCTGTGGTTTTATCTCTGTAAGTGTTTTTTTTTCTCCTCGCGATTATGGCTTTTGGCTCTTTGGTAACTTGGACCGATTCTTCTCCCTTCGTTCCAACTGTTCATTTGGCTTTGCTCCAAAAGGCAAGAATGATGTGTCACATTCTCAAACCTTTCACTTCCGACTAAGGACATTCGTGCACAAACGACAGATACATCATTTTTCTCTAATCCGAGAAGATTAATCAGCATATTATTTAGATCTTCAAAGGAATGAAAAGATAGTTTTAGTTTTTAGTGCTAGTTTTTATGCATCGTTATGATTTTTATCATTTTTAGTTCGGATACAAATTTTACAATAAATACATAGAGCGTCATAATAAAGTGAATGATTATAAAAATGTATGGATACCATTAATTTACAAATAAATGGTACCTTTTAAATAAAGCTCAAAAGAATTTACAAATTAATATATATATATATTGTTGATTGATTTTAGAATATTAAAACCATTTAGAATCACAATTAACAATTTTAATTTAAAATGATTTCCTGGATGTATAAAAGGACAACTTAAAATGAGTTCCTTAAAGGACCTTACGGAAAAACTTAAATGGATAATAAAAATAAGCAGTGTATTATATCATTTTAATGAATTATGTAATAATTAATTATTACTATTATTATTAATTATATATTACAGCTTAGTTCACATTCTTCTTAAGTATTTAATTACTAGACTGCATGTGTAACTTGAAAAAGGGCTGCTTTAGACTCTCGTCCACCGTATGGCAATGCGACGTAGAAGTTCGTAAAGAGAGAGAGAGAGAGAGCACGTTTTATTGCTCATCCTCCTTTTTCTATTCTCTCAGATATGTTATCGAATGCAACGCGGCATTTAGATTGAGCAAACGCACGGAGAGAGAGGGGGGGGGGGGGGGGGAGTCAAGAAAACAGATTTATAGCGGTGCTCTATTACACAGACTATCCGTCGCCTTCCTGAAAACAGACTAATACATTTTATTAAATGGACTTTTTGACCTCTAAACCGTTTTAATGCACTTGAAATTGAGTCCCCTCCCCAAAAAAAAGATATGGGCGGAAGGGAAAGAAATCGCAAATCTTACACTTATTTCCGATCTATATAAATTCAGAGTATTTTTTAGAACTGAGATGTTGGACACATTTTATGCTAAAGAAAACTAAATATGATTATGAATAAATTGCAGTAATTTTCGTTAAAATATTGAAACATTTTCTTCGAATATGATCATCTCACCTTAGGGAGATAATAAAATAGCAAAGTTACGTAACCAGTAATCCAAATTACACGCATTAATCAGAGCACTAAATATTTGGTAGCCACCAGAAGAGGTACGAGCGAATGAAACATTACGTATAGTTTTGTCAATAGTTAGATATCGCACTATAGTGAAATAACGGATAAATTCAATAGAATTGGTTTAGCCAAGACACTGAGTAGCAAAATAATATTCTCTAATCGAAATAATGCGTCAAGGGATATATTTTTACTAATGTTTTACCCAAAGAATCACTACTGCCTTTAAAATAAATACATGTAGAGCGAAATATATTTATTCTTTAGGAATCTCGATAAAATAATGAATATCATACAAACAAGACTTCAATACAATACTTTTCATCCATACAATACTACTTACACTAAATTTGTTTCTGGATGTACTCAGTGCATCTCAAAGAAATTATCTCGAAGAATAGCTAAAGGAATGTTAAATGTTAAAAGAAAAAAGAGGCGAAATATGACACGACAACTACCTGTGCTTAAACTTGAGATACAGACATATCCTGTTAACTTTACAAAGAAATATTGAATTACCCAAGCATATTGCTAAGGAATTGCCTTAAAGAAAATGAAATTTAGTCTAAGATGAATAAAATGCTAAAATTTTATTACTTTAGGCAAGAAAGAGATTAAATTAATGACTGACAAACTAAGTTTTTTATTTAATTTAAGTGAAAATCTCATCGCTCAATTTTAAATGTAATCTACTGGAGTAGAGATAGATAATAAGTTGCGTCACTTTTTCTTCATTTTTATTTTTATAAATGTACGTAATAGTAAAGATAACGATCGATTATCACAGTAAATAAATGTGTATAAAATTGTTTAGGAAAAATAAATTTACCGCAAGAGAAAATAACATTATTATGAATCATCTTGTTTTCCATGAAGCTTCCGCTAAATGAACCTCCTCTCTTCCACGATTATTAACAAAGAATGTTGAAGTTATGGATTGAGCTTTGACGGTGAAGCATTCACTCCTTTGTTGAGTCATTTTCATGGATCGATTTGCTCTCAACTGATTCGTGCCATCCGAATGGACATGAGAGAGTAAGGTTATTGGTCATCAACACCGCAAGCACGTAACCCATATAACCATTCTAAATGGGTTTCCCTCTTGAAAATCCCTTAATTTCATTTACTCGGATAACCTACATAGCTTCCACGCACCAGTAAATGATAAAGGATTCTACTTTGGTTTCAAATCTAGGGCGTGACCGTCACTTTGACGATGCTATTTGGGAAGACGGATTTTTACGCGTATCTCCCATTTCGCCCTGTTATGAAGAAATCGATTCTTGTGAAACAAACGTTAAGTCGTTCTGACGCATTTAGTTAATTAAGCGTAACAAAGCTCGAATCGACTATTTATGATGCCCCAGTTGAAAGGTAAATAATGATTAAAACCTATGTGACGTTAAAAAATTACAAATTCAAATAAAAATCCCTTCGAGATTTTATCAAGGATATAAGAAAAAAGTACATACTTTTATATCTCTAATAGCCACAATAGGGTTCACACTTTTCATAACAAGGCCAGATTTCACTTTTTTTTAATGAAAAATAAATCGATAACGTATTTAAATATATCATAAATCTCCAACGGAAGAGAACTCCTCTTTATAGAAAAAACGGGGGGAAAATAAATAGAAAAATAATGACCTTTTCATCTTCTAAAATTTACCAGCATAAATTTATCATATTTAGATGCCATACAGCAGCTTTTCCCAACGCTGTGCCCGTAGGCGCCATGGTGTTCGCCGATGTTTATTCAGGTGCCCTTATGCATTTTAACAGCTCAGCAAAAATAATTATTCCAACAAAAATTCTGTCGCTGCCGATTGAAATCGAGACCGCGATTCTTGGAATAATTTTTAACAGACTGCACGCAAATACGCGGTAAAAATGATAATGATATTTACAACCCCCTTACAAAATATTTTTCCGCACTTGATTTTACGGTCCCTCGTGCCATTGTCGGCCATACTGCTATGCCGTGGTGTCCAAATGCTCGGAAAATAATGTGCTCAGTTTATTGTACATTTTCTGCACCCTCGATCATACCCGATAATCCTTACGCTTGGCTATCCTCTTTTAAAAAATATATCTATAAGAAAAGTTGTAAATATTTTGGCGTCCACCTCTTTTTATTACGAATTCTAATGACCCCTTGGACACATAAACGTTGGGAGCCCCAGCCACAGAGGATTGTCTACCTGGCCTTAATCAGTTTAGGTTTAATGCTTCAATCACGCAACAAAAGTTAGGTCGATCTAGCCGTGGTGTTTTGGAGGCACGGATTGGGGTCATGCGTCCAGCAGATATTTTAGAGAATAATTTCGCTGTGTAATGAAAAATCTTTTCTTATGACTCCAGAAATCGCAAAACAGTCACCAACCTTCAAAATATCTTATATTTTATTACCTAATAGTCAAAACACTCGGTTTTTATAAAATTTCTAGATTTAAGTGTACAAAACCAACAGGGAACGGTAAAAGCCCACAGCTACGGCGTGCTTGCCGTTCACCTCCACGGTCTCTGGGAAGATCGCGAGGATTTTATCGAGACACGGCATCAAAACCGTGCACAAGCCGCCGCGGAAAATTAAAACCTACTTACCCCAGGTGAAAGATGACATAGGTCTAAAAACATCGGGCATATACAAAATACCGTGCGAATGTGTCAAACAATACATTGGTCAAACAGGTCGCACCATCGAGACAAGACTGAAAAAACATGCAAGATGCATTAGCCTGAACTACCCCGATAAATCCGCAGTGGCTGAGCACATTCTGGGTTCAGACCACCGCATACGGTTTGAGGAGACGAAGTTACTTTCGAGAGCCAATGGCTATCGGGACCGCCTCGTAAAAGAAGCCATCGAAATCCGGATGAACAAGGACAACTTTAACAGAGACGAAGGATTCATCTTGAGCAAGGCGTGGGATCCCATGATCGCCCAACTGACCAAAGGACGCACGACGATGGACCCACCCAACCGCCAATCACCGACGAGCTGCCATCCCACGGCAGATATATAAACCCGACCCAGACTCCCCTCGGCACTCACGTTCCCTGATGATGGCGACAGAGCTAGTCGCCGAAACGACATTTTTCCTCTTTGGACACATGGACCCGACTCACTCCAGTTCTTTTAACAGTGCCTCTCTTCCCACCACACGCTCTCCTTCACCCACCACTTCTCCCCCTCCAGGATCACCTTCTTGGATGTCGACCTCTCCATCCGAGAAAACCAAATCGACACAAAAGTTCACTTAAAATCCTCCAACCGCCTTCAATATCTCCACTTCCACAGCTGCCACCCCCTCCACACGAAAACTTCAATCCATATGCCCTAGCCCGCCGACGGCGGATAATCTGCTCAGACAGAGACTCACTCTCCGAGTACTGCTCCATCCTCAAAAATGCATTCCAACGCGGATACCCGCCGGACCTGATTCGGGACCAAATCCGAGGGGCAGTCGCACCCAGCACCCCTAACCTACACTCCAACCGTCCCGCAACCCCCGACTCTACCCCCCAACTCACCCTAATCACCACATTTTATCCCGGCATCCACGATACCCTAAAAAGCATCTTAAAGGCAGCCCACCCAATCCTCACTTCCTCCCCCAACCAGATCTCCTTCCCAACAGCCCCAATCCTCTCCTTCCGCAGACCTCCCAACCTAGCCAACATCTTGTGGAGAAAAGAAACCCAATCACCAACTCCTCTGCACCCTGCAGGGTCCCACCCCTGCCGCAGACCCCGATGCATAACATGCCCTATAAACCCACCCTCCAACTCATTCTCAAACCCCACCATCAACATCACCTACCCCATAACTTCCCCTACCAACTGTACCACCCGCAACGTCATCTACCTACTAACCTGCACCAAATGCCCCGCCTTTTACGTCGGCCTCACCAGCAATTCCCTCAACATTCGCATGAACGGCCATCGCAACAGCGTTAGTCTTAAACGACAGCTACCCGTGACCGTGCATGCGAATAACCACAATCTCAGTTTCAATGTTTGTTTCACAGTGAGGGCCATTCGCGCCCTCCCAGACAACGCTTCCGCCCACCAACTCCGTCAATGGGAATTGGCCCACATACAAATCTTAAACTCTTTCTCTCCTCCCGGCCTCAATCTCCGTTAATATTTCCTTCTTTCCACCCTCTCTTTCCCCTTCCCTCCCCCCCCTGCATCCTCCAATCCCCGACCTTTCCACGCTCCCTTTCCTTCCACCCCCACACTTTCATCTCAGTGTCACTGCCAAATTAGTTGTATATATATGATATATACACGATATATATATGTGGGTTGTTAATATGACATGACCCGATAAGAATTATTAAGCTGGTCAATTTTTTCTCAAAATCAACTTTAATGAGTTAACATACGGCATAGATTATTAAATGTTTTACCGATACTATCGGCTACTTTGGGATTGATTAGCATTTGATTCTTAACACAATCGTGAATTTGAGGAAACACCAAGTATGGACTCGATGGTAAAAAAATAAACTGCTTTTATTGAGAAGGTGAGAAGAGTTAGCACCAAAATAACATCGAAGCTTGAGTAACTGCCTGGCGGAGGCGTAGCCAATCAAAATTCGAATAAAAATCGTTGCTCAAACAGACGCTACAGACGTGTTTCTCATACACTTTTCGCATTTTTCATCGGATCCGTTTGCAGAAATTTGGTTTGAGACATGGCCTGTTAATGATTGAGAAGACGCAATGGCTCTGGCTATTTGTGAAACTAAGTTTACATTACATTTGTTTCAACACACGGACGACCTCAGAGTCTTAAAATACTAGACAAGGCTTATAAAAAACTTCGGTGAAGGAACTTCCGGGTACCCCAACAAAAAAATACAGTGCACTAACTTCTCGTCATATATTTTGAGTTTTGCGAAAAAAGAAGAAGATTCGCGATGATAAGGTTAGGGGAAGACCTGAAAGACAGTCGCCCGGTGCTCTCGGATCTAGGTACAGAAAGAAGCTATACATAGAGGGGCATTATTTGGAATACATACATACAATTATTCAGATTATTTCATTTAGAAGAAAAAATTTCCAAATGAGGTGGAACCAAACGTTAACTTTCACTAATCCTTCATTGATATCAGCCTCGGTAACGAGGTAAGCAGAGCTGCCAACGCTGACGAGAACCTAACAGAACCTTCGGATATTTATTCTATATCGAAGTATGCATACGTTCAGTGTTCTACGGTGTTTTCAGCTTAACAATCACATTCGTTTATGGTATCCCTTAAGATTTTATCATTAATAAGGTTATCTGTAACATAAAACATTTTACAAGTGAATATCTGTAGTTTTTAAGAGAATGATAATTTACCTTTCAAACGAATGCATACAACGATTTCAAAGGTAAACTGTGACTTCTGCCTATTTTTAAAGCACATCAGTCTTACTCAATAGTTAGGACTAACCTGGTACTCTCGAGCACCGATGTTCTTTGGTAGCCTGACTGTTAATTTCTTTGGTTGTTTTCTTTCTGAAAATATGTAAAAACATTAAGAATAACATTAGCGCTGGTTTAATTTCAATTATGATCATTCTTCCTATTTTCCCCACAGTAATTATTGTTCGCTTGATAATCTAAAATGCAAGTTGATCCTCGCCATGTTGAATAGGTTGTGAACCTCTGCTCTATAAGAATTCCTTACGGTGATTCAAACTTAAGGAACAGCACCGCGGGTTTCGTTTTTTTTTTAAAAGACGAGCGGGCAAAATTCGTTATCCTGCGCAATATGTCCATTTCGTCGTTACGTAGACACTCAAAGCGCGAATTTTTCATTTCCTTTTAATTATCGCGTCGCCACCGAAGCGTTCCGAAATCGAGCCCACGAATCCCTTCCTGGAGACGGATTGACCTTCGCGCTCGCATCCGAGAATTGGGAGTCAGCTAGACCGAAGAGGCGCCAGAGAGAATGAAGACAGTAGTGGTGGGCAGGACGGATAGGAGCAACGTAATGCGATCAATGGATAACGGTTGACCTACGTGAAGGTCCGCCGAAGGACGCGCATTCCGTTTTCTCTCTCGAAAGGGGAGGAAGTTCACGTGAAAGCCGTGACTGTCGCCCGTCGTGAATCCCCCTCCTTCAAACTCATAACCAGGGTCCGGGAGAGAAATTCCGGGCCCCGGTGCTTTTCCCGCTCCCGGGCCCCCTTTCTTCAAAACTACAACCGAGTACAAGTTTTCACTATATGTGTGTGTACATTTGGTGCAGTAATTCATTTAAATCAGAAGATGAACAAGTACATCTGTAAATTTTATGTAATTCGATAATATAGTTTAATAAAGACATTAGTTTTATGTAAGGCAAACAAAATGCGTATACAGAATGTATAATGGTTGATAACAAAGTTAAAGGATTGCAGGTATTGTGATTCATCTTCACAAGAAACTTTTTCCTGAGAGCGGGCCCCCTTAAGCCCAGGGCCCCGGTTATTTGCACCTACTGCCCCCCCCCCCCCCTCTCCTATAGGCCCTGCTCATAACCTCCCTCCCCCGTCGAAAATGGACCTTGCCACTCTCGAAGGCGGCCCCCCTCCCCACCTCCCCTCCGAAGGAACGGATTCCCATTTGCGCTCCGCGTCCACCCGCCGGCCACCTCCTTCGCTTCTTTAATGCGTGGCTCCCGCCATTGCATCACTCTCCGCGGCGATTTAAAAAAGAAAGAAGGACCGGAAGGGTTTACGATTAGAGAGAAGCAGCCGGAAGGAAGGAAGGGGAAGGAGGGATCGCCTCCTCTTAAAAAAAAAAAGTGGGAGGTGGGGCACTAACGCCCACACTCCACTGTCTTTCCCCCTTCCAACACTCACCGTTTTCCTTCCTCCACTCCCTCTCTCCACCCCCAACTCTTTCCTCCCCATTCTCCTTTACCTCGAGGGGCTCTGGGAATATACACGGTTTCAATAAAGATCTCTCAAACATCCGCTCTCCCTGGAAGTATACAAATACACCCGTGGCGGCTATAAAACAGCTAACGACAGGGAGGAAATAAAATAATATTCCTGCGATCATTTCCGAAAAATTGTTTTCCTCCCGTGTCGGCAGTTTTTTTTTACGGCGGTAATTTTTTTGCGTTTTATCTTACGGGCTCGATCGTTTTGACGAGGGAAAACGAATCTTTACTTTCGAATTTTTAGCGATGGACGCCAGAAAAATTACATATTTGAGCGTCTAAAATAGCAGCGCAAATCAAAGACAGCGTCCTAGTGAGCCGCTACTCGTGTCAAATGATCCCGTCCCATCAATCTGCCACTCCTATGCCGAATGCAGGCCATAAGCATAAAATGGTCAAAAGTCATAAACTTCGTTTATGGCGTGCTCTTAGGATGTCTGCAGTTATAGATTGTACTGGCATCTGTATTATGATGAGTTTGGCCATGACTCTTCTGTTTAGAGCTTACACATTTTGATCTGGAACCAGCCATGAGGAATTATATCGTAAACAATTTATCATCACCGAAAACTCGCCTGAATAGAGTACGCTAATTTACTCTCGTATTGACAAAAATATTACTCGAGAGATACAGGAACAAGAGTAGCATATATAAAGATACAAATATCGTATTTTAAGAACTGAATCGTTTAATCTCACTCTTTTAAGCTCTATCTCCATTTATAATAAGAGATATCACCGCATGATTGTTACAGTTGAATGAATTTTGATCAAATTTAATAAGTTTGTAAATAGAATGCTAATATTTCTTAAAGAGAACATAAACATAGCGCCGAATGTAAGTATGTATTTAATTTTATGACAGCAATTTATCGTTCAGGGAACTAAAAGTGGAATTTTATAATTCCTTAACCTTGGTCAGAGGTCGGAAAAACTCATCCTTGGGTTACACTCTTTATCATTAACTAAAATTGGTGACTCTTATCGCATGACACTGTTAAATGAAGTTTATTCGTTGCGTGTACATATACGATTCATATAACATCCTAAATGTCACAACAGATGGCTAAAAAAACGGAGTAAAATTATACGATACGTTATTTTACGATAAAAATATTTACTTCCTGTATTTTTAGTGAATTTGCGTATCAAGCAAATCCCTCCACGTGTCACCCTGGGGCATGTTGGCCTTTATTTGCCAAATCTGAAAGTAAAAGATAATCATATGACCTTTACGCTGGAGTTCACTATAAGAATAGACGTTATCAATAGCATCATTTCCTACCCATCGGTCTATATTTGACTACACACACTTATCTTTGATAAGCGACGTTTCTGTTTATAAATGTTTATTTAGAATAAAATGAAAAACATGGTAAGCGTAAGAAGGGTTCATGAAATTACTAGCAAGAAGAAAAAAACAAACATTTAATGAATGGAGCCATGAATATTATGGAAGCTATTTCACTATAGTTAGTTAAATTTTACTATCACTTAAAAATTATAAAAATCAAAGTATTTATATGAGTTTTAAAATAGCTATGGATTTTAATCAATGAAGCTGTTAATAAAAATAAAAACTCATAAATATAACGGAAATAATAAGTTAGTAATTCCTGCGCACAACAAGATAATTACATAATTTTAATAAGATAATATTAGATTTTAATTAGAGCATTTTCGAAAGAGGTTTTGCATGAACGATTGTAAAAGATGAGCAAATAAATTTTAATTGGTAGAATAGCATATAACAGTGGTGGCCAAAATTACTTATCTTCGGAGCCGCATACGATAATCATAGAGGCGCATGACCAACATTCTGTGCTCATAAATTTTCAAACAATACACAACCTGTATTTGAAGCAAGTCACACTACGTCACTATATTCTGTGATGAAAAACGTTGAGTGGTTATGTAAAAGAGCCGTAAACTTAGTTACAAGAGCCGAATGTGGCTCGGGAGCCACCCCTGGTATATAAGGAGAACAATCCAAAAATGAATATTGCTGTTCTTTGGATATGTACTTATCGTTTTAGCGTTTTACCAATTGACGCAGAAGTTAAATAGCAAGCGCCCTTGAGTATACATTTTGTTTTTTATTTTTTTTTCCCTCTCTGGCCGCAATCTTCGAAATTTCTTATTTCTGTCCACGTGTTCTTTAAAAGGGGAACTTTGGGCCACTTCATCCTCTCTCTCTCTCTCTTTCCTCTCCTTTAATGTTCCCTTATGCTTTTCCCTTCTTGTCCCCCCCCCCCTTTCAAGCTCCCTCGCTTCTCCACTCTTGTCCTCTCCCAGCTCTTCACTTTCTTCTCCCCCATACAAACCCTCCCACTTTCCCCCCTTTTTCGGCTCTCTCGCTTTCTTTCTTTCCATCCCTCCCCCCTCTCTTTTTATCTTCGAAGAGCAACCGACCGCACAGTGGCCAACGCTTCCATTTTTAAACCAAACCATTACCCCGAGCCCATTTCTTCATCCCTCCAAGTTCATTTTCATCTCCCTCACTCTATATCCGCCATACAAATTTCCTTCTTTCCCCGTGCGCATCCCTCGTCTCTCTCTCTCTTTCTCTCTATCCCCTTAAGTGGCGTAAACGGTAACGCGTTGGCCGAAATTCGTTAAAAAAAATTAACGAAGGGATACCTCAAGGACCCTCCCTTTTCAATCATCATCACCGGTCGCTGGTTTCAATAAGCGAAAGTCGATATGCTATAAAATTTACAGATTATTTTTCGTTCTGCATCACCATGCCACGTAGTAAGCTGATCAAATAAAACATGGGATTTTAAAAAAAAAACTAAGCGACTATATTTATTTGCATGGGATGAATGAGGATTTCTTGGGTTTTGGGATAGGAAAATATTATTTAACAATTTTATAGTAGAAATACAGAGCATCAAAAATTAATGAAGTGTTGGGGTCGGGATTTTATTTTTATAACTAGGGTAAGGACCCGTTAAAAATGAAGGGACATGATTTTAAATTTCTAGAGTTAAATCATAATGTACTCTTTCGTACATATACCTATTAGGATTTAAACAACGGTAAAAGCTCTAGTTTTTACAACCTCTTGGTTGCAAAGGCAGGAAATCTTTTCCAAAATATGTGATTTAAGTGATAAAATTGAGCGATTTCGAATTGATGGAATAATTCGACGATATGAATAAAGAATTTTATTAATTCTTATTCAAAACAGTCCCGGTCCGAAGATTGATTTACCTTAATTTGCAAAATAATGAAAGCTTGCACGTCGAAAACTCGCTTTTTATGCATTGTCTAACGGTAAACAGAAATTATATCCCAGAGTCGAACCCGGGTCTTCTTTCGGGGCTTTTGTTCGCCATTGACTTATAATGCGTGATTAAACAATTCTTGCATAATTTCAATTTTCTTCCCAATCGGGGTTTTTTTTAAAAAAACGTTAAACTGAGTGGCAGAACAGGCGTTTTCTAAGTGGAGGATTTAAAGTTGATTTTAACGCTGTTTTACACAAGTGTATTTATTTTCACGCTTTATAATGCTTCCGGTCTTGATGCTTTTACAAATATGCGCATGAATAAACAACGAAAGGAAATTCATTAATATAGTTAATTTGAGGGGTTTTGTCTGTTCTACAAAGTTAATTTTATATTGCTTTCAGTTGGAACAAGGCACGTTTGTTCTTTGACGCATTCATATATTCATTATTACATAAGCTGAGCATGCCTTTATGAAAAGTTTTATGAAATTTGAGATTAATTAAAAATAATATATATTCACCATTTTACATTGCTAAGAAATTATAAAACCTTTTCGTTCCTTAATCTGACTAAAAATAATTTCAACAGCAAGCGTCGTTATGAGGGAAACAGTAATGTTTAGTTACACTTAATCAACCAAGTATATTTATTCCGCAAAGGTTTAGAGAATGCCCATCACTTCTATATTGAACTACATTTTCAATATTGTTTTTACTATCAAATCTAATAAATGCGTGTTTAACCAATTTTCTTCTTTTTAGATATTTATTTATTGAGTGATACTTTCTCCCCTTCATAGTCTCTCTTTGAGATAACTATACACATATCTGTAATACGCCGCTGGAAGAATGGAATACATCACTCAAACATTAAAATAAATGAAAGCTAGGGGTTGAAAGAGATATTGCGGCATAGCTAATCTTAGTGATTCATCGATTCACCTAGTTGACCACTCCGTTTAGACCCAGATATATAACCCGACATTATTCCTTACTTGGTAAAGCGAAATTCCTCACGATCTGTTGTAATAACTGTCTAAATTATTTGCAGCAACGTATCTATCATAATGTCTCATTCGAATAACCCGTCCTTATATTATTAAATAAAACGCCACAGTCGCTATTCATGGAAAACGCGGCTCTCAAAATTCAATAAAACTCGAACGTGATCACGGTCGTAAAACTCTTGAGTTTACGAGACCGTTTCCATTGCGAAACTGTCAGCTTGCTTAAATTTTTAATTCATGGGCACAATTTCGAATACAACTATCCGTATCGCATTACTTGGCTTCTACACGTTAGGAAGGTTTTGCTACTCGATATCATTATAACCCATTCTCCTCTCTTCTCCCCCCACTCCTCTAACCTCCCCTTACTTCGTCTTCTTTTTCTCCCACCCCCCCTCCCACGCGTTTTTTTATCCCGATACTTCCTCCGCGAGACTCGTCTCTGCTAGTCTCCCTCCCTTTTGCGAACTCCTTCTCCCACCAACACCCACCTCCCGACTCCCTCGCGTGTGGCGTCAACCCCCTTTCGACCGCCGCATAGGAACACCCACAGCGCGTGTTTTGTCGATCTCGCCTTGCACTCGACGCCACTGCGAAGGTCTTTCGCTCTCTCGACGTAGCAAGGTGATTTTTTTTATTGGGGCAATTTTCCTTTCCGCTGGGCGGACAGCCAAATCCTTTGCTCGTTTACTTTTTCATTTATTTTAAAGCGTTTTAATGAAAGCTTCCTGTTCCTTTTTTTTTATTTCTGAAAAAGACCTGCACCGAACCTATAAACAGTTTCCTATGATAATAAATTGTCGCCGTGGAAGGTTTAAATGGGAGTGAATTGAAGAGAAGCAGTGTGTATTTGAGCGCGCGCAGTCATAAAATAAGCCTCTCTTTCGCATTCGGACAGCTTTACCGGTCTTCTTTTTCCGCCGGTTCGACTAACGAGGGACTAACGACCAAGTTATGGATGCTTAAGAGCGAAAAGGGGGAAATGCTGTCACCAAAAGTAATTCGGAGCAGCATCTGCCCACGTAATGAGTTTGCGGTGGGCACTTATCACGCGTGTGATACACGAAAAAATAATTCGCGGGACTAAAAATGCTAAATTATGGATGCGCATTTCGGTAAAGAAAGAAATAAGGACACGAATGACGACAAAGTTGTTAAGTGGTCGCTTGGAATCTGACGAACGATTAACGCGGATTTAAATTTTACGAACCAAAATGAGAACGTGAAGTTTGCCGCCGTCTCAGAAAAAAGAGAGATACTAACAGTATTAGAGAAAAGAAATTTTATTACATAAACATTCGTACTATCAATGGGAGTAAAATATAGCGCGTGCATGCATACGTATCGTATGTATAACTGATGGCGGATTTGGCATTAGAATACTTTTTATGAACCCATGAGAAATGTTAAATAAACTTATAAAAACGTTAGGAAGTTTTTTTTAAAAAAAAGAGGAGATACGAGTACAATGTCGGAGAAAATTCAAACAATTCAGAACGCCTTGACCCCCAAGTTAACACACACAAAGGTAATAGGGATTTTAGTATGTATATATGATATAAGTGACAATTTTCATTTCATTTATGCACTAAGGTAATCACATTACTATATACCGCTGGAGAAATAGTATTTGATTGTCATAATGACTGAAGTACGAGGGGTATTCAAATTTGACCTGGACTTTATTTATTATTAAATCGTAAAAGTAAAACAGCACAATAATAATAAAGTCACTTTTTTATGTAGTCTCTCTCCTTCAGAATATACTTGATCCAGCGTTATATTAGTTTTTGTACTCCAGTTTCAAAGGAATCTTTCGGTTGATGTCGACGCCAGTTGAGGACTGCATTTTTTACCTCGCCACTCGAACTGAATTTATTGCCTCCTAAGTGCTCTTTCAGCAGCGCAAACAGATGAAAGTCGCATGGTGACAAATCAGGACTATAAGAAGTATGGGGAAGAATGCCCCACCCCAGTTCAGCCAGTATATTCACAGCCAAGTTAGTCTTATGTGGTAGGGTGCTGTCGTGGAGAAAACAAATCCTTTTGGACAGAAGACCTGGTCGTTTCTTCCTTAGAGTTGGTTTCAGACTGTTTTTTTGGAGCGCTGAGTAATAAGCAGCATTAATTGTATGGCCTTGTCTCAGGAAATCCACATGAATAATGCCTTGAGCATCCCAAAACAGTGGCCATCACCTTGTTTGCTGATGTCATCGTTTTGAATTTTTTCGGTGTAGGATGATTTGTGTGTCTCCACTCCATACTGGAACAGTTGTTTTCTGAAGTAAAGCCCCTTCCCTCAGAAATCATTTACTCAGAACCCCTGAAATTTGAACTCGCATCGTCTTTTGTTCTGGTTACAACTGTTTGGGCACCCATCGAGCGCTGACTTCACTGTACCTAAGGTTGTAATGAAGTATAGTCTCAGCACTACCAACACTAATGTTAACTTGCAACGCTAATTCACGCGCTGACATTCGCGTGCCCCTTCGAACTAGCTCATCAACCTGCGTAATCGTCACATCATTAACTGCAGCTGCTGATCCTGCTTTGTGTTCTTGTTCTCCACGCATTTGCGACCCTATTTGAATGATTTTTACCACCTAAATATAGAAAACCGAGAAAGACAGGATTCTCCATACTGTACACGAAGTCACCGATAAATTTCAGTCCCTTTTACATCTTCCTTACAGAGAAATTTAACAATAATGCGTTGTTCCACTGAAGTAAAAACACGTTCAGTTGCCATCTTTGTTAGCTCTGACATGGATTGCTGTGGCAATAAAATATATTTTTTTGTATTGCCAACATTATAATGATAATGTACACACCTCATCAGCTCATTGTATTATATATAATATTGTAATAAAAAATAAAGTCCAGGTCAAATTTGAACATCCCTTGTATGATAAATTTATAATTTAAAGTAAAGCGATAATTTTATTAAAGTAATAACCAAATTAGAATGATGAAATGTTTTAAATAAATATTATGGGGAGGGATAAAAAAGTTTCATTTGCTTTATCATTCGAAAATAAAACAAAAATATGAAATAGAATATCAGCTGGTAAAACAAAAACACTGAACTGTAAGCTTCGTGGGTTACACCGTTTTTTGTGGAAAATAAAATTTGTCATTGTAATGCATTCTATATGCCTTGTTGACTCTTGAAGTTTGACATGTGAAACAATGACAATTCCAACCGAATTTAATTCAACTATACCTAGAATGCCCAAACTTAACGCACGGAAGCATATGTCACAAAGTGGGGAGGATTAAATTTCTGCCGCATACTACTAAACAGTGTATAAATAGAGAACTCAGAGAATCCCAGTAACTTTTATATGCAATACATTTTGTTTAAATGTAAAATTCGATAGAATCCCTCAGGATTGTATCGCATTTTTATGATTTTTAATAGTAGGTTGCTTTTGATATTGGTATACTTTCAACAAAATTTTAAAAGCTGAAATTAAAATTTAACACGAGAAGTTATCCCGTAAAGAAAATGTTAGTAAAAATTATCCGCCATAAAAGGAGTGATTAACTTCAAAGAAAACCTCGATATTTGTGGTAAGTATGCCCTTTTATAAAATATTGGAAGTATGCGTAATAAATTAGCGCTTATGCAATACTTCTGAATTACTTTCACGTTTTAAACTCCATTGCACCTTTAAAATCAAACGCTGCTTCAAACCCGGATTTTTTCGAAGATTCATTCGTTTTTTCTGTTTTATGGAAGATTTCCCTAGTTACTACTCAGATATTTAAATTTCTCCCCCTTTGAAGCTCACATAGGGTCCAATACGTCTCACTGCCCTTAAATCCAAGATGGTTTTAAGAGCTTTTTCATGTCGTACTCATCGGAAGCGACGTTTCCACTAGTGTTAGGGGCCGTAGGACGGAGTGATGGAACATAGCTGGTGTTATTGCCCGTTAGACTTTTACAAGATACCCACATGCTCTACGATTTTCTTTCAGATATCACATTAACGAAAAGGTTTGTATAAGTAATACTTTCAGGAATCAAGCGGTAGTACATTGCTTGAAATATGATGTTAGAATGAACTTGGTGCCACTAACTCAGTAAATCTAATGTCGAATTCCTTCCACAGAAGCATATTCAAGGAGCAAATCGTAAATTCAGAAGTAATCATAACTGCTGGATCATGCGCGTCAAGTTTAATGGACGAAGGGAAGATGCTAAAAAACTGTGCCCATTTTTCCAATGATTTTCAACGGGCAATGATCTCTAAAAAAAATAGAAATTCAACAGAAGAATTTTTAAAAAACGGGAAAACAGATTTGAGCGCCCACGTATCAAATTCAACTTGTTATATTCCATCCGGATCTCTTCAATAGCGTTGATAAATCGCGTTGACGACATCCATTTCTTTTTTGGGAGAGCTAGGATGGTTAAAGCTAAAAGGTGTTTTCCTAGACTTATCCTCCTCATCGACATCTCACCTCTTCCTATTTACTCGCCATTGATTTTCCTCCATTTCATTCACACATACTCTCTCTCTCTCTTCCTCTCTCTCTCCAAAATCCCTTCGCTTTCTAGCTCCGCCTTCACTTCCCGCACATTATACTAATCTCTGAAACAATTCTGGGTGCAACCACTAAGCTGAGCACCTTCCCTCCTAGATCACGGGTTCACTTACCATCCTGACCGCTATGGCGACTGCTATTGTTTTATCATGTTTAATTACTTCGCCGCCGTAATCACATCCGTCGCTCCTAACTTCGCCCTAATTTGAAGAATGATGAACGGACGGGATCTCTCTATCTCCCTCTATCCATCCCTCTCTCTCTCGAAAGCTCAATTTCTTCTCTCTCTCTCTCAAGTTCCATTTCTTCTCTCTCTCACTCTCTTGCCGAGCACTCTTCGCTAACTTCCTGATGGCTCATTAAGGAGGTGACTTTTGAGGAAGAAGAGAAGGAAGTGGGCAAAGGGAAGCGGAAGATAGAAGCGATCTCACCCATTAGCAGTGAACCACTCAGGCGGCACCGTGATGCCGCCGCAACACGCATTAAGCGAGAAGGACCAATCAGCATTAATCCCTTTGATGGGACCGGAAAATGAGACCTAAGTTGTTATTTGGCATAATCGGTCGTGAAATGAGTCTATAAGCAAATCCATAGCTCCGTATTTATTTACTCGTTCGATTAATCAAAATTCGTGAGTTCAAATGCCGTATTATTCAAATTAGAAAGGAACATTCTTATTTTTTAAATTAAAATCCCCGATAAGTGCAACGATAAAAATTCAATTAACTAGAAATGCATCTTTCGATATTGTTTTTATGTTCCTCTTAATCCTCGTAATTCGCCCCCTTTTGTAGTTAATAAGACCCTCTGTCCTTTTCTTTTTCATGGTATGATCTTAGTTAAACCGTTTTCATGTTTCCCCATAGATTAAGGCTTACTATATTTTGCATATTGAGCTTCATGGTCATTCTTTTATGTAAGTTCATCGAAGAAGGTCGAATTTCCGCTCCTCTCTTTGCCTGAAGAGAACTTAATTATCCTCGATAGACCACAAGAGGAAAATCAATTGAAGGATATTATCCAGCAGGTGAAAGGCATCTCTTGGCGTTTCAGCTCTTCATAGAATGTTATCTAGCTACTTAAAGGGGATAATATTAAAAAATATTTGGTATAAAGCGGCTCGTAAAGAAAACTGACAAAAATATAAAATAATTTAACGCGTCGGTGTTATAATATACATCGTAACCTCCCAAGTAAAAAACCTTTATGACGTTCCATCAAATAACGGCCCTTCTTAGATTCTTTTTATGATCGTGCGTTCCTGTATAATTATGAGTCTCGGTTATACCTCATTCCAGAATAATGAAAAAATATCTTCATACACGAGGTGAAATCATTACCTTGAAACTTCAATATACAGCAGCTGATTCAGCAAGAGTCTGTCAGAGAAAAATTTATTTTCTAAAGAATTAGCCCTGGAGATTAATTTTGTAGCATATTCTCCGACTTCTGGAAAATAACAATGTTAACAGAAGAAGGTTGAATGAATAACGGCTGATGAACAATTTTTAAACGAGGTACTGGTGTAATATTAACAATGTCTTCGGCAACATTATTGCAATTTTATCCTCCAAATAAAAAATTACTTCTACACCTCTCTTAAAAGCTGCAAATTCCGCCCTAACAGGATCAACGGTCAGAAAATTCCTTGGATTTCACATCAATGAATCTCTGAGTTAGGAAGCACATATCGATTACATATGCACTAAAGCTGCAACAGGAACAGGTTAAAATATCATGGATTCGGGTCAAAACAGCAGAGAGAACGAGGAAGAATTTCCCAAACGAAGGCTTCAATTATATATCAAAGCGAATCCGCGCGCTGGCCTTGTAATAGCGGGCATTCCCTGCGCAACCTTCCCATAGAAACTGTGTGTGGTTACGAGAATATTTTGAGCTAAAAAGTAAGGAAAAATTCTTAATTTTCCCTTCATCTTCGACACGTTCTCTCCTGTGTGTTCCTAGTATTTCTGTAATTGTAGCCGTAAAATCGGAACACGTAATTTAAGAATGTTGTATAGAATCTGCCTCCATCTGAAGGATGAAATTCGACTGGGAGAAAGCAAATTACTACAGGCTACGACTAACACTGTATTCAAATATCCAGATGATATACCACACACCAAATCACATAAGCTCGATAAAACAATTCATTAATAACATATTTGATTTTTATGTCCCCTAGTGAGTTGAAAAGGAAATTGGGTGGCGTGGACCTTCAGATGTTCTTCATAATTCCATTTCTGAATGTCGGTCGAAGATTCCAGTCGACTAATGGATAGAAGAAAAGCCTAAGTTCTTTGTTCACTAAAAAGTTTCAATAGATGATTCCAATGAGCTTCATGAAGCATTTGGAGCATGAGATATAAAGAGCTCTTTCGGAGTAAAGTATGGATAAAAACGTATTGATTCTTTTACCGGCCATCTTCTTGATGTGGATAGCGTACCTGAAGTACGTATCAAGCGGTATTCTAGGCCGCATGCTGCGTCATCGAAATATGACAATTTCTCTTCAGCCTGAAGTAAAAATGAGCCTCAATATTACTTTTTAATATACACACAGCCTCGGATTGAGCTTCAAGGGATGTAATATATGTCACGCTCGTTGAAATTATTCAATGATTGGATATACCTATGTAATATACACACACACACGTATATACAGGACCGTGCCGATGGGTGAGGCGGCGAGGCAACCGCCTCAGGCGCCTCTCGAAGGGGGAAGCCAAAATTTGACAAAAATGAAAACCTATCAAAATAAATTCATAAGGCCAGCGAGGCCAGGGGGCGCCATATTATACCTCGCCTCAGGCGGCAAAATGTCTGGGCACGGCCCGTAAATAGAAAAGAAATTATGCATGCCGAATAGTTTCTTCTTTTCTTTTTAAAATCCTTTCCGTTTTTTTTACAATTTAAACTTTTTAGACACCCACTTAATTTCGACGAACGAAGAAAATAACTTTAAGGCAGTCAATGTCTAGTGAATTCGACTAATCGAAAGCTAAACAATACTCCAAAAAGTTTTCGATTTTCAAAACGAGAAAATAAAATTATAAAAAGACCAACTTAGCGTGAAAGCAACTTATAAAGCAGGTTTGAAAAATGATGAAAATTTTCCACAGACTTGGAAGAAACTTGAAGGAGATGTTTGGCCCGAGGGCATTATTCTTGAGTTTCGGAGAAAGCAAAACCGGTTTTGCAAAGCTTGGTTTTTTGGTTTTAAATTTCCCTATTCCCTTCCAGTCGAACTTCCTATCTGGCAATCGATATCGATAAAATATTAAAGACAGAAATGGTTACTCGAGATCACACGGAATGAAGCGCGATATATTGGTGTATGTGCTAAGAGATGGACCGCAAAATTATAGGGCAATGCAGCTACACGGAATTTCATGGGCGAGGATTAGTTTGTCCTGTTTAATTGCATAATGATACTTCCTACCTTAGTAACATTCTAGCATCCTTTGAAATTAATTAAAATAAAGCTAAGTCACTCAACGATGATTTTGCTTAGGCTAGCATAGGAGCTTTCTAAACTTTTTTAACGAGCTTAGTTTCAACGAAACGTGTATGTTTGTGTCTTAATTTACGTGACCTTTTTATCTCACGGACAAGTGTCATCAACTGCGTCCCTATAGCACCCTAGTAGGGTAATTGGGTCGGGATGAGACTGATAGGTGTCCCTTTATAACTCGCACGTCCTGCCACTGATACGTCGCATGCAGTGGGCACAAAAATTTCATATACCTAAGTAGCCTCTAAATAAAGAGCGGTTTTCATTAAAAATCCACTCCTTATAGCATTACTTGTTTTTATTATAATTTCCAGGTAGGAAGAAATAAGAGAAAAAGATGTGTCGACCTCCACGAGCCTAATTATTTCCATTCAAATGAGCTCAGCTTTAGCCGCGATTTTTTACGTCTAATGGTGCAATCCTATTTCACGGCCGTAAAAAAAATATTACACTTCAATTAACCTAGTACCAAGGGTAGGGGGAAAAAAAAGGATTCATAGCCGTCATTGCTTGCTCCCTTTAGAGGATTTGATGAAGCATTCGTTTCGAGCCAACACTTCGGTAATGAAATCTTCCGTTAAATTTTCTTTTTTCCCCTCCTGCCGAAGCTCGTTTCGCATTTTTTTCCCTCTGCCTCTCGAGCAGCAAAACACTCGCTCTCGCCCTCCTCTCTTTCATTCTCCTGACGCATTAGTGCCCTTCCTCTCCCAACACACATGTCAGCTCGATCCCTCCACTTCTCTTCTACTTCCCTTCTATCCCTCACTCCTCCTCTACGCCCGTCTCCTACAAAACTCGGCTCTTCGGCTCTCGAACCTTTCCACCGGTCCTCTCCTTTTTTTGCGTTCCTCGACTGCTTTCATCGCCCCTTCTTTTTTTTCTAATCTAGCGTTCTCCTCCTCCTCCCCTTTCTCTTCCACCCGTCTTTCCTTCTCCCCTCTCTCCACCCGCGGTCTTTTTTCCGAATTAGCGAAAAGGACTGACAAGGAACGCTTTCTACTCGGCTCCCGGCGATGTAAACCGCAGATGGCCCCCCCTCATCCTCACGACCGCAGTTCGGCAAGATATGTTTTCGTCGAGGCATCTTTATGGCCGGGAAAGGGGAGAATGAAGCATTTAATTGTTGCGCGGGAGAGAATCGAGGACGTTTCGTCCCGATTAAACTCATTCCTGAATAGGCTGAAAAAAAAACCTCAGTTTTCCGTTAAAATTCAGTTAGCGGAGCATTTCGATTATACCGAGTCGGGAGAGAGAGGTATGACCTACAGCGGATGCTTCGCTCGCGTTAAGTGCTATCTTGGAATTCCGTGACACGCTGATGCCACTACAATTATGTGCGTCTTTGGCTCGGCTATCATTAAATCAATTATGCTGGGAGAGAAAACTCTTCTATAAGCATATTGCTCCATAACTGACCAACCAACATTACTTCTTTATATAGAATTATTGATAAAATTCATATTTTAATAATACAAACAAAATATAATTGTAGGTATGCTCATTTCCGCTATTTGTAATCAAACAAAAAATACGTAACTGAAAATTTTCGAAGATTATTATTTCTAAATGGTATTAACAGACTGGAATATATCTTAATGCAATGTGCTAATTATGTGCCAAGTGCGAATTAAAGTCATAAGTTTCTTTAAATAAATATAGTTTAAATACTTTTGAAGTAAACGATATCATTATTTTTTAAAGTTTAGTTGATTTGTTTTGATCCGGGTATATAAAATTATTAATAAGTGGAAAGGTGTACTACATGTAGAATACTAAGAATTTTAAATTGCGTTCTTTACTATTTAGCAATGAATGTGTAATAATCATTCCTACTTGCGATTATAGGAATAAAATCTAATCCTATCTCAAAAGCTATTTTAACAACTGCTATAATAAACGTTAAAAATTTTCAAATTCTTACTATAAAGGAAGATTGGCATTAGAATATTTCCCCTTGGTAAACACTTCTAAGATATACACGTGTCATTAACGACAGACACGCAAAATTCCATTGAAGGCATCATGAAAATTGGAGGTTAATCGGTAAATATGGACCAAAATGAAATTCGATATGGTGTTTTGCATCTTAGATCTCCCATGCCAAAACTCATAAATGTCAGCCGAGCGGTTTATGAAGAACGCGAATGGAAGAACCAACACGCGCACACGAACTCCCATACATGCGTTCACTTCGTGCAGAAATACACGATAAATGTTATATTTAAGGCAGCACTCAAAGGCTTTCGAAGTTTTAAAAGGAAAAACTACGTAGTGCGCTTCTATTTATCGTAAGTAAGTATTTTAAACCTAAGCGCGAAGAGCGGTTTCGTGCAAGAGGTGGATTTTAAAGCGTAAGAGATAGAGAGGAAAAGGGAGTTTAGGAGTGGGTGGATGGGAGCCACACGAAATCCCAAAATTCTTCCCTCTATCTCCGCTATCCTCCTTCCCACCCTTCCCACATAACTACGTTTCTCTCCTTCATTCCCTACCTTCTCAACATCAAGCGCTCCCATCTCTCTCCATCGACAAACACACACACACGCCTCACCCACATCTTTAGCAGCCACCCCTCTGCATGAGCCGATCGCTGATTCAGGAGGGCGTTGAGCTCCTATGGGTTTGGATGGCATCCGAGGCACAAAGGAGATGAGAGTGTGGGTGTATCCCTTAAAACTTCAAGGAGGCGAAGTTGGCCGGGGGGAGATCTGGCGGATGCTATAGGCACAGGGGCGGTTGGAAGGGAGAGTAAGGAGGGGGGGGAGAAGACGAGGGGATCGACGGCACTACCTATCCCCCACTTCTATAGCACTACATTTCAAAAGAGAGGCAAGCAGCCAGTCTATAAGGTGAACAAACTCGGATTACGTCCCGAAGGATAAGGAGAGAAAGAGAAGCGGAGAAAACCAAAGTAAACCTCAAGGATAAAAGGATGAAAAAGAGAGCGTTATAAGCACATGTTGATAATCCAGGTATATCGTATATGCCAACGTCCGATCATTAAGAAGAAGAAATTGAAGATTTGAATGAATAAATTAACGAGATTTACGAAGAAAAAGGAAGAGGAAAGATAAACGGCATAATAATGGGAGATTGGAACAGCATCGTTGGAGAAGGACAAGAAGAAAATGTTGTCGGTCAATATGGAATTGAGAAAATAAACCGAGAAGGAGAAAAACTGGCAGAATTCTGCGTTAATAACGACCTAGTAGTGACCAATACATGGTTCAGAAAACATAAACGAAGGCTGTACACATGGAAAAGCCCAGGAGATAGAATGAGATGCCAAATAGATTACATCCTAGTAAAACAAAGATTCAGGAACAGCATAAAAAATGCTAAGACATTACGAGATGCAGACATTGATTCAGATCACATCCTTCTAATAGTCGATATACTACAAAGCTTAAACAAATAGGGAAAACGAGAAGAGAAAGACAGACTTGGGACCTAGAAAAACTGAAAGAAAAGAAAGATGCCTTCAGCACGAAGTTGGAAGATCGCCTTAGACATTTGGAAAACAAACCAAAGACCGTGGATAAAGAATGGGAGGAAGTGAAAGCCAGCATCAAAGATACCTTAAATAAAGAGATTGAAAAGCAAGTAGAAAATCAAAAAACCATGGATCACTAAAGAAATGCTGGAGAAAATGTATGAGAAAAGAAAATGGAAAATCGTTAACAGTGAAGAAGGTAGCGCCAACTATAGACGCATAAACAATGAGTTGAGAAGGGTAACTGATAAAGTTAGGGAATATTGGATTAAAGGAAAATGTGAGGAAATACAACAGATGGAGAAGTTAGGACGGCACGATATGATGTACACTAGGGCACTGGAGTTAGAAGATAAGAAGCACATTGGAACATGTGGTAAAGGAATTATGAATACAGATGGAGAAATAGTCGCAGAACCAAAGGATGTAGCACAGGTATGGGAAGAATACATTAAGGGACTATACAACAAGCAGACAGGATCGGAACAAACAGAACTGGAAGAAGAGGATAACATTGAAGAAGACAACTTGGGACAAAGTATGTATTATGAAAAGGGAAGTAGAAAAGGCGATACTGGAACTGAAGAAAGGAAAAGATACAGGAAGCGATGGAATACCGGTAGAGGTACTTAAAGTCATGGGATCTGAAAGACTAAAAGTGATTACGAAATTAATTAACAAAGCTTACGACCCGGAAGGGTGTCCTCAGGATTTCATAGATGTAACAATGATCCCTATAAAGAAGAAGCCAAAGGCAGTGTAAAGATTACAGAACGATAAACCTATTGTCACACACTTCGAAGATCATAACGAGAATTCTTAATAAAAGACTAGAGAAAAAGGCCGAAGAAATGCTAGGGGAAGATAAATTCGGCTTCAGAAAAGGACGGGGAACTAGAGATGCTATTGGTGTAGTGAGATTCATATCAGAAAGGGCAGCAGAATACAGCCAAGATTGCTGCGTATGTTTCGTCGACTGGCAGAATACCATTGATAGAGTACATTGGGTACTGCTGATGAGGATATTAAAGGATATAGGCGTAGACTGGAAAGCCAGGAGACTGATCAGGAATGTATATGTGAATCAAGTTGTAAAGGTCAGGCTGGAGAATGCGGACACCAGCGGAGTAAATATCGGTAAAGGAGAAGGACAGAGCTATTGTCTATCGCCGATCTTATTCAATATATACGAATAGAGGCATATTCAGGAAGTGTTAGAAGGCACGGGAGATTTCAAAATCGGAGGTTGGACAGTGAAATACGCGGATGATCAAGTACTTCTAGCAAGAAAGGAAACAGAACTCCAGAAAATGATAACTAGACTAGTGGCAACAGGTAGAAAATACTGTATGGAAATAAATACAGAAAAATCCAATATCATGCGAATGTCAAGTAAAGAAGTAGAAAATTTTAATATAAATATTGGCGGAAAGCGATTAGAACAAGTTTCAGATTACAAATACCTTAGAAGCATCATAATGGCAGAAGCAAAATGTACCGATGAAATCAGGACTAGAATAACGAAAGCAAAAGTCGTTTCCAGAAGAAAGAAACTCCTACTAACGGGGAATGTAAAGAAGTTGATAAAATGCTATGTATGGAGTATAGCTTTGTATAGGGCAGAAGCATGGACGCTAAGGAAAAATGATATTAAATACTTGGAAAGCTTCAAAATGTGGACATGGAGAAGAATGCTGAAGATAAAATGGACAGATAGGATGAAAAACGAGGAAGTGCTACGAAGAATAGAAGAGAAGTGAAGGCGAACTGGATTGGACATTACCTAATAATAGAGAGCATGATTAAAGAAGTCCTAGAAGGAAAACTGGATAGAAAATGAGAAAGAGGTAGGAAAAGGTTTCAGCTGGTAGACGACTTGAAAGGGAAAGAGAGCTATCTAGACATGAAGAAGACTGCGGAAAATAAGAGTTGTTGTTGATACAAATTACCCCGCTTTTTTTTAAAGTCTATTCTTGCACGGACAGTAAATTTACGTTTTTTCATATAGGTTATTGTTTAAAAATAATAAATAATACTGTGTTGCAAAGTAGAAGAGTAGTTAGATGTGATCGAATGAATAAAAATTTGAATAACTACATCTGTTGAAATATTATTCGCGGTTAAATATGAAATGACCCGAATAGCCCCTAGGTACCCTATATGGAGAACCAAGTTTAACCATGAATAATCATGGACCTATCTACGGACAGACTACTTATGATGATGATGATAAGGAATTAAGAAAGAGAGAGGATAGAATTAGGAAATGGAAAAGAGAGATATGGGGAGAGGTTCGTTAAAGGGATGAAGGAAAACTAAGACGAAGATGGCGGGGAAGACGTGAGACAAATATGTAAAAGGAAGAGGGAAAAGACGGAGTGAGTTCATGAGGGAACTTTTGATTAATTGGTAACGGAGAATCTGCCCGGACAGAGACTCGCTCTCCGAGTACTGCTCCAACGGCTCTCCTTCTAGTTGCCCTAAATATCTTTGAACGGATCTAAAACTAAAGTTTAAATTTTAAAAGAGGGAACCCAAACGTGTCGAATTAGCGTTAATATATTTAAAGAAACAGAAAAACCATGATTTTTTCTGGTTACGATGACACCTCCCATTGCAGCCGGATTAGAGAGTCAATGCTTCTGTGTTGTTGAACGTAATGTATGCTTATTTAGCGCATGAGTTTCCATTCGTCGTTCAATTAAGTACATAACTACCAATAAATAGCAGATTCACATGCATCACATTATACTTATCCAGGCTAACTTTTTGTGCGTATTTTCAGTACGTAGTTTTTATGCGCTCTTTACCAGCGAAGCTATAGCAGCAGAATGTCTTATGGACACGTCTCCTACGTCCGTCCGCATGTTTCATCTCCGAAACTACAGACACCAATGAAATTCATGAAATTCTGTATTTAGAACTTTAGGGCAAAGAAAATGATCTAAATAGTTCCCATCATCTAATCAGGAGTGCCACTTCACTAGTGACAAAAAAATAATTTTCAGTCATATCTCGTAAATTATTGCATACGTACATCGAAAATGTGTTCAACAAAATTTGTTGAACTAGTCAATATGTTTTTCCCAATACATTTTTATCCAAGGAGTAGCCGCTTTCAAGAAAATAAAACGGAAAAGGAAGCAATTCACTTTTAACTTGAAAATATTCTTCCATGATTTTTTTGTTGCTGTCAACTAAAACAATCTTCGTAGCATCTGGAGTAAAGAAGACCTACTATAATAAAAATACGTTTAATTTCCTTTCGTGAACCTACAGAATATAGAAAATGAAAGGAAATTGATTATCCACCAGGAATAAACGCAATTAAATACGTTTTTTTACATATAAACAGAGATTTTGTAAGTGAAAATAAATTTATGATTTACGACGAAGGAATGAACGCGAACGTAAAGATTACTACGGCTCATTTCAAGAAGATGGTTAAAGCACCTGCCCGGAAAATGGGAGATTCGATCACCGTGCAAGTTAAGAACCTTTCTCCTTCTCCGAGTTCGCATTTGTGTTTAGTCTTCCGCACCCACGCATACAAACTATAATTCCTATTATTCCAACATGATAACATAAACGCCGTTGGAAACTCTGTGTACTCCGACCTAAAGTACACTTTTCTATTCTTGTTATCTAAGAGTCTTAACAAACTTAAAGAGTTTGTCGAGATTTTTTACTCGTGTTAAAATTTAAAAAATATAAAGTCCTCGAATTTATTTTCATTTTGCAAATTTAAACTGTTGGTTTTGTTTGATAAACTTTAAGTTTGTAATAAAATAAATCCAGCGAGCGATCGAATGGAAGAAACAGATTATAAAAACCGAAGCCGACTGACAAGAGACAGCGAGGACGTCGAGTTAGATTACAAAACTAGAATAAATTTTCAGTATGATAAGATAATTTTGCTTTTATTTATTCCCGCCATTTTTGAGGTGCTACTTACTTGCGTTAAATAAAAAGCTAAGATATTCGCGTTAAAATATTATTTATGAAATTCAGCTGAGAAATGTCTCCATGCCGTAAGTATCGGTGAGGAAAAAACTTCTAAATTCCAATTTATGTTGCGTCGAATTACTATTCGCATTTTGTTTCCTATTGGACATAAGACATTGAGTTAACTGATTTATTAAAACGTATTCATTTTTCGACTGAAGCCTTGAACTTTTATCGTGTACTATTTACAATGATCACAAGTAGGTTATGAGTGAATATGGTAAATAAGTATTTCAAGCGGAAACTTCAATTACGATTACTCCAGTCTTAATTGAAGGCATAAATATTAGATGGCTAACTAATTTTCGTAACCGATATATTTTATGGCACAAACGCACGAAAATTTTAGTCGTATAAACAAAGTGACTAATTATCACTCGTTAATTTAGTCAGAAAATTCAAACAAGGCATCAGAGTGAAACTTAATCACAATAAATAAATGTTTCGTTGTGAAAACCAGGAAATTGCAAATATTTTAAATCCTCCTTGCAATTTTTGAACTTAGTTGGAACGGATACGAAAACAATGATATAAAGAGGTAAACTTAAGTCTTTTAAACTTATTTGTGTCCAAATTCTGTGTATGCATTCATTTAAATTATTCATTTTAAAAACTGCAAGTTTAATATATGCCGTTGTATAAACCACATATTATTTCACAGCAGTTAAGATTTAATGAAAAATACAATTTTCCAAACATACCTGCAGATGCCGATATAAAGATTACTAATACAAGGCCGAATTTGAAAAATAATCGCATTAAAAATTCCAATAATACAAAGAAGCACCTCCATCATCCTCAATTATAAAATTCCGCAGAAAGCTAAAAGCCCAATTTATTAACTATTTCTCCCGGCATGCGGAGAGAACGAATTTCTCTATATCCAAAATCAGGAAGAATTCAGAGAGTGGACTTAAACCAATTTGGCGGGAGAGATTTTTTTCCGGGAACACGCAGAAAGAGAATTAGAGGAATTGCTGCCACGACGAAAAGAGGGAGGAAATAACAATTTCGAGAATCTTTAACCGATCGCGAGATATCTTAGACAGAATGAGGTCAGCGACACATCCCACCCCCAAAACGAATTCAACCTAACCTTCTCCTTTTACCCTCCCGTCCTACACTCTCTCTCTCTCTCTATCTCTCTGGGCGTGGCGCCCCTATCTCCACGCACTCCTCCAGGGTGCGTGGGTGGCGCCATCATGCGCATGGTATCGGTAAAGGGAGGCAAAGTGGGGCGGACGGAGTGGGTGGAAGTAGGAGGAGGAATAGGTGACGGAAGAATTCAATCTAAAGGAAGAAAGGGAAGAGAGAGAGAGTGAAAGAGGGGGAAAGGGAGAGAATTCTCTCTAGCGGATAAAAAGGGGAATGATATATATATATATATATATATATATATATATATATATATATATATAGGAAGGGTAGGCGAAGGGTATGAAGGTGGATGGAGGAGGGCGGGTTTTAGTGACTAGAGAAGAGATGCGAATTGATGGTTTGGAGTATGGATGAACGGTTGATGGGACGAAGGGGAGAGAGAGAGAGAGAAAGGATGAGGCAGCATCAGGACGTGGCAGCAGCATTTCGCCTTGGACGTCCTCCAACGACAATCCGCCGGAGTAGAGAGAGGGAGGGACGACGCTTTTCACAAAAGAAAGGGATGCTAAGGGTGTGCGAGTGTGGAATGGGTCGGTGTGTGTGGGGGGGGGGGGGGGGGGGAAGGGGGATGTGTGTAGGGGATAAGCGTGGAAAAGTGTAAGAGGGAAAGTATTTCAGTAGGGAGTAAGAGGAAGATGGAAAGTTTTGAGGGAACACACCACCCTCTAAAAGAGGAAGAGAACAATTGGCCGGAGAGCGAGTGATTAAAGTGGTGTTTTTAGCAGAGAAGGGTTGAAAGAGACAATGTAACCTTTTGTTGGATTCCGAATACGAATTCCTGACCACCAAGGCGCAAATTACAATTTCGGAGTCTTAAGTTCAGAGTCGGTCTTAATGCGGATTTCTGTTTGATAGCATACTGTAAGGGTGATTTTTGTTTGTAAATTCTCCGAGTGTATATTTGCTAATTTTGTGATTAAACTATTCGCTTGAGATCCAAGTAGCTCAGTTATGATTATAATTGCTGGGGTGCAGATGAATATCTCAGTGCTATGTCTACGCTTAACGCCCATCTGCAAAACAACGCTTCTTTGATATTTTCTCGCCAGCATTTTATGCCTCCTCGTATCTACACTGTATTTTAAAGATATGTATCGATTAAACAATTGTTCCGACTTAAAAACAATTACATTTTTTATTTAGCTTTCCCATGAATATCTATGACGGATAAAATTTTTAAATAAAAATTTTAATTAATAACAAAATATTTTTTATTTTACAATAGAATTTTTGCTAATCTTCGCTATTTTCCTATCGATGTAACCTAAAGTTCCTATATCGGCCTTTTCCGTATGTTTATTGAATGATAAACAAACCTATCATCCGATTTGTTTAATATTTAGCATGGTTTTCCATTAATTTTAATATTTTATCAGGGTAAATTATGACTCATATTTCTAATTTTGTGCAAATTACTATTTAATACATGCGTCAATAAATAAAACGCCATTAAAATATTGAAACCGTCCGATGAAAATGGGATTTAACTAATTAACGTGGCGGAGATCCATTAATCCATACGGAAGTAATTTCAACGAAAATGATTATTGCATGTTAATTTCTTTGGGAAATAAAAGACTAAAAATTTGCTTTAAAAATATATAATGCGGCCCGAAAAACATCTCGGCTGCGGAAAAAACTTGGTCTCTCTGAAAATAAGCATTAAAACGTGGAATAATAATTATTTATAAATCTGAACATTTAATATAGTGTATCCATATCTGACCAAAAAAACTGAAACGCCAATAACGTTTTACAGAGTGATAAACACTAGGAGTCTGAGAGTTAAAACTCTCTCTCTCTCTCAAGAAAGAGAGAGAGTGGAAGAAAAGGGTGGGAGAGAGACGATGAAAGGATGAGAGAGAAATAGGAAACGATACTATAGGAAAATGTCGGAAGACAGTGACTAAAAAGTAAAGTAGAAAGCAGGAGGGAGAGCGGGAGAGGGAAAAGGAGGGAAAGAGTGGGGGAGAGAGAGAGAGAGAAAGGGAGGAGAGACAGTGTGTGAGTGAAGAGTTACGCCGTTCCTTAAGTTTCCCACGATTCAAAGTGCTGGAAGCAACCCCCTCCTTCCCTTTTCACGTGGGGATCCATCATAAGACCGCGGGGTCCCATCCAAGCTAACGCCAGGAGTCAGGAGGAAGGGCCCTTCCGTCTACGCTCGCATACCCCTTCTCCTACCCCCCCCCCGCCTCCCCCCCCCCCAATCCTCTTCCCTTCTTTTCTCCGGACGCATTCCATCCTCGCCGTCCTACACAGAAGAGCCTCCCGCCCACAGCATCCTACCTTCTCCACACACATATCAACTTCTGCAAGAGATACGCCATCGTTCAAACATACGTAGGAGGGGTCTTGGCCACAACAGGTTTCAGAAGAGGCGAGAAGTTGCGACGCCCCTCTCAAACGCCCTACTCGCTTCCCTACTTTCTTTCTCTCGACCCTTTTTTCAGTCCCGTCACTAACGCTCTCTCAGCTTCTATGTTTTCATCTTCTCTCGTTTCCTCTCATCTCATCCAATTCCGTTCCGCCGCTTCTCATTTCCCGTCCTTCATATCTCTTTCCCTCCTGCTATTACCGCCTCTCGCTCTCTCTCTCTCTCTCGTTCTTTCGCCCTCACACTCTTTTATCTTCGCCCATTCGTTCCTATCTTTCTCTCTTCAACGACCTGGCCGCCATTTTAACACGTGTACGAGGGTCTCTCTCGTCTCAAGATCTCGTCTCGAACGTTTCGTGCTCAATAATCACTCCCCCCACCTCCTCTACACCCTTTCCTTCATTCTTCGTTTTCTCTCTCTCTCTCTCTATATCTTACCATTCCCATCATCCCCTTCGAGACGAAATGGTCCACCGACAATAAAATATACGGATAACAACACATGGCTTCTGTTGCGGCGACGGCGACAGAATTTAAAGAGAAATCCTGGGGAATTGTTCATTGGTATCATGGTTTTACCAGTGCGGGCGAATTTTCTTTTTTATCTCACAGAGTACAGTTCTTGAGGATATAAAACCAAACGGCTCGTTTGGAGATAACGTAGATTCGAGAATAGCCTTGAAAAGTAATAAAAAAATACAGTTTATGCTACAACTAAGCAATGCCATAAAAAAAGATTAAATCTACGTTCCTCATAATTTCGCAAAAAAACAACTAAATTTTATGTTATAGGAAACGGTACTTTTTTATCTTATTATTAATGAAAGGCGTAGCTTGAAAATGAAATAATAACGTTATCTAAGGGAAGGTCAAGTCTGAAATAATTATTGACAATTAATATTTGCTTCTATTACGGCGCTGCAGAAAGTTTCAAACGGAGGATCACTCATTTAATTAACCATTTCAATTAATTTAAAATATTCGTTACACCTGCTCATTTCTTCAATTTAAGTATAATATTAATGATTGAGCTAGGCATAAAAATATGGAGGACATATAAAATTTAAAATCCTTTACAATCACGATCAAATCCAAAATATAATTAAAATAAGCAATATGAAAACATAATTTTTAATTTAGAATCTTGTTGTTAACTCCAATTATTGTTACTTACAAACTGTCCAGATGAAACTGCAATATAGCCTGACCGATGGTAATTTAGAGTAAATTATACTCGCTTGATTCATTACATTAAACTCACGAACATATTTGTTTTAATTTATTTAATACAATAAAATCGCCGCGCTAAATCACGCATTTAGATGGAAATCCGAGCTAGTAATTACGAAAACCAATTCTACGCCATCTATATTCTCTCATCGCTTTCATATTGCATACTCCTGCTAACTGCATTGAAATGAGGAATTTCTCTCCAGGATTTTAATTACGGACTGAATTCCATAAACCCAATCTCTCGCATTCTTTCATCAGTCCTAAAACTCGCTTTTATACTACACCCTCTCATTCATTTTCTCCTTCTTCCACACACTTTTCCCCGAGGAGAGGGAAAGGTTCTTTGCGCACTTGCTTTTTTTTTACAACCCTTTCTTCCCGCCAAAAATTCTCTCCACTTCCAGTTAACGCCGTCAGAAATAAATTGGATCTACAGCGATCAAAAGAAAAACGTAAATACGACGTCCATCAAATTCCAAAACTTAAACAAACTAGGAAATGGATATATACTGAATTTATTTCGGATAACACGTGGATGTATTTACATACGGTCTCAAGTTACCACCGCTCTCTAGGAAACACAAAATAATCATTCCCACGTAAAAAATCTAATGAAACACTTAAATCGATCGTAAAGTTTAACATAACTTCGAGACTGCAACAGCTTCAAATTTAAATACTAATAAAAATTGTTATATTATTTTCCCTTCGAGCCATGGATTTCTTAATTAAACGTCTGATAAGCCTCAAAGTATAAATCCTCGTAGTTATTAAGTCGAAATTAAGGAAACAGCTCCACCCGCACCGAAAAAAAGTCAAAATAAATCCAACAATTCCACGCGCAAAGATTATTCCAAATAACGTTCGTTTACCTGAAAGCAGGCTTCTTCAACGTCAGAAGGGCACACGCCACCCTTGATTCACCCCTACCGCATCCAAGCAACCCCTTATAACTTGCTCCGTCGAATCCACCGCCAACACTTCATTACTTCCTCCAATATAACCTAACTACTCTTGTGTCCCACCTCTCTGCCCAAACTCTCCGACATCCTTCCCTGAATTCCAGTCCCCTTTCCCCAACCCCTATCCTTCACTCCGCTTCTCCTAGACCTCTGAATTTCCACCCGTTCCCTCCCTCTTCTTGGTCGCAGCCTCTCGGTCTTCTTCGGCGCATATTTCTATATCCCTTCCTCCGCTCCATCCTCCTTTCATTATCTGTATCTACACAATGGATTAATAGATTGTAATTATGCATTTTAAAATTCGGAGGAGGAAACCCGGTTTGTACTCCGTTAAAAATGTACGGAAATTAGAGCTTGTATTTATTTTTGAGTGTCACCATCTAAGGGCAATCCGGTGACAACAGCATATGGTATAAGAAACTTATCTCAATCCATCAGAATTCTGGAAGTACGGGGATACTTGACCCTTGATAACCCTTCCTATAGGTGAGCGTCACCCGATTCGAAATGGTCAGACATGGTCGGGAATGGGCAGCAGGTTTGGAAAGAGGAAGGAAAAAGGTTTACTGATACGCAATTGATCAGACTTGGCGGAGCTTAATGGAAGTTTTCGGTAAGCTATTCAGTTCAGCGAGAGAGAGAGAGAGAGAGTCGTCGGGCGCTGACAGATGGAACTGGGGAAAGAATCCGAACGGAGAAGGGAGGAACGTCGTCAGAAGACAGGGGAAAGGAGAGAGCGGGAAAAAGGGAGGGGGAGAAAGGTCAAGAGAACCCGACGAATCCAAACCCATTCTCCCGTCACATCAAATCCATTAGCGCTAGGTATCGTGACACACCCTTCGGGTTCAGCGTGTGTGGGCGTGTGCGCTTGTGTGATAGCGGGCGTGTGCGTAAAGATGGCTGGGGAAAATTAGGAAAGGAATCGCATAAGGGCGGAGTGGGACAGAACGAAGGGAAGGAGACGTAATGGAGCGAAGGAGAGAAACGGAGCAGGTGGGGGTTATTAGGGGGTTAAGGAAGGGACTATTCCACAGGAAGGTGAGGCGTAATGGAGGTGGTCTGGAAATTCAGACAGCGTTACAAAGGCCAAGTAAATGGATAGAGAGAGAGAGAGAGGGAGAGAGAACTACAGAATAGGTTGGGATATGAAGGATACGGAGAGGGAGGGGGCGCCCTAAGATTTGGATTAGAGAGTGAAAGGGGGGAGAATTCGGGAGTGACTGTTTGGGTTAGGTGATAAATGTTTCTGAGGAAAATGAGGCAGGTATGCGAATGTGCGTGGGTGCAAAGAGGGAAGAAACGTGCTCAAGGAATTGAATTAGGCGAATTGGGACGGGTAGGTTTGGGGGCAGGAAACTCGATTCGGCGAGGCAGGAAATCAGTTTGGTAGTTTTCAGGGTGTTGATGATGGAGGTATTTTAATGGTTTCGTGCCAAGAGGTTGTTGCAGCAACGGACGATCGAAGAAACGAGGCAGCGATCGAGATAAAAAATACAAGGGAAGAGAATATGCAAGAAGATAATGGGTCGAGAGTTTTTCTCGACAAAACCAAGTTCTCCAAGTACAAACCTGTGCAAACTATTATTGCGCGTCGCATGATACGATTTCATAAAATCCGCTTAGATTATATGTGCTAGTTAACCATATAAATACCTTTGCCTTGGAGGATGAATGCACGTGAAATGGAATTTTAATTATTTCAAGGGTATACATCGAGACAGGTTATTTGAGCACTAACCTCAAGCAACTTCCTGCTCTAACTAAAGATGAATATTGTTTTTAAAAATGAGAAGTCCCTCAAATAAATCTTTAAGCAAATATGAATTAAAATTAATTTTTTAAACACATCTTAATCTTAGATTGCCTTCATGAAAACATATCATCTATCTTTTGATTGAAAAATAATATGTGCTGTGACGCAAGAAAAAATTTAGACATTAAGGGGTTATGTCACGTAAAAATTCAGAGTCTTGTAAACTATTTGCTTCTTTCAAGAAATATGATGTTAGAACCTGTGTCAGAAACTAGCTGACCATAAATGGCGTATGTACGTATAAAGCGTAAAGAAAACGGATAAATTTACGATGAGTTCAAGAAAACGTTTAAATAAAACTATAAATCCAATAAGTCAATAGAAGTAATGGAAAATTTATATTATTATTAATAAAAAATCATTATCGTTTACTAAGCTCTCAAGGGAGGCTATGAAATTGATATTTAGGCTCTAAGTGAAAAGATGTCACGGTAAAGAAACTAAATATAAACGAGAAAGCAATAATTATACATTAATTAAAAATGGTTAAATTTTCTGTATTTGCTCATGTTAACTATAAATAATTTCTCCTTATTTATAAATATTTCTGATGCTTTAAAGTTACTTAAAATAAATTATCTTTCCTGCACGATGAGGGAAAATATATCAAGCAAAAATTTAACTGAACGTTTTTAATTTAATAAATTATTTTTATTAATTTGTTAAATAAGTGAAAGATAATGAAGCTGACAAAAATTCGATAATTTAGCAAATATGCTCGTATTGTGTATCATGAGAGAACATTACAACGATTGAAGAAGAGAAAGCATATACTTTACTGAGGTATTTAAAAGTTCCAACGAAATATTTGAGTTTTGTAACAGGCATTAGAATTAATTTACCATAGACTTTATATAATAGAAAAATGAAGCGTTTAAGTAAAGTCAGTCGCATTCATTCCGATATAAAAATTTAATCAGTGATTAAATTATTAATATACTCCACAGGTACATTTTATATAGTTCTCAATGATTAAGGGATTTTACATTAATCAAGACTTAATTAATTGTTCTATTTTATATGAAATTTGAATATCCACAAGTTTTCTGTAGTTTTTTTCTTTCTGTTACCAAAGATAAACTCTTTGACAAAGGTAGGCTACCGCATTGTATGATCTTACTTCCATTACTACATCACGATACATTCTTCCTCAATTCTTAATCTCGAATAATTCAAACAAAACCTTGAACTTTAGCGGGAATTTTATTTCTTATATAATTTTAAGAATTAACAAAGATATCTGGCAGGAAAACAAGAGCAACAAAAACTTTTTAATACTTCTATCCGGTTTTCACCAACGGTGGCACAGCCCCGGAGACAAAAGAGGGATATGAGATTAATTGTTAACTAGCTTTACCCGCGCAGAACATCTGCGCGCTAGTCTAACTTTAGTGCTCAGTATCATAAATTTCTTTATACACACAATTTTCGATCTCTTGATTTGCAGATACAATAATTAGAGAGTCAAATGATCTTACGTGGCACACAATAACATTGTATTGCTGCAACTTCTGTTTTAAAGTAGGTGCGTTATCTCTTCTTAAGTCTAAGTTCGTATATTCCATAAAAACCATTCTAACTTTTACTGTTGGATTAGATTGTGTTATCCTATGCACTTGATTGTAAGACTTAGCAAACGGATTTATTTGTCGTAACATCGTATCTAATCTCTCCATTACAGTTCGTAAACAGCCTTGGTTATAATCAGGGATGTGATCCGGTACGAAACAAAACATATAGTTTCGGACTGGCACGGTATGAAACGTATTCGTTTCAATAAAGTTTCGGATCGGCACAGTATGAAACCGACTCAATATAGTTTCGGACCGGCACGGTACGAAATAGCGGATAGTAAAATTTCGGTCCTTGGTCCAATAACAAGTTTTTTAGTTTCGTTCCGGACCTTTGAAAATGTATAGTTTCGAATTTTTCGTTCTCTCCTTTTACACGGTGTGAAACCTCATGGTCATTGCTTGATGACGCATTAAGAGCGATAGGCACGTGCCACGTATAATCTAAAGTTACAGATGTAAGTCAAAACAAAACAACCTTGGGCGAATATAAAAGATAACCAAATACGTGGTATATCCCTGTTTACCCTGGTATAGAGAGATTCTTAATTAAAAATTTTCATTAAGGGTCTCTACCCTGGTCACATTGTTGCTGCGGATGCAGATGAAAATGAAAAACCAATAACCCAAATCATACTTAAATAACCGATCCGAAACTATAAATTAAAGAGAAGCGGTCCGACCCGAAACTAAATGCATTATTTCGTGCCGAAAATAAAGTGCCTTTTCGGACCGGCAGTCATATCGTGCCTCATATTTCGTGCCTGTTTCGGATCGGTTTCGGTTTAGTGTATGAGGTCCGAAACCTTTAAGTATCGGACTTTATAGTGTAATTTCGTACCGGATCACAACCCTGGTTATAATCCATACGTTTGTTTGTTGCTTCACCCGAATCAAATATATACAGTTGTCCATACCCTGGTTTGTTCTGTTCGTTCGTGAACAGTGGAGAAACCTTATAGAAAATTTGTCCATGAATACGAAAACAGTAGGGTCCTCTTCCTGGAGGTGCTTCGATTTCGGCACCCATTGAAGAGAAAGCTAAAGTAGCGTTGTATTCTCTGATATGTTCTCGATAACTTGTAGCTTCAGGTGAGTTTGTTGTTAATAATTGGTGGCAGCATTTGGTGTATTTTTTAGAAGTGTTGAGTTCACTCGGCCAGTAAAGCGCACCACAGTAATTGCAAGTCTTAGTCATATTTCCACGGTTATGTTCTTCAATGGTAACGTCATGTTGAGAATTATCTGCATCAGGTGCATGTACATTTAATCTACGTCGTTTAACTTGCCTTCTCTTGCGTAGTCGATTTTCTCTCGATTCCAAACTCAGATCGGCCTGTCTTCTTCTTTGTTTTTTATTACGCTCTTCTCTTTGTTGTTCATCTTCAATGGCTCTTCGATCTCTGTTCGCTTGATTTCTTTCAGTTCTTCTTCGATTTGCTTCTTCAATAGATTGGCTCGTTCCGCCCTTCTTCTCACAATATAATTAACGTAACGTGTTGCTCTTGAAGCCATTACTTTTATTCTGAGCAAACAATTTCAATATTAATTTAATTAATATATAGTTGCATATAAACAGTATCTAAATGGTTTTAACTATATACTGTATTTCAATGCGATATACAGAAGTTGTTTACACGTTGCTAAAGACATTGAGTAAATAAACATTAGACATTGTTTATTAGGTTGCGATATTAATACGGAAAAGTACTATCATGTATTACTTCTAAAATGGTAAATATTTTGTTTTTATTTAAAATGACGTAGTTCTACTTAGTTGTTATGCGTGTATATATATATATATATATATACATATAAAAATAAATAATTACTGTTATTAATAATTTAACACAAGATTTGGCTAAAAGTGATACATTCTGATGTACCTCTGCCGAAATGGTAAGTATAGTGTGATATAATCTACCATATAAGATTGTACGCAAATTAATTTTTAAAAAGTGATATCTACTTATTAATAATAATCTTTAATACGGATTTTACAATACAATACTAACATTACGATACAAAAATCTGATATGTTTCAGTGACAGCTGTTTATATATCATGTTGCTTAGCAATACAATGTTATTGTGTGCCACGTATTGCCTTAGGGTTTTATATATATAGATAAGTAAATGAATTCTGCATTGTCAGAGTGAAACTTGATTAGAGAAAGAAGAGATTTCCGACAAAAGAAGGACGGAAAGGATGGACAGATAGGACAGAGAGGGTGAGAGAAGGAGAAGGAGTGGCAGGTGGAAAAGGAGGGGAGTGAGAAAGATTACGAGCAAGGGATGCGGGGGCATAAATGAATAACGTAAGGTTCAGGGACAAGGAAGCGAGCGAGAGAGATGGAGAGAGGGACAGACAGACAGACAAACGACTTTATTTAGGGCGAAATTGAGACTGTGAAGTCCCTCCTTACATTAAAGTACGGGAGGAAGTACAGAGATGGGGTGGGAGGGAGAGGGGTGGAGAACGGTAGAAAGGAGAGACAGAGAGGCAGGGAGAAAGAAAGTGCGAGGGAGAGAGTGTGAGAGGAAGGGAGGTAGAGGTGGACAGAGAGAGAGAAATGGAGTGAGGTAAATAAGGAGATAGATCGAGAGGGAGGGAGAGAGATTGAAAGAGTGAGAGAGGAGAGAGTGTGAGGTATAGATTAGTGAGAGAGGGAGAGCGAGAATGAGAGGGAGAGATAAAGAGGAAGGGAGAGAGAGAGGGAAAGAGGTAATGAAAGGAAGATGAGGAAAAAGAGAGGGTTAGCGAGGGAGAAACTAAGAAAGCGGAGGAAACATGCGAGGAACGATAGAAGGGAGAGAGAGGGAATGAGAGAGGTAGGGAGAGAGAGGGAGGGAGAGAGGGAGGGAGAGAGGGAGGGAGAGAGGGAGGGAGAGAGGGAGGGAGAGAGGGAGAGAGAGGGAGAGAAAGAGAGAGAGAGAGAGAGAGAGGGGGAGAGAGAGGGAGAGAGAGGAAGAGAGAGGGAGGGAGAGAGAGGGGCAGAGAGAGAGGGAGAGAGATACAGGGAGAAAGATAGAGGGATAGAGATAGAGGGAGAGAGATAGAGGGAGAGAGATAGAGGGAGAGAGATAGAGGGAAAGAGATAGAGGGAGAGAGAGGGAGAGGGAGAGAGGGAGAGGGAGAGAGAGGGAGAGGCAGAGAGGGAGAGAGAGGGAGAGAGAAAGGGGGAGAGGGAGAGAGAGATTAGGGAGGGGACTCTGATGAAAGGAGGACGTGACGTAGAGGAAGGGGATAAAGGTATTTAGCTCCGGAAGTGGTCTGCAGAACAATTCAGCCAACTAGAACGACATTAAAAAAGGCTTGGCTTGCGGAGACTGTGTCGTAAGGACAGCGGGAAAGAGACGGAGATAGACGAGAAAAAGAGAGATATAGAAGGAAGAGGTGAACGAGAGGCAATGACAGAGAGAGAGAGAGAAAAAATGGATGGAAAGACGGAGTTCAAAGGGCGAGGAAGGGAGCAATGAGAAGGCCTCTATTCTGAGAGACAATGAGAAAAGGGGGAGCGGAATGAGAGTCGCGTATTGGCCCGATGACGTCAAAAGGGGAATGGACTTCAACGGATGGGAAGAGAGAGAGAGATGAAAGGGAGGTAGCATAGAGGAGGAGTAATAGCAGGGAGGAGATAGTGTGCGCGACGCTGAGAAACAAACGACGACGAGGAAGCGAGCAGTGCACCAAAGTAGGACGGTGGACGTCTGCGCAAATAAAAACCGCGGGAAGAGATTTTGTTTTGGTATAATTAAAAAGGGAGAAACGAAGGGCGATTGAAGAGATTCGGCGAGCTCTGCTTCGCGTGATGGTTAGTAAAATAAAAAAGAGGGACTACCGCGAAAGTAGGTTATATAATCAACACTAATTAACTATGTCGATTTTTTCATTAGATATATATGTTCTTATAATTAACCCGACGCTTGCGTTAATTTCCGCACCGATCGAAGACGAGGACGTAATCAAATCGCATTAATTCGCACAAAAGGAAGACCCGGATAAAAACACATGGGAGTTGAACAGAGTGCGGTAAACCTCGTCGAAACAGTTTTGATCGAGTGAATGGATCAAAGGAAGGAGAGAGCGATAGGGAGGAGAATGAAAGGAATAAGAGGAGGAAGGGGAAATGAGAGAGGAAGAAAGAGGATGGATCTGAAATGAGCCGCAGAGAGAGAGAGAGAGAGACAGAGAGGGAGTAAAATTTAAAAAAAAAGAGGAACTCTTCCGCACAAAAAAATGACGAAGGGAAAAGCGACCTGAAAAAGAAGGAAATTTCCTTTAAGGTGTAAAAAAGTTTAAATGAGAAAAGAAAGAAATGGAAAAAGGAACAGAAATGTTCTAAGAGGCAGAATGCTTGCTGTAGAATGAACGGAGAGAGAGAGAATCAGAACAACGGAGAGAAAGGGAGAATGTAGTTAGGGGGCGGATAAGTGACGTAGTTAGAGAGAAAATGGAGAGGCAGAGTTGGGCTGTTATTGTTTGTTTCCTAGGGGGCTTTGCGACCGTTCCGAGGAAGCTTTTGGTCTGGATGTGCGTCATGAAGGGATGGAAATACACCTAGGCGCACGAATCCTCGCTGCAAAAATCTAGTCTAAAGACAATAGGTAAGATAAAACTCTCTTAAAAAGTCTGGTGCAAGTACTTTTTAGGGTACACTGAGACGATAGCTGTGCCGTCTTATGCTAAATGACAATGCGAACAATTGCACATTCTTAGAATGAACAAAGGGACATTTTTCTGTTTTTGTTTTCCTGGGCGACCAAGAATGGAGCTCTGTTTGAATGAGAATATGCAGTTGTGATTCTTTGCGTCCGTTTTAGAAATTTTACTGGAAGCTAAGAATACAAAAAGCCAATTTAAATGATAATTAGCTGTTCTGTAAATAGGCATTCAAGAATATTAGAGTCGCTGTAGGTTTTGGACTAATTTAAGGACATCGTATTATTAATTCTAATTCTATTATCCTTATAAAAATTTCTTTTTTAACCAGAATTTTATGAATATAAAATTTAAATGACGACAAGAATTTTGTTCGTCTATTTAAATGAATAGCAACCTGACGTCTATACAGAAGGATATATTTTGTGAAATATACTACTACTACTTATAGTGGGTTTATTCGATCACGATTTTTCAAATCTACGTAGCAATCAATCGTATATTTTCAAACACTACAACATCGAATGTTTTTGCACCCGTATCGAATTTAGACGAACCGATCTCTTTAAAAAAAATCGTTTAAGTAGAAATGTTTAACAAATAAACATTTTGGGTGTAGGTAGATGGATTTACTTCTGTCGTCCATATCACTGCGACCACTCATCCCGACGGCTGTTAAGGGAGTCAACACTCGTGTAACAGCCCGCCAACCATGTTCCCTCTCAGGCCGCTTCGTGCGACACATCTCTCGCCGTCACTCCTGCAAATGCTCGAGGGCCTTTCTTACTGTCTTATCCCGTCCTCTTCACGGGCGTCTCACTCCTTCCCTCGTAAATCCCTTCTCCCTCTCTTTTCTCTCTCTCTCTTTTTTCTCTCCTTATCTCTGCACTACACTCCCATCCTGCTGTCTCTTTTCTAAAAGCGCATGCTCTCATTATGCTTGTCTCTACGAGATTTCCGCTCGTCCTAATTTTTACCTGATATCCAACTCTCGTATTTCCCAAACTTATTATACTTAATGCGAAGTGTTCACTTTTTTCAAAGAAAGATTTTTCTGATAGCATTACGTCATAAATCATTTTAAAGGAAAAATAGGATATTTTAAAGATAAAACATTTTTTATAACATTTAGTATATGAATTAACTTCACCCTCATGTATGTGAGAGTGTGCGTGTATATGCTTTCAAGCCCGGTAATAATGCAAAAATCTACAAAAGATAAATGCACCTCTGACTGGGTTTTATTTATAAGAAAATGTTTATAAATCAAAGAAAAAATAATAAAACTGAAAATAAAAAAATTGAAATACATTTAAAATAGCATTAACATCGAGGCACTGAAAAGTAACAATATAACTCACGTAGGAAGTACATAGATTTTGAGGCTATACAAGTTTTCTGATCGTAGGGATTTCAATTTTGGGGTTCAATAGCAATCAAAAGTTTATATAAAAGTTTTATGGCAATTCCTCACTTCATTCCTTCTTTGTTTCAAGTATGTTATAAAACTTTTATATTAACTTTTGATCGCTAGTGAACCCCAATATTGAAGCCCCTAATATCAGAAAATTCAGAGAACTCCAAAATCGAAGTAACTGTTTCTGGAGAGTATTTATTTTTACTGTTTAGTGCGTCAATATAAAAGTAATTCTTAATTGTATAACTTACTTATTAAATTATTCTTGAAATTCATTACCTAGCAAAGACGCTCTTCTTTTATGTTTGAGGGATTGAAATGCCCACAAATGGATGAAGAATTGTTAGGATATTAACGGATAAGCTTAATATGTTTATGAAAAAGGTAGCAAATATATAGCAAATGTTAGTTCCATGTCTTTCTGAAATATGTTAGTACCCACGTTTTATATTTATTCCTCGTACATTTTAAAAACAAATTAAATAGGATTAAGAAATTTCACAAGAAAAATACAATTCTGCAAAGGACATCATGTGCTGCTTAATCATTCTATATAAATATTAAGTATCATTCTATATAAATATTAAGTAAAATGGCTTAATCTATTACTGCGCACACAATAAAACCTCTTTCGGAATACAACTCGTCTATAATTAAATGGAGTTTCGGAAATACAGGAAAAATCACAGCTTAAGTTTAATAATTTTTTGTCAAATGTTAAACATCATCATTTCACAACATGATTATTAGTAACTACAACATCATCACCAATCAGAGAAGAGTGAATAATGAACTACTCTGAAGTTTCTAAAATGTAAGGCTTCCACAATTACTTAGTCTCACACTTTATTATTATTCACTTTCAATACATCCATTAGACAGTCATCATCATTGGTAGACATATCCGTGATTATTCATGGTTAAACCTGGTTCTCCACATAATCCTATTTTTCGCAGTCTTCTTCATGTCTTGATAGCTCTCTTTCCCTTTCAAGTCGTCTATCAGCTGACATTGAAACCTTTTCCTACCACTTTCTCTTTTTCCATCCAGTTTTCCTTCTATGTACTTAGTACTTCTCTCTTCTCAGGTAATGCCCAATTCAGTTCGCATTCCTCTTTCTTGTAGTCTGTGTAATCATTGGCTCCTCTCCTATTCTTCTTCTTGTTAGTATTTCTTCGTTTTTACCCTATCTGTCCATTTTATCTTCAGTATTAGACAATATTTATTGGATATAACTCGCTCTATTTAAACAATAAAAGGAAATTCCTAAGATGAAATCCGCGTGGGATGGAATCCAAGATAGAAATGAATTCGGCGCATATTTTTATATAATTTAACCTGTAATTATATGGATATTATTCTGTAAAATCATATTTTTTACGCACAAATAAAAATCAAAATAAGATTTATTCACAAAAATATTCATTAAAATTTCTTAGCGATTTGCGGTTAAGAACCTTTAATTCGCAAGGTCTTTCTGTAAAGAGAGTAAAAATGAACCGTCGTTGGGGTAAAAGTCATTTACATTAGCGGTAAAAAAAAAAAACGCCAAGCGAAAATCGCGCAAGCAAACCACGTCTTCGACGGGTTTTCATCGATACATCTCTATGAGAACTAATAACAGAGTCCAAAGAATAAAAGGTAGCTTTAGATACGTCGATAAGGATTTATGGGAAAGGAAGTGGTGCAGAGAAAGAGAGGCAAAGAAATAGATGGAGGAATAAGACGTCGCTGAGGGATTGTTGATGCAGACTTTTCGGAAGGTTATTTACGGACTCAGCTGCCCCGCATTTCCACGCTAACCATCCCACTCCCGCACCGCAACCTCTCTCTCTCTCCCTCTCCCATCTCACCTCCCTCAAATCCCTCTACACTCTACCAGCCCCTCAGAGTTTCATCCTCAGCTTCTCGACTCCTTATTCTCCCTATTCCTCTCTCTCTCTCTCCTAAAATCCTCGTTCGTCAGTCAACCCTTTCCCTTATAACTCTTCCCTGTAGTCCCCCCTCCCCCACTCTCTCCTCCTCCTCTACCGCCCACTCCAGCCTTCTCTGAATTGCCTATCAAGCTGCGCATTAAGCGTCCCGCGCTATAGCACCCGTGACTAATTAACGTTTCTGCTTTCCCTCCGTGCAGTCTAGCTATTGAGATATACTTCGAGACGTACTCATATAGTTCCAGGGCGATAGACGGGTGACGGACGCGAGTTTGGCGGGAGAGGTGCACGGGGGAAAATGCACGGGAAGGAAGGGAGATGAAGGGCGGAAAATGAAGAGTAAACAAGCGCGTGATTGAGTTTCAAGATCAACTCTTGAAACTAGAGGAAGTAGTGGGGAAGATTCTCCCAGGATGGTAAACATGGTGCCCAGAAAACAGCATACAAAATCACGAATTTTTCATTAAAAAAAACTCAAAGAGGATGAAAATTTAAAGCTAAGCTCTATATTTAACTCAAATATTGGGTATACAGATTGTCGAAAGCATTTCTTTTTTCAGGCAATAAAATTCCTTTCGGCCTCTTAATCGATGTAACGCTTTCATCCGCAAGTATTAGTAGGGAATACAAAATAAATAAACACAAAAAAAGGAAAAAATGTTATTTTTAATTTCAAGACAGTTTCAGTTCATAATTGTCAATCATTTTGCATTTTAATTCTCATAATATTTAATGGTGGACTTGAAAGGACCCTCCCTTCCGAGCTTGGAATCAAGAGTGTGGTAGTTTGTACTCTCCGTTTTAAATATTTCCGTTGTAATTCTCTGTTAATATTCTTTATTAGTTGATGATGATTAAATAAATGATTTGTCAATATATAAACTGGAGAAAATTATCTAGTATGTTCATGGTTTATTTTAAAGTACCACAATAATTATTCTATTCATTCGTCATTGATACAAGCTCCCAATCTTACGCCACGCGCAATTATTTCGGCTCGACACGAAACGAATAAAACATCTCCGCAAACTAACATGCAATTAACGAGACGTTGGAGGACTATTCCGTCCGACATCCTAAAGACATAGTGAGAATCCGTTTAATTATTCCCTTTGCAATTTCGTTTAATATACTCTCGCTTGTATCTCCAGATGTGGGACGATAATTAACGCGACAGAATTTGTGCCCATGATAAAAATTCGCAATTCTCGATGTTTGTAGGCATAGAGGCTAATTAGTTACCTTTTATTATATTCCGCCGGAACGGCTCTGGAAAATCTGTCAGCCGCAGTTCCTTGATGGAGATAGTCACCTGAAGAAGTAAGAAATGAAAAATTACTCTATCACTATGACTTTTAAAAACCTAGCTTTCGGGGTATATGGTATAAAACGTGTTAAAAATATAAGTTACATCTATCTTTCTTTAAATCAGACACCGAGCAGGAAAGAAACAGGAGAAGGAAAGAGACCGTGATTACAACGTAATTCTGCTCTATGGAATACAAAATTACGTTGAAATTTCTGAACAACACAACCACACGCTGGTTATATCCCAAACGTGTTTTTGAGTGTTTGCACAAAACATGGAACTCGTAATGAAACAGGGTCACTAAAAGTCTCACCAAGTTGTAGCGTGTGAAACGTAGGGAACGGAGGATGGGTAGGATGTAAATTTCAAAGGTAGAGGGAGCGAGGTTAGATGGGAGTTACAGGGCAAAGGAGGTTACGAGGGCAATAGATTCGGAAAGAATTTTTATGTCGAAGAAAAAACCTTCAACTGCACTCGCGTCAGAGTTTATGCCACGGTTGAGTTTACGTGGCAAGGAAACGAAAAGAACGGTCAGGTTAAAGTGTGCCGGACGGTGAAAAAATATTGCTTCCCATTAGCCACGGTTAGGAAACCGCGTCGGATAAAAATGTACGTCTTATTCTGCTCTCGTGTAGAACTGGTGAACGTGGTAGAAATTAATCAGTTGACTTAATGGAACAGCCTCGGGTTGAATGTACGGCTGACCCCTCTCCTTTTATTTATTGGAATTTATGAGACCTAAAATGAAGAAAATTGCCATCTTAAACCTTTCTAGAAGGAAACTATTCGTGTTAAATTTCGAAGAGACCGTGCCGAGAGTCGCATAAACATTTATGAAGGTATTTGTGCTTCTCATCAAACTACAACTCCAGATGGCGAGTCTGTCTACAGTTATTGTTAACAATATGACAGTTGTGAAGAGCGAGGCACTTCACTTTAGATTGAACTAAGTTACGATCGCATTTTTGGCTACTCGTAGGAATTATGACCTAGGTTTAAGAAGTTACAGGGGCTATTTCACTTTATCACAAGAATTCTACGCGTAAAAGTGATTGCGCACGACTGAAATAATTAGTTGAAAAATCTGATTAAATTTTGTTCCAAAGTTTCTCGCAAAACAGAAAAATAGGAAAATAAACTGTGTATCGTGCAGGAAATAACAGTAAGAAGTTGTGAAATGAGAATAGAATATGGACAAGAATAAAAAGAACATAAAATATCATGTAAGATGTAAGAAATATATAAAATAGTTTTGGATTTTTTAAGTTGAACTATGCATTAAAATTCCAACAAGTTCCGACCATGCTACCCGTGAATTCAAAACAAATCAAACCTCTATGACAATTTGTAGAAAAATAAACAAATATATATCTTGGAAACAAGTGCTGAAACGCTGAGAAGAAAAACTTGAATACAGAATGTAATCTATATACTATTACAGAACGATCATTCCGTCAGTCACTCACTCAATATACGTATATGTACCATGTTTCTTCCAAGAATTACGTTGTCGCAAGCAGACTCGGAAATGCCATTTCTGCCACAAAGACTTGCCCACTGTATAAATGAAAGAAGGTGAAAGACCGTAGGCCGCCGTCCGTTTCGTAAAATGAATAACTAATACACACATGTCGCGTGTCAATGGTTTTAATGGGCCGACAGAAGACTAGAGAACTATCGCTAAGCTGAATGCAGTGGCTGAAACGCGCAAATATCGGCGCCGTAACCACAAACAATCAGCATGAATGAGATGAGGGGAATTTTATATAGCCGTAACCAATAAATGTTACTTTGGAGCACTTGAATAAATGACATATTAAAAATAATCTGAGTGATTTATTCGTTAGGGAATGAGAATGGGATCTATGTTTTAAAGCAACTGAGCTTCTTTCTTCTTAATCTAACCTTAGGAGTAAATTTTATTTATTTTACTTAAATAAACTCAACTATTATGTACATATTTATCAGTACTGCAATAAACCATATCCCGTAGGGATAGGCTTTACAGCTAGTATTCCACTATCTACTTACAGACAATCTCAAGAAAAGAAAATAAGAAAAACTTGACATCTTCAGTTAAGAGAAGGCAAGAAAATTTGCTAAGTGGAATAAAATCAAGGTCAAAATCTGTGATACGTTAATTTGGTTTAAGAAGAAAAGGAAGAGCAAACATTTTGTTGTCTTATTCCGTTAATACGATGAAATTAGATCTTAAATTCCTCAAGTGGTTAATATTTGAGCAATCAAACGAACGCCTTCATCCGGATAAGATAATAACTGACGTAAAGAGTATAAATGGAGTTGTAAAACCGTGACATACTAAGATTTTCCAGCGGAAAATGAAATAATACAGGTTGAGTCGCTAGTGCAAAATAAATTACGAGGGGAGTCCTTATATACTTTATGACTATAGACATCCTTAGTCCCAAACAAGAATTTTGAAGAATAAAAATGGAAGCATTAAATGCAATAGGCAAAACAGCAATGAATCGATGAAAACGTTTGAAGAGAGTGAGAGATAGATTTCAGAAAGCCTGTTCTACGAAAGAAGAAAATGTTTCTTGACGAATCATATCTCCTGGATTGATCTTTATGGTGTTATATGGCATTCAAGATGGTGGAAAATAATGAAAATTGAAGAATGGTGTCCGAATAATTGTTCGATTATTGAATGAATCTTTTATAACTTGCATTTAACAAAATAAAATTTGATTTCTGCTAGTAATAATTAAAAAATAAATAAAACGATGCTGATTAAACCAAAAGTAAACCAAGAAAAAACTTGAATAAGACAAACAAATTTGTGGTAAAATATTTGAATACATGTATATAACTTCCTGAACTATATAGACAGGAAAGGCGCAATTCAATATGAGTGCATTCATATAAATTTTTATTTAAGGGATGTCTGATTTCAAAACTTCAATTAATTAATTTTAAAATTTATGAAATATTTCAAAATAATTATGGAGAAATTTCGTTTTTGCCTTATAAATAAATAGCATATAGGCAAAACTATTACCAATGTACCTAATTTTAAGAAACAACTTGTAAACTATCTCCGCAAAAACTTTAAAAATAAATCCAGAAAATGAAGCAACAAGGAAATAACAAAAACAAGAAACGTGACAAGGTTTCCTCAGAGGTGGAAAAAGGAATTAATCCAACCCCAGTGTAAACTCGACACTAAGGAGCGAGTGATTACAAAAAAATTGATGAATTGTTCCTTTTACTATTCCCTCCTCCTTTGGTATCTACACAGCTAAAAAAAAACACTCCCACCTCTCTTGACTACCAAAGCTGTTTTCAATCCTCTCTCCCACCTCTAAAATCCATGTCAAAGGCCTGTCTCCATCCTCCGCGAAATCCTTTCTTTTCCTCCAACCACGTCTCCGCACGGAACTCTCCGTCCATTCTTCCTTCCCCTTAGGTTTTTTTTCCATCCGGCTTTTCTTTGCATTCCTTCTTTCTGCTTCTCCGTCCTTCTGAATTTCCCAACATCTCACTTTAACCCTCTGTCGCTAATCTTATATCCATAATCTCCCCGTCACTTTCATCTTCTCCTTTCTCCGATCGCCACTCCATTTCTCCCTGAATTTCTTCCCGACTCTCTTCGTAACTACCCATTTATCTGACCTGTCTATCCTTTCATTTTCAGAGTTTTTTTTATCCGAATTCGATTTATCGGTGATCCTGTTTCTTTATATTTTGGGGAAATACGGGCTCCGCTGAGCCACAATGTACGCTTTGTATTCAAGTAAATTTTAGTAGCCCTGTCAAACAGGATGAGCAATCGGATTCGGTTATATTTTTTAAGTAACAAGCGCGAGTGCGTACAGCGGCTTAGATAACAGTATTTAATGCATTCATCCACGATGAAGAACACTGTACTTCCTAACTAAGTAAGTTTATAAACGTATAAGAGGAATCCCTTCCTCATTCTAAAAGCTACCGTTAACTATTGGGGTCCCGGCTATTAATCAAAATCTAAATTAGTGTAAATGATGACTAGAGCATTAAAAAATGATAGGTTAAAACTTGAAAGACGGAACGATGGCTATAATATATCACTTAATCCGTGGTGAAACATTCCTTACCGTCAAATTTTCAACCTCCTTCATTTGTTAATTGAAGAATATGTGACCTCCTCGCATTCCTCTTTTCTCACATGCTTTTCAACTTAACCCTTCGCCCATTTTCGCTCCCCCTTGCCGACACTGCCCTTCTCCGTTTTATTCCATCCCAGGGTTCATGACCCTTTAAATTCCGTCCTACCATTCTCTCTCGCTCTCACTCTATCCTTCTCTCTCTCTCTCTCTATCGCTCGTTCGTCCCTTCGGCCATTTCCTCCATCTTGCACGCACCATTTCGGCCTCTTTCCCATTTTTTTCCGTCCGACGTTTACATGGACGATAAAACGAAACCGAACCGTCCGTAGGAACACATCCTCGCGGCCGTATTCACGAGCCCTTTTAGCAATGCCTCTTCTCTCCTCTTATTATAGAGTATCTTCTCATTTTATATCCTAAGCTTAAAGATGTTCCAATACGTCTTTCTTCCCTATTTATTTGCATCCTCCCATAACAATTCCTCTTTCCTTTCGTTTTTTTCTCTCTTCCTTCATCCATTCCCCGTTTCTCCTATCCTTCTTATCTCATTCCCTACCTGTTTTATTTAGTCTTTTACTTTAATCCACTCTTTTTCCTCGTCGTTTTTGTTTCCCTTATACGTCAATGTCCAAACTCCTCCTTCCATCAACTCGCCTTCGCCATCACATCCTTCGTTTCTCCTCCTCTCTTATCGCCCATCCAATCTCTCATCAATCTTTTGACTCGAAGCCTCCTAAAATTTCGTCCTCCAATCCCTCCCACGCCTCTAGCCTAAAGGACTCTCCTCCCTCTATACCTCAATCATCTCTTTTCATCTCTGCATTTCCTCTCTCTCTCTCTCTCTCCTACTCCTTGATTATTCCCTGGGCGCATATCCTCTCCACTCTTCGTCCCGGACGTCTCATTTCCTATTCCTCTCTCCACTCGTTTTTTTTCTTGGGCCAGGTTACCTTTCGCGTCGCTTTCAGTACAAGTCCCGGAGGCTGACCCTCTTGGGGGAAGGACTGAGAGACGGTCGGAACGAGTAAGACTGGAGGATTCTGGAGGGGCAAAAGGGAATGAGGAATGTATGGGGGAACTAACAGAATTTGCGGAGCAAGTGGAAGTGTGCCTAAGCCGACGGCGGGGGAGAGTTTTTCTGTAGAATTGAATATTTTTTATTACGCCACGGGTTTTGGCTAAATCCGGGGCACGTGATGGCAGAATGGCAAAGTTACCACGTACCAGTTAAGAATTATTAAGTTAATGTTTAGAGGGAAAAGTGGTCGGGTCTGATGCTTTCGCCGCTCCTAGGGTAACCGTGGTAGCCTTGGAGCGTTTAAGTATGCTGGGATACTCAATTTGTGCGTCGTGAATTTTGAAAATACTATCCTGACGTGACGAATTTTGTGATAAAAGCTAATAAAACTTTATTCTGCTATTTTTCTCTGCTGGATATAACCTAGCTTTTTCTGCATGATTCAAGTAGCTCGCAGGAATTTATGCCCAACAAACTCCTACGCATCCCATGTTATGTATTTAAATCTATAAATTATTTCAGACTAGGTTCTAATAAGAGATATTTAGGCATATGAGCTATTTTATCTTATATAACAATAACTTTACAAAAATAATTTTCAAAACCTCACGATTAAAACTTTTATATCAATGCTTATAAAAATGTATGTCCCTAGATAACTATGCCCATGGAAAAATAAAAAACAATGTGAAATATTATGGATATCACTTTAAAATGCAATTAAACGAGGAAAGTTAGAAAACTGTCATAAATATCAACTTAATGTGAGGACATGGAAGTTATAAATGGAACAATATACCATTGATAATATTGAAGGAAAGAGTTGAAATTCAATGTAGAAGAGATCCTTAAATAGCACCATTCGTGATACATACAATCAGTGACGTCATTTGTACAACTCCACGAGGGCTAAGTGCAGTATATCGATATTTTTATTAGTTTTCTATCTAAATAAAATTGTACCCTCCGTCTGCACATTTGTTTTTTTGGTCGGAGTTTCACTTTTTTGTGTGTTTTGCATCACAAGAAGACGTTTGAACCTGTTTGCAGAATTGTTGTGTCTGTTTGTTTGTTACCGCATTACGCAAAAACGGCTGGTCGAATTTTTATGAAACTTGCAGCGTATCTTTAGACTGGTCCAGCTTAAAATATAGGCTATGTGGTGTATCTAAAAAAAAATTTTAAGTGGAGGTTTGGGGGGGCATCCATTTGGTTTTTCGTCGATAACTCTCGAGTAAATTAACTTAGGAAGTTAAAATTTGATATTTGTCACTTTCAATACAAGTATAAGATCAAGTTTGTAGATGAGTAAAGTCAGACCAAGGGGAGGGGGGTCGTGGAGGAGGGGGGGGGGGGCACCCGTAAGAGAAATCATAAATAAACGCAAGTTACAAAATATGAACTACAACAAATGATAAACAAAGTTCCAAAATCATAATTGAAGTTTTTTCTTTTCTATACATTTCCACACCGTTAAATTTAGAGTAAACAATCTTTCAACAGATGCTTTTTTCACAAATAGAAAGGCCGTATGCTACTTTTTAATCCCAAATGTTTTATATTAATCGTACAAAAAGCAAAATAACTTTGTATGCTAATGCTAATGGCAGCCCATTTTCTGTCGGCTCCTTTATGCACGCCCACAATTAACCGATTCCAACCTAATTTTGCAGAATATTAGGGGGCACTAAGGGAAAGCTCGGCACTGGGTTTTAGTGTTTGTATGTCCGCTTCACTCAAAGTGGCGGTCGATTTAAACAAACTGAATCAAATTTGGTACGATTGTGGAGGGCTCCCAGAAATAATTCATACGTGGTTTTTGTTTCTCTCTGTCCCCCGTTTTATTCAAAACGACGGCCGAGTGAATTCTTAAGTGCCATGTATCATCTAGAATTCCGATCGGGTTTGAACCAAATTTCCCCGGGCAACGCCGGGAATTTCTGCTAGTAGTAAATAAATATAGCGGAGGCTCCTTTTTAAGGACATGTTACTGGTCCTTTCAAACCAAATACTATAATATCCAGTCTATGATTGAAAAATAAGAATTTATTAAAAATAAAGAGTATGAAGATGAATTCTTTCAACCTTAGCATTCACGTCCTTCCTTCGAAGAGAAAAAGCATTTTGTATTGAGTCGAACACTTTTATAGACGATGAATTCTATTTCTCTTCCCCCGTCTCAGAACGACACCGTCGTGAACCAAAGGACCACCATAAATTAAAGCGGAGAGGGAAGAAAGAGTGAAAACTGATATGAACGGCAGGATGAAAGTAGAACGAAAGAGAGGGTAAAAACTTCCGGCGAGAACCACACTGGAAACCAAGCGTATAAATATAAATTTCCGCATATATAAGAAACGGAATGAGAGATATAAGAGAATGTATCCAGACGATCGTTAAGATCGCGAATGGTTACTGTGTTGTAAAAACTTAGTGTTTTTAAATGGCCCATTCTCGAGCAAGCTAAAGCAAAAGGAGTAAGTAAATAAATATCGTTTATGGAGGGTTTTCAGAAGCATTTCGCTTTCAAATGGGAGAGTGGAACGTAATGGGCAATAAGAAAGGACGTAGATAGGCACTGGCAAAGTAAATAGACGCTAAGAAATTAAGAAGAGGACATAATGCATTTCCATTTAGGAAACTGGAGTGGTAGACGCATGAATGCTTTCATTTTGTGGCAGAAGAGAAGCTTGGCCTAGATCTCACAATACATAAAAAGGAAAATTCCTGATGGATTTGTGCATTATTGCGCGAGAAAAGAATTCTGCCTAAGTGGCCTTAAGACAACTTTACGAGGACTATCTAAGTACTGATTGTTTGATGCATTTTAAGGATGAGATGGGTATGAGAGACTGCTGAATAGGTGGATTTCGCGAGACAACAAGCATTTCACTCTGGGTACAGTTAAAATGTAATCCCTAAACTGGAAGACATTGAAGAAGATCAAGTGGGATTTTGTAAATTGAGACCGCATGCATATCAATCTATTACAAAACGCATAACGAAAACTTCTCGAACTATAATTATATCACCATGAATACATGCCATCATTGAGAAGTTTGAATTACCGTAGTAAAGCCGTAGAACATGGATCTTGAAAGCGAAGTGGAAAATACGCGAACGAAATAAAACGGAATTTGCCGTTATAAAATGAACTTGCGGGAGAGATGGAGACTGTTGACAGTAATGGAATCATATTAAAAATATTTGTAGCACATTCAAATGCACGTGATGTTTTTATGGCAGCTCATAAGGATATTATTCGTTGAGAGTTCTGCAGCTTTATTCGACTCAACGCTATACATGTTAGTGACCCATGATATTTTCAACTCACTATGTCAACGAACACTGTAAAAGAATACTATTGTAACAATGAAGGTAGATGGAGAATTTGCGTTCAAATAATACCATACTGATCCTCCGGTAATAAATTTAAAATAAGAAGGAAAATCTCACACTTTATGTGATAGCGTCCAATTCACCCAACATAAAAGTTTTTTCGCGCTCTTTTCCAGCCTTTTCACATCAAAAACAAAAGGTCAAAGGTTTTCCTCCTCTATGCCGAAAATACCGAACGTTTGAAAATCTATGCCTTGGCTGAACACTGATATCATTTATGCACCTTTGATACTAGAGAACCGTTATACAAACTCCGCAATCACAAGTAGAATCGCCATACAACAGATAGTTTTTATGAAAGACTAATATTTTGCCTATACAAAAAGCGTAGAAACTGTTAAACATGTAGTATGAAAATATGGTTATGACTAAACGATACAGCGTTTATATTTATTTACTCCCTCCTCTGAGCGATCTGCGTTTTTCAGCGTCAGTACCTTTAAGGAATGTCTTTTTACGCACTTATTAAAGACTCAGTCTCGTAACCAACTCGCCATATCCGCACATAGCATTTCTCTTTGATGATTCGTAGGTCAACCGATTAGAGAAAAATTCCGCACAAATTTCAGCTCGCCAGAATTGAACCGTTTTCCGCAAGCCACCACGCGATAGGGCGGCTCGAACGATGCGGAATACGTGTCTCGGTCAATATTTCTCTTTCGCTTCTCCTAAAAATCCCTTTCCTCATCCTCAACCCGTATGAACTTCCATAAGAGCACGCTCCAGCGAATACTCGGTCCGAGAATTTCAAAACTTAATACCTTCAGTGAAAACGATCTCGCTTAACTCGATTGAAATATTTGTTAATTTATTAAGGAATCGGCAAAACTTTTCTATGTTAAAAACAAATATAAAAATAATATATTATGAAATGTATTTTTGAATAATGCGTACAACGCAGCCATGAATAACGTTTCAGAGGAAATTTTAAAATTTTGAAGATTTTTCAATGAAATACGATTTCGTTTCAATTTTCACTAATTGAGAAAAACTGGTTTCAATACCTTAAATTTTTCGTATAGCTTTTCCTCTTCGTAATCCTAGATACATTTATAACTTCGCCTTTCTCAAATCAATGAACGTAACGCAAGCGTTTAGAGAGCTACTTTTATTGGCGGAATGAATGAGTAAATGCATTTTATAGAGAGTAGATCCATTTTGATTTTAGTTTAAACTTTTACAGAAAGTGACGTTTTCAGCTATTCCCAGTAATTCGATGGATAGGAAAAAGTAACCTAAAAATTAATCGTACTAGTTGATGGAAGTTGTGAGTTTTAGGCAAAAGAGCCTTGGTAGAGACATCGCTTGCATTTTAATTCTAGGAAAAAAGCAAGCGCTGCTTAGGGTAATGAACTAACAGAGCATGAGGAGTGAGAGAGTGAGATAGAAAGGGGAATCGAGAGGATGCAGGGATTTGAGAGAGATTAAAAGGAAGCTCTGAGGGAAATGGAAACAGTACATTTTGGGATTGGATTTCAGGCGTCCTTTGACTTCTGTTGAGAGTGAGAGAGGCAATCTACTGTGACGGGCGCGAAGCAATACGTGTCAACCCTGAAGAATCAGCGCTTATTAGATAATTCACGTTTAAAGAGCATTGAAGGGATTAACCTGTAAAATTTATAGTCAATATCAAACCAGAAGACAGTCTTCAGTTTGAGAAATTTTGTATTTTTTAAAGGGAAATTATCGATTTTACGAATACATTCGAAGCAAGAATCGTTAAAAGAAATTTTTATGCATAATCGAATATTGATCCGAATTTGTTGCACGTCAACTACTGATGGAAGAGCGCGAGGAAACTAAAATTCAGAAATTGATAAAATTCATTCAGTTGAAAACGAGCCATATGCTAAGGTTAAGTAAACTGAGAACGTATCACGTCATTCATATTTTTCTAAAAATATTTCCGAATAAGAAACTCAAATCGAGTGAAGAGGAACTGCGCAAATAGATTATTTAAAAACTGTTTATACGTTCCCTTAATTACAAATACTATCGGCAATTCATTAAGCAGAAGAAGATTAATGATTTTAGCAATCGCGTCTTTCTTATATTCATTAGCAATTTTTAACAATATGGAAGACAATATTACAGTCTGCTAAATAAAGCTTGATATAATTAAATAAGTAATTAAAAATATTTTACGTTTATCCCGTGCTATTTTAGAAATATTATGGAAAAATGAGCGAGAAGTAATAAAATGTTGTCTCATTATGATTATTATAATTCCGATAATATTTTGGAAATAAAATCCATAATTCTGATTAATTCATATAATTTAAGAAAGATTAATAATTTTGAGGAAAATTTTCAAATATTTAGCGCATGTTGTCCGATGAATAAAATAACCCGCGTTACTGAAAAAAAAAAACGATAGGCGAAGCACGATTTTAAATAGGGTATCACGTTCTCTCATCGACAAAGTTTAAAAATCCGTACACGTGGACCGCTACCAAGGGACGCTGTCAAGACTCAAGTGCACCCGTGAATTTAGGCAATTCGCGTGACAGATTGTGCTGCGGGTTGCTGAATGCTACCATGTAGAGTCGCCGAGCGCTCCGCATTACAGATTCATAAGTGCGTCGCAAAAAAGTCAATGCCGAGATGCAAATAGAACGGAGGAAGAGTGGAAAAAAGTTCCAGAAAAATAAAACTCTGAAGAAGGGAGCAATGCGTTAAGAAAGATCGGGACGGGATAAAAGATGAAAGGAAAGAAGGCAGGAAGCAAGCGAAATTGAGAAGAGGCGGAAAAGAGAAAAGGAGATTATTTCAAAAGTACATGAGGTAACGGAACTATATGGAAAAAATATACGCAACGTAAAAAAGTATACATATAAAAATATGAAGTATGGAGATTGGGAGAGGGACATGGAGCGGCAACACGTGCGTGCGGAATGGTCGCTTGGAAATAATTTTGTTTTATCGAGGATCGTGTCGCTGTGCACGGAGCGTGGCCGACTCTAGAATAGAGTCAACCCCGTTGCATATATGATTGCCCTGGAGAGCGCGGCAGCTAGGGATAAATAAAAAAAACAACCAGACTCGATGGAATATAATCCGAGCAAGTCTTTTTATCAATGTTACGTTAGGCAGACGACGAAACGTAAAAAAATTGTTTAGACAAGCTCTCGTTGATAAGTTCTTCCAAAAATAAAAAACCCTTCTCGTTTGCATTCGACTTGTTTTTTAACGACGATCCTATACGAGACCTGCGTTATTTTCTTTATGGATGAAAACATTTCGCTGTAAGCTGAGCACTCTAATCGTCGGTTTTTAACGAAGTTATCTCATAGCTTTGAACAATCGCCGTTAATTTCAAACGAGGAAAGGAACGATTTATCTCATTCGTGGTGGAAGGGAGGAAGGGAGAGAGTGAGAGTGAGAGAGGGGGTGAGATAAACTCGCCCTTCAATTGGTACTGTCGCGATAATTTAAAACCTGACGATAATCGGATAACTCACTGAATGTGGACAAATGCTTCGTTTTGTGTTTCGGATTCCATTCATCTCGGTATTTAAAATTTTTTATTTGCTGAGCATTGTCGCTTAATGATTCCACCTCAGAAAACAATTCATCAATTTCAGTTCTGTAACAACGTGAAATATTTATATCGAAAACCTAACAATTTTTCTTTCGTTATAATTTGTTCAAAATTCATCGACTAGTTCTCATTTTCAATAGTTACGCTTTAATCATGCAGATTTGTAATGTTTAGCAATTTTTTTAAACACGAACTTTGTTTCATAGCAAGATATATATTAATATAATCTAAGAAGATTAGAATGCAATTCTTTGAACATTTCCGGAAACCGCTTCGATATTAATGTTCTATTTAGCTCTTGCCCGTCTTCTCCCTCCAGACACCGTCCTTACATTTCTTAGAAAGAAAGAACCGGTTCCTTTGTCAGGAATTCTCGCAACTAAACTATACTAGCTGTAACTGGGATGAGACGCTAAAGAAAAGAGAGGTTGGGAACCATGGGGAGAAGAAATTGGACTGAGAAGCGAGCCATAATAAAACGGGGAATGAAAATACGAGGAGGATAAAGGTTGTATAATGGAAAGTGAAGGAGAGATAGGGAAAGGGAATGGAAGATCGCCCGCAGTCGACGAGAGGGAAAGGACAAAAATTGGGGGATGACGAATAGGAGAAAGAGTGGGAGGTTTTCGGGGGAAAATGGTAATGAAACGTAAATTGAAACGAGATTTTGAGTCCCCTGAAGATTGGGAGAAATGAGAGCGCTCACTCACGCTGGTTATTTTGAAAATCGCAAGCACGCACGTCTTTGTTACGATTTTATAAATAGGAACCTCGCCTCTATGGATTTATTTTCGATATCGAATTCTTCAGATAAAACCGAGTTATTATGGCTAAACTCTATCAAATCGATTTCTATTTATTTTATCCGCTTAAATTCCGTCTAAAAATATCTAGAGATGATGCACAAGAAAATGAAACCGTGGTTTTCTGATCCAAACAAACGAACCAATGAGTAAATTATGTTTTGCTCTTTTTGTTGGTTGTTTCATTAAATTCGTTGGATTTCCGTTTTATTTGTTATTTACACGACGATATCATCGCCACCTCACGAATTCTGATTTTACGTACAACTTCACTATTAAATAGAATACTCGTGTAGACATATCCTCCTACAATACAGCCTATTTAAACACGTCTCCTTAGGTGTCAGTAAATATCTGCATTTCTAGTCCATTAATCGAGGCTCCAGTAGTCATCTGTAATATTGGTAGAGGGTAATTCGTTAACTGGATTCAATTAATGTAATTATTCTTCTTAAAGCTTTAAAAAACGTAATTTTTTCTACACGCTGGTAACAAGAAAAAGTATTATGATAATATATTGATTTTTTTATTGTTTCTTTTAGTGTCATAATCTGGAATATATTTGTTATTAAATACATTTTCGGTTGAAATTGTTAGAATTATACCAAAAATATAACAATTATATTAATTTTCAATTTAGAAAAAAATGTATATAAGAATATATTTTAGTCAAGAATATAACTCTCGTGTAGTTACAATAATTCAGGGAATTTGAAAGTTTCAAATTGTAAAGAAGAAAGCACGCGGAGTTAGAGATGGATCTTATTTAATTACAACCTCTTTCCAAGTAATAACTTAATTAAACTTCTTGAAGTCTCATTTCAAACAAAGAGACGGACAAATATCGAATTCAGCCCACGGTTGTCTCGGCAAATATTAACATACATTGCGTCGAGCAAATCCTGAAAAATCCCAGACCTCTTATTTTAATCCTTTTTGCATAGTTCATAATAATTTTTCTACAATGAATGACTATTGAATGAAATTAAGTGTAATAAATGTTGTTATTGGGAACTGGCTCTTTCCTGTGTTGAATTTAACGAAGATGCTACGTATATAAATCATTTTAGTTACAGTAATTTACCATTTACTTTTCACACCATGAGTCATAAAATTACAAATTATTAATCAAAATCAAATTAATTTGAGTTCAGTATTCATTATTTTCACCTAAACATTTTGCTTGTGACAGTATTTGTGAAATGCTTTTTTCAGAATCTATACTAGTAGAATTGATGAACTTCATTTCCTGTTATATGCGTCTCTCTATATATCATATATTCCAGTTCTTAAAGGGTTTATGTTTTTAACATTTTTTAACATTTGTGAAATGCTTTTTTCAGAATCTATACTAGTAAAATTGATGAACTTCATTTCCTGTTATACTCGTCTCTCTATATATATTCCAGTTCTTAAAGGCTTTATGTTTTTAATATTTTGAGCAGGAATAGCTCAAAATATCAATACGATTTTCAAGAGTATTTTTTGCGAAAATATTAATTTAATGAGGATAATACTGTTCTTTAAATCATTATGAATTCCGTGTTTTTATGTCCGCCCCTCTAATAACATGTTAAATGTATCTGTTGCATCAATTGAGGATTGGTCCCAAGGAAAGTGCCGAGTTTCACGATTCACTCAAAGGAGAAAAAATATATGAAGGAAACGCTTGTTAGAAAATTCGAGGTATGTTGCGTGGGATGATCTGACGCCAAGAGTGTAGGATGAGTACGAGGATGTTTCTATGGTAACCATGGAACGCGTTTTACATAAGGCGGTCTTCCTAGGAAGGAAGGGAGAATATTGTCTCGGAGGACGTTCAGAGGATCGGATGGAAGATGTTAACGGCAAAGAAGGGAGCGAGGTAGAAGACGGCGAATGATGAAGAGGGGAGAGGGAACTCCCGAGAGATAAATGAGCGATAGGAGAGAATATATATATATATATATATATATATATATATATAGAGAGAGAGAGAGAGAGAGAGAGAGAGAGAGGGAGGGAGAGAGAGGACTCTTGAGGTAGGGAGGAGTGGGAGGTAAGCCGGCTGGAAAATTTGCGGTCGTTCGTTTTTCGATTTTTCCTCTTCTTTACGGGGGCAGCGCGTAAGGAATCCCATCGGAAGGCTTCTCGCCGCCATGGTAACCCAAGCGGTAAGCATCCTGGCAGCGGAACCTCGTTAAGCTTCGCTTTTGCTCCTTCGACCGTCTCCCCTATCCTTTCCCCCTTTCTCCATTTCCGAACTTGTTAATTCCTCTCCCATGGCTCCGCGTGACGTAGGCCATTTTATCAAAGGGGGCGTTCGAAGCCTGATCTGAGCCGTATGCTCCCTAGGATGTATCCATCTCTCTTTTTCTTGAGCTATCCGGTAACGAGGCATCACTCACGTGGATTCTTGGTTTTGGGAGAAAAAAATTCCCTCGGTCTCGTACGCGACGGTGGAGGAATTATTTTCATTTGGATACGGGTGGCGAGATGTTTTTTTTTTGACGAGTAATCCATCTTCCTTGAGTTATAAATGACGCTGAAGAACAATGTGTTTTGGCCTTGAAATAAAAGAACGCTTAAAGAGAGGATGATACAAACATAGCTGTTTCTAGATGAAATGATAACATTCCATTTCGTTCGTTAAAAAAGGATAAAAAGGAAATGGCGTCGGTAATGCAAGTGTGTTTCTCTTGTTTTGACGATGCAATGCGTTTTCGATCCTTATCTCTGAATCACGCAGGGGCCAAAAGTAAAATGTTGACTCATACTCTCGCATTCTTCTTTTGTTATTGTATTTTTGAAAATATGAATGATAGATTCCCTTTAAACGATTTTCTAGATATAGACCCAAATTCACGGAAGCCATGAAATCACAATTAAAGATAAAAGCGCTCTACAAAAATAAACAATGGAATAAGCAAACGATAATTTTGAGCACATAGCTTGAATTTAAAATTCGTTGAAGTTATATTTAGCGCTAAAATACAAACGTTATAAAAAAATAAGCATTATAAAATATCAGCTGAAAGGCATGCGTGTGTGTTTGTGGATATATATATATATATATATAAAATACTGAGATCCAAGCTTCTTCATAATAATTAACAGAAAAATATTTCTTATGCTCCACATTGTTTCCATTTCACGTCACAGTGAATTGTAATCTGCATGAGGCGAAAACAATAAAAACGTCATTGTGATCACACTACACTGATTTCAGTCACGCAATAAGTTTGCAAACACCATCTTTGGATTTCTTGCTCCTTCTCTTTGTCCGCACAACCCACCTTTTAACTTCGCCCTTTTTACGCTCCTTTGACTCTCAATCGCCCCTCTCATGCCAAAGGCAACTTCTCTTTCTCATCGTTCCTCCAACCTTTCTTCCTGTTCATCCCATGTTGCTCCCACTCAACATCCTCTCTCTCTCTCTCTTGCACCGCCTACCCCTCTCTTCCTCATTTCCTTCCCTCTTCACATACTATATATTTTTTTCGAATCCAATCCTCTCTCCCTTTCTTTCTTTCCTTTTTACCCTGCAGCCTTCGAATGACAAGAATGCGGATAAACGGATTATACAAAAAGTGAACGAGAAGCGCATTGAGAGAGAGAGAGAGAGAGAGAGAGAGAGAGAAAGAGGCAGAGATAAAGTAAAGAGAAAGAGCGAATTCTGAAAAGGGAAGGGGAAGAAAAAATTCGGAGATCGGAGGAAGAGTGAGAGAGAGGGAAGGAGGGAGAGAGGGGGAGGAAGAGAGAGGGAGAGGAAGAGAGAGAGAGAGGGAGAGAGAGAGAGAGAGGGAGAGAGAGAGGGAGAGAGGGAGAGAGAGAGGGGGGGGGGAGAGAGAGGGAGAGAGGGAGAGAGAGAGGGGGGGAGAGAGAGGGGGGGGGGAGAGAGAGAGAGAGGGGGAGAGAGAGAGAGAGGGGGAGAGAGAGAGAGAGAGGGAGAGAGAGAGATAGGGAGAGAGAAACGAGGAGAGACAGAAGGGAGGCGCGAAAGCGGAAAATCTTGCAGCAGATAAATTCAGAGAGGATATGAAGATTTTTCGAACCAATGCGGGCTGGAATAAAAAAAAAGACGAAAGGGGGAAAAACGAGGGGAAATGCTGGGCAGGAGTGGTACTGAGCAAAAGAGAAAGAGAATCAGTTGAGTCATGTGTTAATGGATTAAGAGGAGAGGTGGGGCAACTACGTACCGAAGGAGATGAAGAAGGGAGATAATAAGAGAAAAAGAAGTTAGAGACAGACGGACAAACGACTTTATTGAGGGCGAAATTGAGACTATATAGTCTTCTAATTAACAAGATTTACGACTTGGGAGAGTGGCGTCAGGATTTCTTAGATGTAACAATGATCCCTCTAAAGAGGAAGCAAAAGGCAATGCAGTGTAAAGATTACAGAACGATATCCCTACTGTCACACACTTCCAAGATCATCACGAGGATTCTTAATAAAAGACTAGAGAAAAAGGCCGAAGAAATGCTAGGGGAAGATCAATTCGGCTTCAGAAAAGGACGAGGAACCAGAGATGCTATTGGTGTAGTGAGAATCATATCGGAAAGGGCAATAGAATACAGCCAAGATTGCTGCCTATGTTTCGTCGACTGGCAGAAGGCCTTTGATAGAGTAAATTGGGTAGTGCTGATGAGGATATTAAAGGATATAGGTGTGGACTGGAAAGACAGGAGACTGATCAGGGATCTATATGTGAATCAAGTTGTAAAGGTCAGGATGGTGAATGCGGACACCAGCGGAGTGCATATCGGTGGAGGAGTAAGACAGGGCTGCTGTCTATCGCCGATTCTATTCAATATATATATGGAGACTAATGCAGGAAGCGTTAGAAGGCACGGGAGATTTTAAAATCGGAGGAGGGATTATAAGAACAGTGAAATACGCGGATGATCAAGTACTTCTAGCAAGAAAGGAAAAGGAACTCCATAAAATGATAAACAGACTAGTGATAACAGGTAGAAAATACGGTATGGAAATATATACAGAAAACTCCAAGGTCATGCGAATATCAAGTAAAGAAGAAGAAAATTTGAATATAAGTATTGAAGGAAAGCCATTAGAACAAATTTCAGATTATAAATACCTTGGAAGCATCATAATGATAGAAGCAAAATGTACCGATGAAATCAGGACTAGAATAACGAAAGAAAAAGTCGCTTCCAGAATAAAGAAACTCCTACTAACGGGAAATATAAAGCAGGAAATCCGCCAGAGGTTGATAAAATGCTATGTTTGAAGTATAGCTTTGTAGAAACATGGTCGCTAAGGAAAAATGATATTAAATACTTGGAAAGCTTCGAAATGTGGACTTGGGGAAGAATGCTGAAGATAAAATGGACAGATAGGGTGAAAAATTAGGAAGTAATACGAAGAAAAGGAGAGAGGCGGACGATTATACAGACTATCAGAAAGAGGAAGACGAACTGGATTGGGCATTACCTGAGGAGAGAGTGCATGATTAAAGAAGTGCTAGAAGGAAAACTGGATGGAAAAAGAGAAAGAGGTAGGAAAAGGTTTCAGCTGGTAGACGACTTAGAAGGGAAAGAGAGCTATCAAGACATGAAGAAAACTGCGGAAAATAGGAGTATATGGAGAACCAGGTTTAACCTAGAATAACCACTGACCTGTCAACGGACAGACTACCTATGATGATGATGAGTCCCTTCGTACATTTAACCCTACTTTAGTAATTACGAATGAGAAGAGGAAGAGAGCAAAAAAGGGGGAATATAAAGAGATGAAATAGAAAGAAAGAGAGAAAAAGAGATAAAAAAGAAAGAGAAAAGACAAAGAAAAATGAGAGGAATGACAGTGAGAAAAGAGACGGACGAGAAAATTTAGATAAAAGAGAGAGGAAATGAAATACGAGGGAGAAATTGTCAAAAAAAGAAAGGAAAACGAGAGGAAAGAGAGAGAAGGGAAAAGAAATTTATATGGGGAAGAAAATGTGGGTGAAGAGAATGAGAGTAATGAGAAAGGTGTGAAATGGATAAGACGAATGGAAGAGAGGACAAATAAATCCGAAGGATCAGAGGAGACAAATTTGAAGTAGGACCTATATTGGAGCTTGTAGATAAATGAGAGAGAGAGAGGAGGAAATCGCTCATTCGAAAGGAGTTAATCAAGTAGGTCGGTGACAATGGATTTCCGGGCGTTACGTCGAAGTTTATATGTTTCTGGAGTCAAGGACTTTTCGAACAGTTGACTTTCGAGCTTTCATTTTGAAGGTTGAGAGAAATGAATCAAAAAAAAGGACGCAGCTTCGCACTGGTAAGGTTAAGGTCATCAAATGCTGAATAAACAGAAGTGAGGACTTCGATAGTGTAGTATATCCTTTATAATCCGTAGGAAATGAAGTATGCTTTAGAATAGGGCATACAAACCTTTGTTTAGTCAAGCACACTTCAGTTCAGACAAAAAATGAGGCATGCCCTCTATCCGACAGAAAACTCATCGCAATCTATCCAGATATTGTCGCACATGCGCACTTTTCTTTTGGAAACATCTGCCAATCACAATGTATACCTTTATATCTCATAAATATAAATAAAGTATCCAATGTATTTATCCTTCTTTTCTTTTCGCAGTTCTCCTCAGAACGATTCAGATGTAGTACCTAATGGAATGCCGTCACAGCGATTGGGAGGGAAGGACAGTGCCTTACACATCTGCGAAATATCTACTTTCTTATCATCGATATTCATTTATACGGTTATATTTTTATGAAATTCATTTAATAAGAAGTTATAAATTGCTGAATATGAATTGCCTCAAAGGATAATTTAAGAATAAAATATATCACATTCGATTATCGTTATAATTTGACAAAGGAAAGTATATTAAAAACTTAAAAACTAAACTATACTTTATCATTAACTTAATAGGAAGATAGAAGTTTTTTTTAAAGAATCCATTCCAGGAATAATCTTTTAAAATAACTGTAATATTCTAGACGAAAATCATCCGCAATTATCGGTGAAAATGAAAATTGGGGGATAAAAATGTAGAGTAGGCGGTGAACTGTAACTAAGGAAAAGCAAGAGAATTCAGCGTTTCGTTAGCGACGGAAGGGATAAAAAATTCAAGAGCTGCGGAGAAAAATAATAAATCACGCGAAGGAGAAAGGTGGGTAGGGGAGGGGGGGAGAAGGAGTGGGGCGGGACGAAGAGTGCGTGGGGGAGGATGCGAAGGAGGGGAGAAGAAAATGAATAACGCTTGGGAGAGAGATAAAAAGAAAGGTGAGCATCAAGCTGCGTTGAAGGTTATCAAATTCTGTGGTGGCTCTATAGAATTCTTCTTTTGTTACAGTACAGATTCACACTTGGAGAGAAAGAGGAGAGGGCCCTAGAGGGGGAAGAAAGAATACAAGGATTTGAACAAAGGAAAAAGAAAGAAGAACGGGGTTTACATCAATGGCCGGAGAGATAGAGTGGTAAAAAAACTTGAAAGCATTTATGCATGCGAGAAATCGGTCGAAACGAAATTATTGCTAGAAAAGCATTTGTCGCATTTTGAAGTTTGTAAATGGTATCGCAGAAGGGTTTTATTTCAAGTTACCGCAAGAGACTCTAAAAATAAGTATTTTTTGGTAGATAAGCTATACTCTTCAGGGAATTTATAATCTACAACATGTCGGAAGAAAGTCACTCATTATTTAAATTATACGATAGGATAGGATTTGAATGAAAATCAAATATCATTTAATTAATCTATAATTGGAATCTCAAAATCAAACAATACGGATTAAAATCTTAGAATAAATTCTTGTATGTGAAAATGAAAATATTTTTGTAATGTATTTAGGAGAGATTACAGGTTAAGCATACCCAGATTGGTAATTGGGAGGGGATACAGCACTAATTTTGAATACCAAGACTAATTTTAATAGCGAAAATAACACCTTCTTAACTGTAAATTACGATATTTATAGAATCTCAAGAAAGATGGAAGGAAACATAGTACAGTAAAAAATACACGTACATAAAGTGAAAAGAAAAAGAAAAATAAATTTTAAAACAGGTTCGTGGGATGGTTATTCCTTGCCAGGAATTTAGTGTCACTCAACTCGGCAGTCACTTCGTAAGCACTCAAATACTCTCTCGCTGAAGAACAAAATACTAAATCCTAAACATGGAAAGAAAGATGATACCTAGGTTTACGGAAAATTATTCCGCGCCAGGGATCCGGATTTCACACGATTTGTTAGAAGGTTTTTGTCCGCTAAAGGAACCTACTAAGCAACAAGACTCATTAGCTGAATCATACGATTGTATATAAAATAGAAAAAATAATACGCCGTCGAAAGACACACCAACTTCAAGATACGAGTGCGAGTGACATCGAATCCCTGACGAGGAATAACTATCCCGTAAATCTGTGTTTTTAAACTTTTTATATTTTTCACGTTGTGTTCCTTTCCCTTTGTGTACTACCTATCTTCACTTCTTAGTGATTCTCTAAATATTGTCATTTAAAATTAAGGAGGACTTGTTTCCACAATCAACTGATTGCTTCCACCATCTATAACTTTAACAATTCCTATCTACAATACTGCTTGTGATATAATAAATAAGTTTTATTATGTAAATTAAGTTTAATTGTGTAAATAATAAAAGCAAGTTCTGCTCCTCGGTGATATTTTTCCAACCAATACATTGATATACCAAACAATGGTTTACTGTGCCACGCTTATACTTTTTAAGATTTCGGCATCAAACAATTTCGTGATCTTAACGCTATATGCTAAAATATAAAAGAACATATAAAATGCCTCAAAATGAAATAGAAAATATAAAAAAACGTTTATAAGAGCTTAAATAAGCATCGAATCAAACTTTTAGATCTAAACTGTTTTGTATACGTACTTAATTTGGAATGTTCATGAACCTGTTACCCAAATGAATATCAACGCATCTGAAGCAATTTTACGTGTTTGATATTTGAGCAAAATGCAAATCTCATCACAAGAAGATGAGAATTTAAAAAATTGTAAAAAAACTTTAGCTCTTTAAACGAATGTGATGAGGGAAAAAATCCGAGAGGCTCTGAAAAGTTAGTTCCGACAAAACATTCCATAACGGCCGCAGGCTGAATTAGAGGTTATAAAGCGACTAACTTCCAAAGAATTAAAAGCAAACAAGAGGGAAGCAAAGAAAAAAGAAACCAGACTAGCCAGACCGTGTTAAAAGTAACGCGATTATTTTCTTGGGTCCTTGGCCAAGCATTTCGCTGCTGCGCGAACACACACACACACACAAACATTCTCTTGACCTCCTTTTCCCTCATTCCCTAACCGAATCATCAAATATGGAGGTAACGGGACCTCCCTTTCCATCCCGTCGAGGAATAGGCGTTCAGCCGAATGAAGAAGAGGGCAAGAGGTTAGGCAACGCACTGGGATGAAGCGATGTGGAGGAGAATGGTGAATGACGTAGGGATGGAGGCTGAGCAGGGCTAGGCTGTGCGTGACATGGAACCGGAGAGTATGAATGGTGATATTGTATGTAGGTAGACGTTGCAAGAGAAATCCTTCGAGGGAGACGAGAGAGGGAAGGGAGAGAGATAATGAAGGATGTTTCAACTCCGATTCGAGAGGGGAAGAGAAGAGATGGCTAAAGTAGGCGGCCGGTGGAGCAGGAGAGGAAAGTGTAAGGGGGGGGGGGGGGGGGGGGGGTGGAGAAGTTGAGGGCGTTCAGGTCACATGGGAAACGGTGAAGTTTGAGAAGCGAGGGAAGAAGAGTATACGACCTCCCTGCGAAAGAAAATAGAAAAGACTCGGAAAAGGAAGGAGATAGAAAGGAAAGTTCGGATGTGAAGACTAGAGAGGAAAGGGAGAAAGAAGCATTGGAGAGGAAGAAATCATGGTGAGAGACCTTGAATGGAAGATAACGAAGGCTCTACGTACTGGTAATTGTTGTTTAAGAGAGTTTGAAATGAGAAAATCAAAGAATAACTTCGGCGTAAAACCAAAATTAAATTATTAAAAGGCCTCATAAGCACACAAAGCTGTGAATTATGGGCAACTTTTTCATATCACGTCATAATATGAATTTGTGTAATGAATAATTCATGTCAATACGGAAAACCGTAACGATCATGTGCATCTTTTAAATATGAGAAACGAAAGAGTATTTAAACTACCTAAACTTGAACGCTGTTTCATGTAGAGATAGCTAATAAATATTCCAAATAAGAATATTTTCATCTTTTATGAAATAAAATTATTTTATTAATTAATTTGACTTAAAAAATAGGCAATTAATTCACACCTGAATTGAATAAATCCAAATGAAAAGAATTATCTTATTTATCAGTATTAAATAGAATATATAACCTATTAATTTCATATATGTACTAAGCACGAAATAAATAATTGATTTTAACTGATTGAGTTATTTGTAAAAGCGTGCTTTTTTTAGTTTAAGAAATAATTGATAACCTTATTTTAGAAGAGGGAAAATAAAACCTACTGAGATAAAACTGAATAGTTAAATTAAACTTAAAAAGTTTTACATCTTCACTAAGGTAATATTCATATAGAACTTGCTATAAATTATCAATGAAAAGTAAAACTTGGAAAGAGAACGTGGAAAGATTGGTTAAAGATAATAATAATATCCTTTGCTGTGATGTTGGCAAATTAAGTTTAAAATATATGGAACATATTCATTTCTAAATTAAGGTAAATATAGGGTGTAATTTGATGTTTTTTTTGGAGAGGACGAGAGCATTTAAAGATACATCCAATTAATTCCCTCGCGACAGCTGTGTAACCATAGGAAGCGAGCCTTTTTTTTAACAACTCATCCCGCTCAAAAAAAAGAAACAGTAAAAAAGTTAATTGAAAAGGTTTGCTTTAACGAGAGCCGATGAAAAGCGTAGTGCGGAAAAATGGGCGGAATAGAAGGAGAGAGTGGAGAGACGAGAGCGTTTAGTCGGGCATAGGAAGAAATGTGGGCTGGAACAAGGATGGTGGGGAAAGAGTAAAGGAAGAGTAAAAGAGAGAGAGAAAATTGAATTAAATGATGGGTGGAAATGAGAAAAAAAAGCCGTTCGAGGGACCTGAATGAATAGCAATGAACCGCCGAGAAAAGTTATGGATTTTGAAAGAAAAAACAAAAAACGGATAAGAAAGCGAAGCCTGACACGGAGTGGAAGAGTGAAGACTGTAATAATACAATATTGAATGAAAGAGAGAAAGTGGAGGACCACAAAAGCAGGAGTTTAAAAAGGAAAGTGTCTTGGCGAGAGAGAAGAGTCTCTTACTTCGGAAGAAAGGAGTGAGGAAGCCATATTTACGGTCGAGGTCGGGGATAAATTGGTGGCGGCGATTAAGGCGGGGGAGGGAGAGGGGGAGGGTAGGGGAAGGTTAGGGAGTAAGAGAGAAGGAGAGAAAGAAAGGGTTTTTTAAAAAGAAGAGAGAAGGGGGCGGGGCCGTTAGAATGTGCGAAAGGAAAGATAGGTAATCGTCGCTCAAGTTCCTCTCTCGAGGAGCCGGTGAGGTGGCACTGGAATGCTCTCGAAAAAAATGAAACCCGTCTAAGGGTTGATGCTTGAGCTGCCGGTTACTTCTTTTATCCGAGCGAAGAAGATGCTTTCAAAAAATCTTGCACTTTGGTCGATCCGAAAAAAAAAAAGGCAGCACGAGTCAAGATATTCGAATAAATTTAGTTAGAGGATAACATTTTTTCATTACTTTTGTGTGTTGAGGTTTTATAATAAATAAGTAATGTACCTTAGATGATTTCCTTGTATTCCTATTTATATAAAGGCCATATATTAGAATAAATAATCAAAAATAATTTTAAATAAAGGTTTACGAAGATTTTCACAAAATGTACGTTTAAGTAATTTCACGTTAACATTGATTTTTCGCGAGAAATATTTCATTGCTTCTGAAACGCTACAAAACGTTTTTTTCTTCAGTAAGATTTTTATGGATTTAATTCTGCTAAATTTTACTCAAAACGGATCCACCTAAAGTTCAGAACAATCTCGTTTCGATATGAACCTTTGGAAGCGTTGCAGTGTCTTATGTTAGCATCTTATCCACTGGTACACAGCCGTACTTCGTATTTTTCAAAGGGTTTCTCCCATCAAAAAGTTTACAAAGCAGCATTAGTTTTACACGCTTTTAGTTTTTATGGGTCGTAAAACCTAATGAAAGCAAGCAATCGTAAAAGTTGCGAGACAATACGGTTTAAGGTTAAAGCGCCGTTAACGAAAAGCCATAGCAGAGTGTTCGGAACACTTAATGAAATGGTGGCAAAGCGGAGAGAATGAAACACTTCACGTCGGATTGTAAAAATTGCTAAATTAAGGGTTGAAACCCGTTTAAAAAATACTCCGTCCGCTCTATTTTCTAGATGTGACTGGGATTTGTGATTCATTTCAATTTTAAAGGCTCAAAATAATTTTAAAACTCCGTCGTATGAAAATACTGTCGAGAGAAATTATTGAAAAATCGCAGTTTAAAAAAATTAACCTAACATAGTGAAGAATTTTAAGGAAACGCAGTATTTAAGACAGTTGTGCTAAGAATAAATTTTAAAAACAAGGAACATTAAAAAACGTTTTCGCAATGATGGAATAAAGGAGGGAGGGAATGAAGGCAGAGAAAATTAGATCCAAATAGAGCATAAAATATAATAATCGTAAACGTACATATATTAAAGATGATAAATCGAAGAAAAACGGAGTAATAACAAACAAGTTAGGAAAGTGTACAACGTGCAATGGAGTATTAGAAAGAAATTATATACCTGTACGTGAGGGAAATAGCATTTTAAAGTTCTTATATTCTTAAAAAATAATCCATTTTCTTCCTATTTAATAATATTGCATGCACGCGTAAGGAAATTAAACGTTTGTTTGTGAGATTGTTTATTATAGCAACCATAGCAACAATGAAGAAATAACCATGCAAGAAATTTTCTAAGTTCAACTCGATATAAGACATTCTTGTTTGATTTTCTCAATAACGGCTACTCCTACGATAAAAATGTATAGAAAAGGAAAGACTCCACTTTACTAGTTCTACAAGTTTTATTTGAAAAATATTTTGATATGATCAATATTTTACGAAGTATGACGAAAATTTAATTTTTTGTTCCCAGTAAAGTGGTACCCCTGGTTGGCGTACGTGATTCATTTTTGCGATTTTCTTATTATATTTGATTGTGTCCTTAATATCAAATTTCATGAAAATCCGTTCGGTAGAAACCGAGAACGAACATGCGGACGGACGGACGGACGGACGGACCGACCGACGATAATAGGCGCTCACGCTGGAAGCGAAACGCGCCTAATAAAAAAGGCCACGTGAGAACAAGTCGGCTGCTAAAGTAGATCAAATCAAAAGGTTAAGAAGGGGCGAAAATGGAGATAAGGTAATATAAAAAAACTGAAATCAGATTAAAGGATATGAGACAACGGAACGTGAGAGGAAAGGATGTAAAAAAATGAAAAAAATGAGGACAGGAACAGAGAAATTCGGGACGGTAAAAACGCAAGGGAAAAATAAATAAGGGACAAATTTTCACAGAGATAGGAATCGAGACGAAAGCAAAAGAGAAAAAAATAGAAACGTAAGGAAACGCGGAAAAATGGGAAGAGAATAACACGAGAAAATAAATATTCGACGAAGCGAGAGATATGCGAACAGATAGAGGAGTTTGTTTGGAAATCGAAGATGGTTTATGGCATAGACGTCGGACCACTACTTCCTCTACATCTTCCTTTCTCTCTCTTCCCAATTTCACCCTGTCCCTCTCATCTCCTCCCTTTTTCCCATCATATAGCTACCATCCTTTCCCTTAAATCTTTTCCTCGAACTTTCCGACGCACACACACACACACACACAAACACCAACATGCATGCATGATATTAATTAAACGGGAATGTGTAAAGAAGGGGGTGATGGGCTCAAAGGCAGGGTACAGTCACCCATGGAATTCTTATTTCCCACTCACGCGGACCCTCTATACGTAGGAAAGAGCTGCCGTATAACCCTTGGTCTCTCTCTCTCTCTTTCTCTCCAGCTCACATTATCATATACACCCCCTCTCCCCGCCCCTTATCCTTTAGCCCTCTCTCACGTCCTCCCGTTTCAATCTTTCCTCCGTTTTCTCATCTCAGATTTCCAGGAACCGAGGAGTCCATCGTTCTCCGAAACCCTCAGGGAGGGTTTGGGAGCGATAACATTCTCTGAAAGGGCACTCCCATCGCCTGGCCGTGGCAGCAAGTATTCCTTTATCTATATTCAATGCGCCGAAAACGCCCCTTAATGGAGATTCGGATGACGTAAGAGTTAAACCGTGTTTATGCAATGAAAAGGAGGAAATAACGCGTTAAAGTCGACGCCGTCATAAAGTTAAGTGCGGCTGTGGTGCGGAGATCAATTTTATCGGATGCGCTGCGGATTCTCGATAAGAGATCTGAAAACGTGAAATAGTGTGGATAAGTTGCACTGAATTAGAAAATAATTCTACCAACGTCGAGACGAAACAGTCTTGATGAAAATAAGGGTACCCATAAAGGTGGGATACACACTACTTAAAAATTATACACGTACTAAAAAAAATATGTGAAATCTATGTAAAATAGGGTGCAACCTATTCATAATCCAATGACTTTTTAAAATGCGATTAATCACACAAACGCATATTAATGTCTAAACTCATCTGAAATCGTTATATTTATAATTTTACTGCGATTTCGAAATGAATATTAAAATACTCCTTAAACAGTGTATAAGTTTAGGATAGACCTTCCAAAAGATGGAGGTAAAAGGGATGGATTCACGGATGTTTTGCATTTGTAAGGGATCTAAAGAGAAGGCAGCTGCTTTAAGAAGGACCTTTTTTGAGTGGTTGGCCGAAGAGATAAAGATTGCCTCGTGTTCTCTTTTTCTACAACGGAGGAGTTTCTATCTCGTGTGGAGCTTCGACCCGCTCCTCTTTTGAAATACAATAGCCACGGTTGCATCTGCATAATGAAAGCGGTGGATGAATTTCTCACAAACATGAATTGTTAGCATTTCTTACTGGCGCACATATACTATGATCTAGTTATTACGAACCTAAGCAGTCTCCAATGCAAGAAAGAAGCGTAGCGTAGATTCGGTTCGCTTATTATATCAATAATTTTTAATAATTTATTATTATAAACTTAAGCTCAGTCATGGAAAATAGAAGTTGCAATTATAAATGTTATTTCCGATAAAATGATAGCCTCGATTGAGTGATATTCCATTCTAGCCTTTTATTTTAATAAATTCCTCAATTGCAGAAGTCGAAAAGGGAAGTAATCGTCTGATAAAGGTATGAAATAATTAAATATGCATGCACGTTTTCTCAAAAACCTTGCTGCATATACAAAACTGCACATAAAACGAAATTTATAATTGGCTTATTATACTCATTCTGATATTAATACTATCTAAGATAAATATTTCACGGATTAAATAAAAATATCGTACCTTTCAGTAAAGAAACAGGCTTAATAGCGTAATTGTACTCATTTATGTTATTTTTGTCTGCTTCTTTATTAATAAGTACCAAATTTAATCTAAATACGCCTCGTGTCAAATCGTCTGATGTATGGATAATGACAGACAGTTGGTTAGGATAAAATATCCACTTTTTCTTTCAAGAAACGCCCCTAAACTAAATCAGAGAGAACAATACAGTATTCTGTATCGAGTTTAAAGAATATAAAGATAACTATACATGTGATTTTCAGTAATGTCAAAGATCTAACATGTGCTTAATATTTAAACCGCGAAACTTCTATGTATTCAATATCATGTGAATATGAAAACTTAATTTATTATTAAATTGAAGATTCGTACCACACCATGCTAATAATATTATATTAATAAAGAAAACTGCAATGAAGTACAAAAGTTATATTAAGATTTACTTTCGCTTAGTTGTTTATAATTTCTAAGATATGTTTAAGTATAAAAGTTTACCTTCACACTCTGGCTCCAGGCTCCTTCTCACTTCCTGTAAAATAAAAAAGTCGAGTTTGAAATTATAAAAGATTAATATTTTGCACAAGTATGCTTTCGCATAAGAATTCTTATTTAATTATATATGATTGCGAACGACATTTAACACATTAAGCAGTGGCCTCAAAAGTTTGTTTGAAATACATTATATGATTCTTCCACATTCATATTTGATGAACATGAACATAATAGTGGAGTTAATAGATATAAATTTGGGATAAATTGCAAACGAATGTGTATAAATAAATTCTTTATAACAATGTTCAAACAATTTTCAAAGGCTACTAACTATATGAGTAAAATTATTGCTAAAGTGGTTCAGTTAATTAGCATTTAATAACGGTAACCATACGTTTCTACAAACATTTTAAAAATTTCAAAATTGTATAATTTTACTGCTGAAATTTTTTAAATATAAATTATAATGAATAAATAATAAAGCAGTAAAGACATTTTATAAACGAAAATAAATTGGGATTTAAAATAAATACACGATATGCATTCGTTATGCAACGTGAACATAACAATCGCATTCAAAAATCTTTCACCGATTGCTCACAAATCTTTCTAAGACTCAACGAGATAGTAATCCTATAATACATTAATTTTCTGAACAAGCGCTCCTTGTCAAAATATGTAACATTTCCTATGATTCGACTCACCAGGAGAAATGAACGTCGAAACATTAAAAACTGACTCAAAATAACGGTAGGTGAGTTGCCGCTGACGACAAAAACTCCGAAGTTGAAATGCACACCTGGTTTACTCAACCGTTTTATGGTCGTTGTAGCTGCCTATATAATTTATTAACAGCTACACTCGTGGGGATTCTCAGAATACCCAGTATCGATCTCCATACATTTTCCATGCCCTCTACGAAACTGGAAATGCCGTGCCGTATGTCTCACTTCGAAAAAGTAACAGTGCGTATATCAGGATATGCATCGAATTTCAATTATAAAACATTCGGGAATCGTCCCTTGCTGCTGTAGAAACCATAGGATCCGACATTCTAACTGCTAATCTAGCATTCTACGTTGAATATTAACGTAAATTTACAGTAGTACAGCGTGTATATCACTACTGAGGAATAAAATTATTAATTGAAGTAGAATCTCCCCCTTACATACCATATAAATACCACATACTATATATATATATATAGTGTGTATATATATAGTATGTGTGTGTGTATATATATATATATATATATATAATTACAAAAATTTTATTTATTTTTATAGATGCTGCTCGATACTTACTGCATCGAACCATTACAGTGCACTCTTAATTTCTGTATGCATCATTATCTACTTAATAGATGCCATCACATTCAAAGCCAAGAAACAATTACGATAAATTTATTCCAACACGAATAATCAAATCCGAATCAAACACATTGGTCACGCAACACCGAACATTTGGGCACATAAAAAATTCAGTCTGATAGTTTACAATTTCGCGCTTCATATTGATTTTGTCCTTTTATGTCCAAACAAAAAGGGCCTCCATATATTTTCCCGTCACCCATTCCATTCTTCTCCTTAATTCTCTCACGTTGTCCCTCTTCTCGCAATCCGTAGGGCTTTACGACACATTCATTTTTCCCAATTCATATTCGGAATTTTCCCAAATCGCATATCCCTCCCTCGCCATACTCATCCGCTCTCTCTCCCTCTTGCCTTTAATCTCCCGCTCCTCTTTTTTGCCATTCCTCAAACTAACCTTTTCCGAATTCTATCCCATCCTCAGGTCTCTCGAAACACTTCTCTCTCCCTCCAGGAATATGTTCTCAAATCGGAATCCTGTCTCTCCTTAGATCGTAATTTCACTTTTCGAATTAATTCTCGTTTTTTACGAAAAACTAGCTATTGCATATGCTTCCATGTATAACCATTCAGTTTGGTTTTAATTAAATAATCTTCACGAAAAAATAACAATGAGGAAAACAACTTGAAGGTTCAATATCACAAATATATCATAGTCGAAATAGATAAGCGCAATAAGAAAAATTATCTAAATAAGAGAGGACAAATCAAATAACGCACACTTCTTGCGATACTTTCCATGTTATTGTCCTAATACAAAATTATTTTAGAAAAATAAAGTTGAGCAAAACTTAACGATTTTTTCTTTATTAGTCAAAAACGAGCCAATGCTTAAGTCTAAAATAACACTTTAGTCAAACAATACACAATACAATTTTTTTAGCGATTACAAAATATCTTATATCTAGTGAAGAGATTATGTGAACTACTAATTTAAAACTTTTCGGATAATTTACAACCACTAAACAACTTTTAGTGTGCAGAAAGCTTTTGATTGGAAAAGGTTTCATTTTTGACTTTTTATTTTGTTTTTTTTTTTACTCTTAAAGGAAAAGTTTTTTCGTAAAAGCATTTTAATCGACTTTTTTTCATCTTTCGTTATAAATGAAGCAATTTGCAGTTTTGGAAAATCGACGGTAGGAAATTGGATTTACATTTTTTCTGGCATCCTTTGCTTCCGTTCCCAAATTTGTACGATCATTGAAAGCAATTTTAAAATGTAAATGAAAAACTATGCGTCTCTTCCCATGTTATTCAAATGGAGGAACGAAATGGTCCTGCAATTGAACTCGAGCCGTTTACTCGAGCATGTTTACAAGAATTCTGCATAGGATTATGAGATAGACCTATAAAAAAATGAAAGATCATAGCTACCACAAAACTCAAGAATGCGTTGAAAACCAACAGACAAAGAAGCGAAGTTAAAGCTATTTAATTAAGGCTTTACTTTAATGTAGAAATAAAGTTTTTGAAACCTAGTACTACACTTGTCATCATGCACGCATTTTTTCAATTTTTACATCAAAATATATGCGCTATCTTGGAAAAAACGTTATACTACATCTTCTGCAACATCAGCTAGCACTGAATTTGAACAAACGAGAGATTATTTGAATCCATCGAAAACTATATAAATAATAGAACTACCACCGAGCCATCTAGAGAAACCTTTTTCGTTCAGCCACAGGATAAAATAAAATATTAAACAAACATAAGCAATTCCTCTCTTAATGCCCTTCAAATTCGATATGAAGACATTCGCTCGTTTCGGAAAATGCTTCCGGTAGCTCTATAGATTCAGTAGCAACTTTAATCTTATCTCCCTCGCCACCTCCTCCTCCTTCCAACCACGCATGAAAGCCTTTCTTTTTTCTTTTTTATCCTGTCCTCCCTCTTGTTTTCCGCAATTTTTTTCCACCATCGAACAATCAATACCACATCGACTTCATCCCCATCTCTTCTTCTCTCGCTCAACGATAAAAGGTTTTCCTTTTCTTACATCGCCTCACCGCACAGCTTCATCTCTCTAAACCCCCCATTTTCTGTCACTCCCAATGGCTTGTAGACAACATCACTCAAGTGTTTGAAAGGCAAACTAATATTCAAAAAATCACTCATTCTAGACACAGAAGCACAGGCTCTATATAGGTACATACCTCGATAAACGTTGGAGGTGACTGTTTTGCCCTTTAAAACAAGTTTTAAGAGGGGAAAATATATTTTCGATCGTTATTGTTTCACTCCCATGCACTTGTCGTTGAATTTCCTCCGAAATTATTTTGCTGGTTCATTTTTTAATATTCCTTCAAAAGACGCATTTTTCGGTGAAAATAGTCGATTGGTATGCTGTTCTGTTTTTTTAATACTTTTTCAAAGAAACTCTTTAAAAGGATGCTTCATATTGTCTCGTCGATTTTTAAGCTTAATTTGCTACGCATTCAGAATACAAGAGCCCCTTAACAAATCCCAGTATAAATGTCGGTATTCCTTTCATTTATTCGATATTTTTTTAATTATGACACAACATGTCACTTATTTATTTCGGAATGTACTAATTTATGTTTTAAGTATTCGTGTGCTCGTGTGCGCCACAAATTTTTACGCAATGGTTGTGAATAGATACTGTAGGGATAAATTTAACAATTCGAGTTATAATGCCTCATCTATGTTAATAATTATTGAAATTGCTACATGATAATCTAACTCGAGTCAGATTTATATATTTTAATTAGTAGTTCAAATTGAATAACACAGTGCTATATGATAAATTGGTTACAACATTATGTCGCGATTAAACGGTGCAATTTAGAGCAGTGAAATCCCGCATACAAAACGGTTTCTGATATCTACGGTTGAAAAGATTTCTGTTGGAAGATCCGTTACACGTGCAAATAATTTTCAATATTGGGTTCGTACGTTTCTGTTATGTTATCACAGTTGTTCTGCCCCTCGGAAATGTTTTGGCTTACTCAACACAATCTGTCCCATCCAAGACCTTTCTCTTCACATTTTCGTACACAACCTTATATTTTAAGACATGTAAGACGCCTTTTCACTTCCTACCTCATTGTTACTTTCCTAGCATTCTACATTCAATGACTTCCTTCAACAGATGTTAGTTTCTTAAAATTTTACCAACCCTTTCCTACTGACTTTCCCTTATTACTCTAATTAAGCTCCTACGTTCCGCTACTCTATTTAAAACTTCGTTTATTTTCCCCTCACCACACCTAATTTCCTTCAGTCTACGCCATACCCACGTTTAAAAAGCTTCCATTCTGCTCGCATATCCTTTTCTCATAGTCCACATACCATATGATGTTACCCTCAGGGTCGCCCTAGGGTAAGGCCAATCATGGGGACGGCTCCGGGCCCCTGGATACGATATCACTGCAAAGATAGTGAAAAGCTTAATTTTGTGGTTAATGTAATTTTGTGGTTAATGTTAGTAGGGCTCCACATACAGCGATTTACCCTTGGCCCCGCACTTATATATGGGCGGCTCATTCCATATCAGTTTTCACTATCCTCTTTTTAATATCTTTATCCATAGCGCCTGTCAACATCTTTCGTAGTGTAACAAATGCCACCTTTGCACTTGCTATCCTTGTACTAATCCTGCTGTAGAATGAAACATAAATATTCCATCTGCTCCAGCCTTTCCCCACCCACTATTACCACTGACCTCTGATTCCTCTACCTTGATAAATCCCATGAATTTAGTTTTCTTCCTATTGATTTTCATTTGGAATTTAAGGAACTAACTGGCATCTGCAAGCCTTTTTCAACAAACCCTTCATCATATGCAAATCTGATTTCACTAAACGATCTCGTACTTTTCCCAGAGTGAATACGTCTTCCCATGCCTTCCTTATCTCTTCGGCATAAATATTAAACAGTGCTGTATAACTCTGTCTCACAATTATTCCGAACGTTGCCTAATATCTTAACTGTACATCGTGATTAATGTACATATTTATCATTAAACGCCTATCTCTTCAGCCTACTCCGAATTTCCTCCAAAATTCCATTAGCCGAGGCCATAAAACTCTTATCAAAGGCATTTCCAAAAAACAACAAAACCCACGAATATATCATAGTTGAGCGCGAAATCGAATTGGTAACTTGAAATTAAATGCCTTATTTCTTTTCTTCAACTGAATAATAATTGATCTAGTGAAGTCCTTTGGCCACTCTCCGTATTCATATACGTATGAAAAAATTAAAATTGTTTTTCTCCTCTTCTTAATTTTTGAAAACATTTCTAGCAACTCCCCATGCTTTATTGAACTTCATATACCTAAGCGCCTTTTCAATGTCACTATTCAACATTCTCTTACCAATGCTTAAAACATTTTCCTACCTCTCGATCTCAATACATTCTGGCGTCAAAACTTTTACATATATTTGTTGAATGAATTATTTCAATCTGTCCCTCATATTACCGGCTTCAATTAGTAGTTTGCTCAATTTATTCGCGCTCCCTATTATGCATGCTTTCATAACCCTTAAGTTGTCTTCAACAACCGTTTGCCTACCAGCACTATCTAAGAATTCACTCACAGCATCCTGATAACCTTTCCTCATTCTTTTCTTGAGCACAACTAAATCATGTCTCGGTACTCAATTCTCTTTTACTTACTTTTTTATTTCAAATAAGACCTCGTGCCCATAAAACTGTGATCAGAGTCTGCGTCCACTCAAAGAAAACTATGGAATTTCATAATATTATTCCTACACATTTTCTAGCTTTAATATAAGCAATCTGATACCTTGTTGTGCCTCTCGGCATCTTCCAGATGTGATTCTTTAAAGACGTATTTGTTTCACGAACTTATTCATTTTACAAAAATTTAACATTTTAGTCTTTTTCATTTCTCCTTCGTCAACCTCGCTACCATTCCCCACTACAATATTCTAACAACCCATGACTACTTTTCGGGTTTTACTTCTCTCATAACTTCATGTTGAGCGAGGAAATTAATCAAATTCCTCCTCGCTGTGGCACTCGTTGGCATATATAGGTACGTACTAACATAATCTCTAATTTTACCAGTTTTGACTTAATCTCCACTAACATAAAACGGCATCTCACCTTCTGCGTGTTAATAACTCTTTGTCCTGCTTTCTAATATAAAACAAATAGGTATTACATCCCTCTAGTTCTCATTTCCCCCACCAAACATTACCATGAAATCTCTTTCCTTCCACATAAATTCGCACAATACTAAGATATTCGTCTTACATCTCTTCGTTTTTAGATTTATATATGCTAATTTACCCTTCTTAAGCATCGTCCTGACATTCCAATTTCCTATTCCGATTTCCCAAGTCTTCTTCGTTATTTGTTGCCATAAGCCGTGTGAATATTTCGTGTCATGGCGACAGAGACGGCTTTCAGTCACTGCCGGACTGGACACTAGCCCTAGCGGACACGGTTAGGTATACGTCGTGAATCATATGTTTCTTTGTAAACCGATCCACGATGCTTTGGATAATAGTTGAGGTGGTTTCCCATTGCGTTCCTAAACGATGTTTTTAACGTGGCAACATCGCTTAATCAGGTCGATCCACTGGTTACAGATAACTACTGCATTCATCTCTCTTAGGTACAGACACTGCGTTTGTCTGGTCTCTACCTAATGACCTTACCAGGGTGGGTGACCTTTACCAGGAGCTGGCACTCCAGATTCTGTGGCGCTCAAGGTCTACGGAACACCGAGATAAGATTGCAGTTCAAAGAAAGGTCGTGTTATGTGCTAACCCATAAATCAAATTAGATTTGGAAAGAACGAAATCACCAAAGAAACGAAACGAGTCCACAGAGAGAATAATTCTCTCGGACTCCTTGGGCAATCTGCCCATCTCGATGTTCAACCCTTTTTCACTTTCCTCCATCGTGCTAAAACCCAAGAAGCCATCCACTTCTCCTGCCTCATGGCAGGACCAATCGAGCGTTCCGAGCTGCGATTCCTACGGCTGAGTCAACATATCTTCCTTCCCAGGGCAGGAAGGACGCCATTGTAGAAAGGGAAAAAATGCCCGATGGATTTATTAGATGGGAAAGATGTGTTTTTTTGTTATGCGGAAGGTCGTCTCAATTGGAGGATTTTTGTGTGTGTGGAGATGCTTTGTATAAGCTCCATAAGCACGCATTGGCCTCCTCTGCCGCCCACACGCATACACACGCGCTCGAATCGATATATCTCGCTCTAACGACGGCCGTCGAGGGAGCTGATCTTCATGCAAGCGTGCGTTATGGATTCCCATTTTAAACCGATGAATACGGATTTCGAAGGGAAATAAAATCCAAGGGAACGCTGCGTATATTTTCGCGACGAAATCATATGCAACGTTAATCCTTTTCAGGAAAATCTCTATCAGGTGCTACCAATGTACAGATACAAACAATGATTTTCGGGGTGTAAGTTTATATAGTACGGTAAGTTCATCACTTAATTTCAGTTCAAATAACTTAGAATAAAAAACGATGCATTATTCATTTCGGTTTTTATAATAATATCACCATTTAAATCATTCTGTTGTAGCGTGGATAATGAGCAGGAATCTGCAGAACTACAAGAAATCGAAAATACAGTCCACATATCGCTTGCTTCTGACAACAGCTCTATTAACTAGAAGAAATGAAAAAAGTTTAACGATGAAATGAAATTAACGTGAATCTCTTAATTGGTTCAAAATGTAATTTTCTCTGTATACAAGCGGGTCATCAAAATTAACACTCTAAAGATACACTGTTTCTTTATTTTCTCAATATTAATATAGAGTATTTTAGTACTTAAAGCCGCATATTGAAATTATGAATAAACAATTACAGAATTATACAACAACATTCATATATATAGAAATCATTATAGTGATCTTCGTATTGATCCTCGACAGTATAAGTTTTGGTAGTGAAAATTAGTTCGATTTATTGTGCAACTCTCCCATGAAAGTAATAACACGCTACGCGAGCCGAGGCAGTAGTTAAAAATTAAATGTGTACGCGTGCGTGTACTTATGTATGTATATACGTAATGTTATATAGCATTGTTAAGAAAAAGTTATTAATCATAGTGAAGGTTTTCAATTCCAACATCAGCGTTTCCTGGTTGTGTTCGTCTAAAGGCACGCGTAAGGCACTGCCCAGAACGTTTCCGCAAATGTCGGCATCCTCTTTAAGATTAAATCGATATTTAAATTAAAAACCTTTCTGGCACGCCCACGTACGCACGGGTTTTTTAAAATGTAACAATTTCAGTATAATTAACGAGAAAGGATAATGCACGCTTGCAGTGCAGCATAAATTGATGGTATCTCCAAGCGTTGATGGCAATTTCCTCCACAACTAAAGATGTTACTATCACAATAATGAATATGACGCTAAATGACATTTGTTTTGTTTTAAAACTCTCGCGTGAACAATATATTCTTCGGAAATTTAATTAAGATTTATGAAAATCAGTTTATTTTTCGTTACACCTGAAATGTTACCTCTGGTTATTCTGCTAAAAGAAAGTTTTCAGTACAAATTTAATGGAAATCCGGCTTAGTATAGCAACCTGATAAAAATAAACGTTTCCAAAATTACCCATATCATATATTCAATGCAAAATTTCATTAAATCTCATTATTTTAAATCGAGTTCAACATTTTCTGATGGTCGGAAAGATTCCGAAAATAATAGGAGCTGTTTTTTTGGAAGAAGTGCTTCAAATGTATCATACAGGTGGCGTCTGAGAAAATGGTAAAGCTAATTCTATGGAAGAAGATCGTGTTGCAATTTATGTACAGACAAAGGTCAAAATTTCAAATATCCTGATAATTCCATCATGTATAACGTTTACTTACAGTAAGACACACTGAAATTAATTTAAGATAAAATTATCTTTCATTCACAAATATTTAAAAACTGATACCAGCATTGCTTGAGTCGAGCATATCAATTTCGTGATACAACCAACAATCCTATGTTATAGCTATTACTGAATAAATAAATTCTGCCACCACGAAACATCGTGGCACTCGCTTACTCGAAAAGTAGCAATGATAACGCAAGAGTATTTCTACGAATAGTCTAAAAACGCAAATGTTGCTCTCATTACACGCACACAAACAAACAACACACGTGTGTATATGTAGCTTCACTTCTTTCTGACACGATACATTCATATTTATTACTTATCTGAAAAAATTAGCCCAACAAAATTCATTTGACTTTCTATTTTCATATTTACTCTCACCTTGTTCGCGGTAAATTTCCACAAGATTTTTTAAATAATATTCTTCGGAGGCACGGTGGTAATTGAAAAGTCTGTATTCGTTTGCACGAGATACCAAACGTTTACGTATTTTTATATGTAAAAATATTTAGAGAAACGCAGAAGTTAATGTGTCGAAAAAAGCAATCAATGATGAAAGCAACGCGCCGACAAATGGGAAAGCAATCGAGGTCAGGTTCACTGACTCTGCGAACGGAGCAGACACTGAAAGCACTAGAGAGAGAGTGAGAGAGAATAAAAACAAGGAATTTGAGAGAATAGCAAAGCTGGAAGGAGCGAGATTTTCGCAATGGAAGGACTGTATGGGCCGCTCAGAGAGAAAGAGTGCACTGGAGAAAGAAAGGAGGCTGAAGTGTGGAAAAAGGAATGGAGACGAACCCTAGGATGGAGTTTAACGAGCGAACGTTCCATTTCGAGATGTTTCTCAACAAAGGGGTGGTCTCTCTATGGTGCAGATTTCGAAAAAAAATAACACCCCTTTAGCGACTCCTAACAAAAAGGATAGTTTTTAGGCGCGTTTCGCTTACAGCGTGAGCGCCTATATCGTCGGTCGGTCCGTCCGTCTGTCCGTCTGTCCGTCCGTCCGTCTGTCCGTCCGTCCGCATGTTCGTTCTCGGCTTCTACCCAACGGATTTTTATGAAATTTGATATTAAGGACTTTCAATCAAATATAATAAGAAAATCGCAAAAATGAATCACGTACGCCAATCAGGGGTACCACTTTACTAGAGACAAAAAATTTAATTTTCGTCATATCTCGTAAACTATTGTTCATATCAAAATATTTTTCAAATAAAAGTTGTAGAACTGGTAAAGTAGAGTATTTCCTTTTCTATATATTTTCATCATAGGAGTAGCCGTTATCGAGAAAATCAAACAAGAAAGTCTTATATGGAGTTGAACTTAGAAAATTTCTTGCATGGTTACTTCATTGTTGCTAACATAAACAATCTCACAAACAAACGTTTAATTTCCCTACGTGTGCATGTAATATTATTAAATAGGAAGAAAATTGATTATTTATCATGAAGAAAAGAACTTGAAAACGCTATTTCCCTTAAGTACAGGTATACTATAATTTCTTTCTAATACTCCATTGCACGAAACGCGCCCCATTTGTGATACGTTGTACGCTTTCCTAACTTGTTTTATCCTTCTCCGCATCTCATTCTCGTTATTTTCCTTTATTTTTTAGAAAAAGATAAATCGCGCAAAAATCGGGAACTCCCGTTCGACCGAACGAATTCTATTTCCTCTTCGGCACCAGCCAAACGCCTCGCGTGGCGCACGGTTTGACGGCGCTGATCAATTGACTTGTGGCTATTTGAACGTGCGGATAAACGTGCTCGTAATCATTGGCCGCTTTTTTTTTAATGGATGTCTGGAGTGGATTAATGCACGCAGCAATCGGGGTTATATATCTTCCACAAAATTTTAAACAAAAAAACTTGACTCTTATTTAATTCTTATAAAATAATTTAATTTTACGCAACAGGTTGGTCTCCCAGTGTATTTGTAATCATGTTTTTTTAAATTTAATAGCTTTACTGTTATTAATCTCTGAAATTTTACATTAATGTGCCTTTATTTTGTCTATTTAATAAAGGATTGGAATTAATATAAATTTACCGAAATAATAGGGAAAGAATAAATATAATAAGTGTCAGATAATAGGAAGATAAAATATTTTGAAGGGGTATTTTTATTTGAATATAACTCATTGCAATATATCAATGTTTTTCCATTTTCTTCTCTCATCCATTTTATTCAGCATTTTTTTTAGTGATTATCTTCACTTGTTTTCCAATCTCTTTATTCAAGGCATCTTTGATACTGGCTTTAATTTCCTCCCATTCTGTATCCACCTTCTAAATCTCGGGGTCCCCAGCACTGCGGGGGTTGCGGGGGCTATCAGTACGCCACTGCCTGGATTATCAACATGCTCACTGGGACTGCTTTTAGTTTTATAGCTATCAACCTATCGTTCGTCGCTATTATTTTTGTCACGCTCTTCATCATATCTTTCGTAAGTACCAGAGATACTCCCCATGCCCCACTATTTCCTCCAGAGTAAACTATCGTGAATTCTTCCGAGTCGAACTGCTCACCTCCTTCAATCAATCAAGTTGTAAAGGTCAGGTTGGAGAATGTGGACACCAGCGGATTAAATATCGGCAGAGGAGTAAGACAGGGCTAGGAATTGCAATCCCGGGATCCCGGATCCCAGGATCTCGCCCAAAATTAGTCCCGAAATCGCGGGATTAGGAAAAAGAAAATCCCGGGATTTCGTGATTCAAATTTCTATTTTAATTTATTGGAAATTTCACATAGAGAAAAGTTATCCCGTTTTTCTCAGCCTTCTGATGTATTTCCGGTAGTCATCAAAGATTGAATTTCATTATATAGTTATCCGTTCGAGGATTAGGTAAGTAAAAAATCCAAATACTTCAAAAGAGTACTCGAAAAAGTTTTTACGTCTTCGAAAAAAAATCCTGGTTTCGCTTTTGCTAATGGATGACGCTACTTCGACGTCTGATACTGATGTAGAACGAAACGATTATTGCGTCAGTAATTATTAATGAAAATCTGCCATCAGCATTTAACAAGATGTCATTAATGTCAGAAACTAGTAAAAACAATAAACAGTTGACAGTTGGGAAATCTGTGCTTTTATCAAGGGGTTAAGATCGAAAAATAATCAGCGAAGTGGCAAATAAGCTTGTGAAATAACCATTTAAAATATACTTTTATTTCTTCATCTATGAGAATCTCCGGGTCAAATTTATGAAATCTTCGGGACAATTATCGCGTATTGTGCAAGAAGTACAGATCACAAGTGGCGACATCACATTAGACGCACTCTGTTTTTTAAGAGCATACTTCAAAAACGTTTCAATCTTTTTGAAAGATGATTAGGGGTCAATTAATAATGCTTATTTTTCATAAAGAACAATTATTTTGCCTTATTATCAACGCTTGTTACAAATGTTACAATTTCATCATAAAAAAGCAATTAATTCTAGTTTAATTAAAATTGAAACATTATTTTAAGAAAATACTTTGCCATGTGTGTCCATGTGTTGTTAGTTTTGCCAATGGAGTTCAGTGTTTGTAGGTATCCTATAGATTTTAAAATGTAAGGTAAGCGTTTTGTTTTTACATAATCATGCATTACATTTACATCGTATATATTCACCAACTTTTTTATTTCGCTTACTACAGAAATAATGTAATGTATAAATAAATAATACTAGTATAAATAAATACTAGCTGTTTTTGCATCTGAAATTGTGTTCTTAATTTTTATGTATAATCGCAAAATAGCCAATCCCGGGGTTGGAAAATCTGAATCCCGAAATCCCGGGATTTCAATCCCTAGAGGGGGCTGTTGTCTATCGCCGATCTTATTCAATATATATGTAGATAGGATAATGCAGGATGCGTTAGAAGGCAGGGGAGATTTCAAAATCGGAGGAAGGATTATAAGAACAGCGAAATACGCGAATACTCAAGCATTTCTAGCGAGAAAGGAAAAGGAACTCCAGATAATGATAAACAGACTAGTGATAACAGGTAGAAAATACGGTATGGAAATAAATACAGAAAACTCCAAAGTCATGCGAATATCAAGTAAAGAAGAAGAAAATTTGAATATAAGTATTGAAGGAAAGCCATTAGAACAAATTTCAGATTATAAATACCTTGGTGGCATCATAACGAGAGAAGCAAAATGTACCGATGAAATCAGGACTAGAATAACGAAAGCAAAAGTCGTTTCCATAAGAAAGAAACTCCTACTAACGGGGAATGCAAAGAAGTTGATAAAATGCTATGTATGGAGTATAGCTTTGTATGGGGCAGAAACATGGACGCTAAGGAAAAATGATATTAAATACTTTGAAATCTTCGAATTGTGGACATGGAGAAGAATGCTGAAGATAAAAAGGACAGATGGCGTGAAAAACGAGGAAGTACTACGAAGAACAGGATAGGAGCTAACGATTATACAGACTATCAAAAAGAGGAAGGCGAACTGGATTGGGCACCTGTCTACGGACAGACTACCTATGATTACGAAATCGTATTACGAAAACGCGTTTTTAGAACCCCTCACCAACCGAAAACAAAAATAATAAGTGTTGTCTTCGGTTAAAAAAAATCAAGTCTTGAACCCAAATGATGCGATGTGTCTTTCTATCATCTTGAAGTTGGGAAAAACATGAGCGATGATTATGGGAAGAGGAAGAATAACAACTGGGTGCGGAAAGTCGCGTGAAAGCCCGTATGGAGCTGGGAGTAACCGTGATGATGAATATTTAAAAAAAAAGAAAAAGCAAACATGCACAGACAAGCACAGTTGACGGTAAAGATTACGGAACGGCTAGTCTTGTAATTTTATTTTAAGCACTAATTTAGAGATTATTACGATCAAACATAGTAATTTCATATTTTTTCAAACCAATTTTCGATGAAAACGGGAAGTATTGGAAAGTGAGAGATTAAAGTATATAATAAATAGAATCGTTGTCAAAATGTTATTTCGCTAAATTCTGCGAGTTAAAGTTTTAAATCTCAAATAGAAAATTTAATACGAAAATAATATAAAAGTATCATTTATCATTATACAACACAATGTACACAGAGAAATATCGAGGCAGTGGCTAGAATTTGGATGGTTATACTTTAAACATTTGGAGTTACAGCTATTCGCTGGTCTGTCTACATGTTTTCACCACAGATTCGCTGATAGCGCGCAGATTCGTATTTTTTCTCTAATTTAGGATGCAAGAATTGTACTGTACTAGCAGAAGTGTCCGTTGAATTTCAATGGATTTAGTGAATCTAAAACTTCGGCCGTGTAACATGTAAACATCGTAAGAATAACATAGTACATAGTTCTAACCGTCGAATAAAGCAAAAATGAAGAAAAACGCTCCGCATTTACCTATTTAGATAAAGGAAGGAAGAAAATCTTGCATTGTGAAAAATCTAAAATTACGTGTAAACTTTTGGGAAAATAATTATTGAATAAAGCTCTCCTCCCCCAAATTTTTTATCGCCTTATAGCCTATATTAGCAGCAGGGTAAAGTTATATACCTATGCGAAGTTTCGTGACGATATCTTCAAAACGAAAACTGTAAGTAAAACCAGCATGAACATAAAATGGATGAACAAAGGAACAAACGAAATAGAGTAATTTAGCAAAAGACAAAGAAGTACACAGAGAAAGTTTAAGAATCACACAGTGAATAATATCCTCCGACTATTAGCTCGAATCTCTCATCCACGAGTTCTGTTACGAGAAAATTGTTTTTATCAGCAATACCCTGGAAACAATGAAACGATTTTTCCAATCACAATTTGTGGAAAATCTACGTATAATTAAGTTACTTACGTAGTTTAAAAAAACAGTTTGCTTTTCAGAACTCTACGTCACACGAAAATATCAATTAAAACTGTTTATTAGTAATATTTCAATAAAAATCAACAAATATTTGGTTGCCATGTAAACAAAGCAAAATCGCAAGCAGAAATTGAAAAACGATATTGCGTTAAAATTTTCCCCCTCTAAATGCATTGGACTCTCAACTTTCACGACAAGGAGTTGTCGTGGTAGCTTATAATTGGTATTGTAATAAAATTGATAAAATCACGTATTTTTCTTATTCTAAACGCGTTTTTACGCTAATTCGATCAGGATTCGAATTTTGTCTTAAATAAAAATAAACTTTTTTCTTTCCTTCGTAGAACTATCCAAGTCTCAAGTTCGTACCGTGCTTCTAAGTAATTTTAAATTCAAATGAAAAATAAGCTGACTCATCCCTATGTTATTCAAATGGAGAAAATTAAAAAGAAAATATTTTTGAAAAATAGAAAAGTCAATCAAATCGGCACAAAAACCTGACTACACCACTTAACACTTTATTCCGGTTAAAATGAAACCTTCCTCTTGTTTCTACGTGCTGTAGTTGCTGGGTTATAAAAACATATATAAATAAATGCATATATACATATTTATACATATACAAACAATTTTCTTTGTAGATATCTATAGATGATATGCTTTAATACAAAATCTGGAGAGCAAGTTTTCAATTTAACACAAACGCTTACAGAAAAATAAGGTGATCTTTAGTATACTTAGGAAAAAAATTATTCTATGTTAGGTAATTCAGCCAAAAAATCGTCCATTGCCCTAGTATTGCATTCTTTCTCCTACCACTGATGAACGAAAATAAAATGCTATTTGGGCTTTTTTATTACAATAAGGAAAGAATATGCTTTACATTATAAATAAACACGATGTGAAACACATACCGATCACCGACTATAAGATGAATAAATATATACTTCATTAATATGTTAGTTCGTTCAGTATGCCAACCCTCAAGAAGATAGCTACACACATTTATTATCATGATATATTTAATTAATTCTTGCACAACTATATTAATTTTTGCGTACCTGGAACCATTCGCGGCTGTTTCAAATAAAACATTCTAAACGGATAGCTAAATCAACGAACGAAGAAATGGCAGACTTACTATTTACAAATAACTCTTGTCTATCTTATTGTTAGACCTAGTTATCCCTCTTGAAAATTCTTCTAAACTTAGACAAATCCCATAACGTCCTTCGTCAATACGCGTCCGAAGCAGGCGACGCGTTCTATCAACGAGTCCAATCGTTTGCACCCACCCTTACAATTCCATCTTTTTGTCTGTCTGTCTGACTCTCCCTCACTCTCAATGTCACTAACTAGGCCTCTATCTCGCTCTCCCCCCCGCTTCCCCCTCGTCAATCCCTCCGACTGCCAGCTAATGGATAAAGGCGTTCAAACTGTCACTTAATGAAAAAATAATGCACGCGTTCCCTCAGCGTGCTGTCAATCGAAAGGGTGAGTTCCATTCAGGAGTCATTATAAGGGATTTTGGAATACGGTGCTGCTCTTAACATCAAAAACAGACTGCGCCCTTTCGTACAATTCCCTCATCCAACCGCAAAAACCATTGTTCCCGCACATACACCGCGCCATCCTCCACTCGTTTTCTTCTCATTCACCACCGACACGATCATATCCATCCCACTAAAATACGAAAAACACTCGACTTTTTCTAATTCAATTCCTCCATTTCTCTCTTACTCTCTCTCACTCTCTACAGGTCCTCATTTGTTCTGGCATCAAATCATCGACGTCTCTTAATTCATCTTTAGACGCACAATTATCAAATTTGTATGACACTACAATGACAAAGTTTTCAATAGTGTAGATTCTTTTACAGATGATTCGTCAACCACGCTGGTATATCTTAGACGCATCTCCATCCAGATTCCGCTTTAAGCAATTAACTTAATTTTCACTTCTTTACATTAATTAATAATCATGTCAGCAAATAATGGTTTTCTATATAAGAAATTGCTGGGCGGAATTGAAGTATACTCTCAACATCATTACTGCTATGCATAAATTCTAAATTCTAAAAATATGGATTAAAAAGTTGGGTGCTACTATGCCTACAATGGCGACACTTTATAGATTTAACGATCTGTGCTCAAGCTTATGAAACCCCAATCTTCGTATTCTCATGGAATAGATTTCTCCTTTCGCGCACGATTTTATATAACTTAAGTATAAAGACCGGATCTAATAATCTTAATGAATGCAAACTTCATTTTCTGCTTCCTAGGTGCCTCAAATCCCTTAATACTCATAGCGCGGGAGGAATATTCAGTGTCCGCTTTCTCCGCTTGCTCAGGAAGGGAGAAAAGCCAGAGGAAACCTCACTTTTAGTAGACACTCCCTTTTTTATTATTACCTCCCTTTCCATCCCTCGCCAACGCGCCCAACCCCTTCTTCAAAAGAGAAATCTACGCCCACGTCTTCCCTTTCTCTCGCGCTGGCTCGCCTATCCTCTTCTCTCCCATCCCTCCTCTCCCATCAATTCCTCTCCCATCCCTTCCTCTCCCATCCCTTCCTTTCCCATTCTCTCGCACCCCCTTTACTCTCTCCTTACAAAAAACCACATTCCGCCTCTTTCCTTCTCACTCGCTCCACCTACTAGCCTCGCACTCAACCACTAAGCAACGCCAAAGTCGTCGGATGAGTGAGCCAAAAAATAAACTAAAAGCGCTTTCGAATCTCGGAGGCAATGACTAATTCGACTTGCCTGAACACCGAAACCTCTCGCTTTGTCTCATCAAAAAGCCAGAATAAAAGACGGTTTCATCGAAAACTTCATTCCGCCACATATCGATTTTCCTTTGTTTATTATTTCGAGATGTTCCTCTTCTGATTTAACATTTATTGCTCTGATCAACTTTGGATTGACGCCTTTGGTTAAAATGAGGTAATAATAGGATGCCTTTGTCACTATATATTCTTTTTATTAATTCATCTTTGCCGTAAGAGATTTGATTCTGACGAGATAAAACATCAAGAACAGATTTAATAATTCCTTAGAACAACGGGAAAATAAATTTCTAGTACTAAAATATCAAACAGAGCAGCCAGTCGATCCTAATTATTTTCCAAAATACAAACCATTTGGAGTTTTTATGGAAATTACAGGTCACAATGTTCAATAAACTAATGCTTATCATTGAAACAATTCATAATATCACGGTTTTAACGAATATACGTAATGCTCAAAATCAAAATTTTGTCGTATCCCTTATATTGAATTAGATAAGAAGAGAGAGAATCAATAGCTGATTTTCTTATTTTAGTTAGTGCGATGAGGCACTGACACCATCGCACTATAACATCATAATGGCCGCGCTAGTATCTGAGCCCGTCGACTCCGCCGTCATCTGATCCCTTTGGTGAATGGATGGGCGAAGGGTTTGGAAATCAATTTATTTTCGTTTGAAATGCTTGGAGTTTGTCCAAGTGCACAACCTTGGAATCCCATCCTTTCGTAGCATTTCCAACCGATGACAGCGTATTGAAGTGCGACTAGTTATGATGAAGTATGTACCCACTAATTATGGCTTCTGTTACGCATGTTTATGTTTGAGTTAATAAATCTTTCACGCGTCAATTTGGCATCACGAAACTACAGCTTTGGAATAACTTATGCCCCATACGCTAACAAATCGTCACCGTCTCGTATAGTTAATTTGATAACAAGTCAATGTATGTCACTCAGTCTTCTATCACAGATTGATGAAATACGGCAATAGTGTTCTGAATCGTTTCATCACTATAAATTCAACACCATGTGCTGGGATAGTATATTCAACTTTGTTGATTTATAGATATTTAAACATTAGGCACTGAATCAATTAAAACGCTAGTTAACTCGGAAGGAGATTTATAAATATCTGAATACGTAAAATTCTCGTCAGAATTTTAAGATCAATTTCTAGAACTGGTATTTTTGTTTGATTATAGCGCATTCGATAGTTACAAACGTTTATAATTATCATCGGAAAACAGAAAATTTTTATTGATAAATACATTGAGTTGTACTCAAAACTGATTGGTGTAGCGATAATTTATCAAAATACTATTAGTATATTAGGCAAAAATACATTTTTATAACTTTTTGTGAATACTATCCTCAATCTTACCTACAATATATCTTGTACTAAACTTTCGCAAAACTTCATCTGTCGCCTCTTCTTACAATATGCAGTACACACACACACAACCAACACACACACGTACAGGTATCCCTCGCCGTTCGCGGGTTCGCCGTTAGCGGTTTTGCTTATTCGCGGTTTCTCAGCAATACCCATTACTCATTTTTTTGTCGTACCGAACGGGGAAATCTTCCCGTTTCCTGAAGGATCCATAGAATACTGAACGGGAAAATCTCCCAGTTTGCTCCACTCTACGTTCTATTTATTTGTCTCGCCACCTGTGTAAACAGTATTAAGTCTGCTTGTTTTTACGCGGAATAAATATGGCCATCGGACTAAAAGACACGCGGCTTGTTGAAAAAGGGACTTTTAGGGGAATATGGGGGGACCTTCGCAAGCTTCCGTTTTCCACATTTATATGTTTCTGTTCTATAGTGCCGCAAGCAACATGACTTGATATCCTTGGTGTTTGTGGTATTAATGTGATGTTTCATTTTATTCTCTCATTTTAAATTAGACAGGACTACGCTTAGTGACGTTGGCATTGTATTATAGTAGAGTGATTTTATAAACATTTTTTATTTTTTAATTAACCCATTCTTTTACATTACTATGGCATCTAAACGCGTTAGTATAAGTGGAAGGGACGCATTAGCTAAGAGACAGCGTAAAGTCACGACTTTGAGGGAAAAGATCATGATATTAGATAAGTTACAAAGTGGAGCAAGTTACGCTTCCATTGGTAGAGAATATGGAGTAAATGAATCAACCGTACGTTCTATAAAAAGGGTCGAAGACAAAATACGAAGTAGTGTAATGGCTTCTACTCCGTCTAGTGCTAAGGTTTCTTTTGTAAGTAGAGGTGACCCTGTGTTAGAAAAAATGGAAAAACTCTTTAAGTGTGTGGATAGAGGATAAAACACAGAAAAATGCTCCCCTTAGCACGAAGTTAATAAGAAATAAGGCACTTAACCTTTATGAACATTTAAAAAGTGGAACTGAAGACGATGATGAAGAGAATTCTTCTACTTGTTTTTTAGCGAGTAAGGGCTGGTTTGATAATTTAAAGAAGCGTTTAAATTTGCATAACATTAAGCTAACAAGAGAAGCTGCATCAGCTGATCAAGATGCAGCGATGGAATTCCCCGGTGAATTTTTGAAGCTTACCGAGGAGAAAGGTTATAAGCCAGAACAAATTTTCAATGTCGATGAAACCAGTTTATATTGGAAAAGAATGCCAAATACGACCTTTATTTCCAAAGAGGAACGTACTGCTCCAGGTTTTAAGGCTGCAAAAGATCGATTCACTGTAATATTACGTGGGAACGCTTCGGGAGATTTTAAATGCGAACCAATGGTAATTTACCGTTCAGAAAATCCTCGTGCTCTAAAAGGGAAGATTAAATCAGATCTACCTGTCTTTTGGAGGTCTAATAAGAAGGCATGGGTTACTTGTAAACTGTTCGAAGATTGGTTTGCCAACTGCTTCATCCAGCAGGTGAAGATGTATCTGAGGCAGACGAATTTGCCATTAAAAGTGCTTCTCGTATTGGATAACGCTCCGGGTCATCCAGTTTCTCTTGCAGAAGGCTATTCTGACGTAGAAGTTGTATTCCTACCACCAAACACAACACCACTCTTACAGCCGATGGACCAAGGAATCATTGCGACCTTCAAATATTATTATATTATATTCGCCGAACTTTCAAACATATTTTACAACAAATGGACACCAATTCTTTGATTTCTGTTCATGAATGTTGGAGTTCATTCAACATTCGAACAGAAATTCATATGATAAAAGAATCATGGGACGAAGTAAAGCAATCGACAATAAATGCATGTTGGCAGAAACTTTGACCCGAAGCTGTTCGTTCCAAAGTTTATCCCAGCATTCGCGGAGAAGTTGAAGAGATCATCGAAATGGATAGAAATGTAGGTGGAGAGGGCTTTGAAGATCTAAAAGAGGAAGAAGTGGAGGAATTGCTCAACTTTCAACAAGAAGAATTAGTAAATGAGGAACTTTAAGAATTTGCACAATCAAGTTAGAGCGAAAACAAAGAAGAAGATGTAGAGCCTACGATAAAACAGTTTTCAGCGAAGACCTTAGCAGAAATTTTAAATATGGCTAACGAGTTGAAAGAGAAGGTAACGCAAGCTGATCTATCTATGGAAAGCAGCATCAATTTTAAGAGAATAATTGACTCTGCAATATCTCCCTATGACGAAATTTATAAAAAAATCAAAACAAAAGGGAAACAGCTCCAAATCATAGAATTTCTGAAGCCAAGTCCCTCATCTTCCTCTTCCATCTCCAAATACGGATTATGAGTAAAATAAATTTAATTTTTACAAAACCTCAAAAATAAAATGGTGTAATGCTCTTCCGAAACACCTCCATTGTCAATATCCTACGTATACTCTACATAATTCACGGTGAGTTAATAAACTTCTGTTTTCTTAGTTTTCCAAAATATAAACGTGCGTCGGTTTGGTTTTCCTTTCATATTTTAAGCTTACTATTTGTTTCTCTGGCCTACAGTCGTCAGTAACGTAAAGTAAATAATCACTTAGGTTCGCAGATGTAGGAACGGAATCCCATTCTTCCATTAGTTTATGCATTTGCCGTTCGCGGATTTGCGGTTCGCGGAGTCTTTGGGAACGTAACCCCCGCGAACGGCGAGGGATACCTGTATATGTATCTTAAAATCTACTTCATCCAGTATCCCTCATTTATTAAAGAAGGCTTAATTGACCGAATATGGCACCAAATTTCATCTCGTTAGTCCGGCAATTAAGTTTAAATGCATGAATGCAAGCAGGATCGGGATCTATGGTCAAAAGCTCCCAAGAGCAATATACCATTAAATAGACCATAAAGCCATCAGAGGAAATAGCGATGGTGACAATGCATTCATTAGAATTACAAATGTCCCGCTAAAAAATACGGAAAGAAGGTAATTCTGATACTTTCTGGAGCTCTTCGTGAATTAACTGTTATAAAATTAAATTTATAAGATTAGTAAGCTTATTCTTTGAATGTTAGAGGTAATTTGAAAGTTAATCAAAAATATATCTACCAATAACCCCAACTTTTAAACGAATGAGCTGAGATCAAGTGAAATGGAATGAAAAACCCTCACTCTGCAACTAAGAGAGATATATTTTCCTTTTTTTTATATTTCTATGGTTATTAGAAGGTTCTTCCATTTACCATCTTTAAGAGAGACATGTTCGATAAAAGACTGGATGCCTAATGAAATCCGAAACTTAAAAAGGGTCTAACATCTCTCGATTACATATACGGAAATTCATAACAAAAAATCCACACGGATTTATTTCATTCAATTTTGAAGCCCTTTTCTCAAATTCACCGCAAAAAATATTTAATCATTTATGAACACTAAACCAGCTTTCAACAATGCGTTGACGGCTAAAGTTGATATAACGCCAGGTCGGTTAGTTGACGTGGGTAATTCGAGTAACATATGCGAACATTCCTTCTACCATGACGATCGCAAATGTCAAGGTCCCCGCTGTTTCAAACTTTTTCGTTTCTCTCTAGTCAATGAATCCATTACGATAAAACTTCGGGCAATTCACGAGTTCGGAATGTGTTACATTTTACTAGGAATTGAATGAACTGCTTCACTCTTTCCTTTCTGTGCGTCATTTCTTACGGGCTACGATGCATTGAATGAGATTCGGCGAGACAGGCATATGGTTTTCACATTTTAACGCATGAAAATCTATAAGAGAACCCATATTTCATGACAAGCGTTGCAATGTCCCATTACCTCTCACCCTATGGTCGCAACGTTACACCGCACCAAAGGACCTTATTGTAACGAAACCGCAACACACGAAAGAACTTCAAAACCTCAAAATGAAAAACGACTAATTTCCTTTGCACTGACACGGGGGAAAATAGTGATGCGTTTGATCATAACACCATTCTCTCGGGGTAGAAAGGAAATTAGGAAAGAAAGGGAGAGCCATCGATATAGGGAAAAATGCGACCGGTGCGATAAAATCTAGCATGCGGCTTTATTTCAAATGTCACAATGCCTCAAAATATGGGAAGAAAACTGAGAGGAAAATAATGTTGTTACAAATTTTCGCCTATCGCTAGCAAAATGTACATTTACAAACTGAAGTGAGTCAAGTTTTGAAGAGCTAATCGCCGCTTCGTGGAATCAAGTGAAGACATACATGGTTTAGGAAAGACATATAGTAGAACGAGATAAAAATGAAATGTTTTTAGATTGTCATCCTATTAGGGAGTAAAATTGCAGAAACATAATTCGACTAGCCTCATTATACTGTGAAAGGTAATTAGTTATTTTCAAATTTCTGAGAATTAAATTTCCGTGTCTTTCATTAAAATATATGTAACAATTTATAGAAATATCATCCAATCCTATCTAATAAGACATTTCAATTAATATAAATGGATATTTTTCACAATTTGTACCACAAATCGATTCGTTAAATGTACGCGGGAAGAGAGCAATTAAACATCTTATCTGCATCAATTTAAACGGAAATAAACAAATGAAAGTATTAAGGCATATCAAAATAAGTATATATTGATATAGAAAATTTAATTATAACATACGATTGAATTACCGCCGTCTGTTATAGCTCCCTCATTTCAATTCACATTAATCTATTCTCAACGACTATTTAAATTAGTACCGAATGTTTGCAAATTTAACTTAATAGAAATCCATGCTTACGAGGAGTAAAATTTGAATGCCTTGCCCTTATTCAACATTCAGTACAACTATGTTCAAGTTTTAATTATTTCAGCGCCAAACAGCGAGAAGTTCGTGTAACCACCTTTTACTATGCAGTCATAATCCTCGGAAAAATCTTCGTCAAAATACAGAAGAGCTTTCCCGTTAATACACTGCGTACCGAAGTTTACACGATTTAAAGAAGTACATACAAGTAAACCCAAATAAACCATCATGATTTACAATGATACTATCAAGCGTTATAATTCTACATGATCATGCACGTTTTTAATCTGAGGTCTTATTCCTAATATATTTTAAGCAGAAATTGACCGTTGGCAATTAAATTATTCAGTTAATACCTTTAAATCGAGTTAGGTAAAGGAAAAGATTCGAATAGGAGGCAGAGTAGAAAGAGGCGCCTCCCTCGCAATCTATTCCGTCACGTAT